>CM033123.1:13332075-13932075 GCA_019321725.1 Paulownia fortunei
GAGTCGAGCCACGTTAGGCAATAATGCTCATCAATTGAGGCTTTGTTCCATCTACTAGACCTCTCGGAAAGTTCCATGTTACAGAGAGAAACTGGGCCAATGCACCAAACTTTTCCTTTTTCTTTTTTGCATCCCTCCACGTACCAAGGCTCCAATTCCTCAAAACTGTTCACCAAAGTGCCCTGTGCTGATTTCTGGGCCTCCCTTATCTGGTCTATAACCTCGTTAACACCATCTGAACCTTTTGTCATGGTTTCAGGTAACTGGGCCTTAGTAAATTCAATTTTATGAGGTATATCCGGCACCAGAAATGGTTCCGAATCTGAAACTACACTTTCTTGAACATTAGCATGAGAAAGGTTGTGGGAACACAAGAGAGTGAAACAGGATACCGATTCAAAAATGTACCTGGGGATCTTCAACTTCTTAGCAACTTCCTGTGTCCAAGGAATTGCATTGCTGGAGATGATGCAGTTCGGCTTTGGCTCTAATTCTTGAATCTGTTTTTCCAGGGGGGCCTGCAGCATCTCACATGCCCGGAAAAATTCCCTGGTCAATTCCAGGGAGTTAAGTGCATCCAAATTCTCACATCCATCAGGCAGTCCAGCTTCTTGACAGGGAAATTTGATGGGGATCATTTGGATTTTGAGATTTTGAGCCTTGGAATGGTCGATTACTTCTTTGTATCTGATGGCATTGACGGGTGTGGTGACAATGGAAACAAACACGCCGTGTTGGGCAAGTAATTTTGCAAAATCTGTCAGGGGAATGATATGGCTCTGGGACATGAAAGGGACTAACAGGAAGTGAAGCTGCTCAATCTTGGAAGCCATGGAAGCAATGGTTGATGAGAAAGAAAAAAATTCCTGGGTTTTTATAAGAAGGGCTAACAGGAAGTGAAGCTGCTCAATACAACTGCATGCTTAAAAAAATATTTTATACACATAAAGTTTATTTATTTCATACGAATTTAGAGTAGGGGACCGGAACTAAGAAGAAACGTCAATAAATATGCAGTGACTAGGCTGGTTAAAGAGCATATGATCAAGATTGTATTTTGTTAATGGTTTTTGGAGGCTGGTTAAAGAGCATATGATCAAGATTGTATTTTGTTAATGGGTTTTGGATAACAAATTAACCAAATGTCCTTGTCACCCAAGCTAATACATTAAAAATAGGTTAAATTCACTTTGCCTCCTGTACTAAAAGGTTGATATTGATTACCCTTCTATACAATTAAAATCTTCACTTACCCCGTTCATTTCTAAAAATTTTACTAAATGGACTTAAATACCCTTAAGTTTTAATAAAAAAAAAAATTCACTTTACCCATATGACCTATATAGTATTTGCGCCCTCTATAATTAAAATTTCAACTATTTTGACTCAAACTTTATATAATATAAAAATTAAGTTGATATTGTGTAATTTTTATTTTAATAAGTATAAATAAAATACTAATAGATTAAAATACATATAATTAATAATATTATAACTAAACATGAAAGAATATTTCAAAATATGATTTTTTTAAGAAAAACATTGAAAAATAAATTTTGCCCTCTACAATCAAATATATCAATAATTTTGACTCAAAAATTTTCTTCTAATTAAAAAAAAAAAGATAAGGTATCATTTTGGCTTTATATAATTTAAGCAAATACAAAATTATTAATAAAACATATACTACTAAAATAAAATGAATATATTATTTATATTTCATAAACATAAATAAAAAAGGTTAAATTCACTTTGACAATTTGAACCCACATTTATTTAAAAATAAGTACTTAGTTGTATTTAAAAATTCTGTAATGTATAATTTCTCAAAAAGTTGTATTAAAATATTGTTGAAATTTAATGGTGTTATTTTTTCTAGGATAGGGTTTTTAGACTATTACATTTAACTTTATGAATTTTTCATCTTATTGAATAAACCTATTTAAGATAAAACATGTGAATGAAATCTAACTAAAGCAAATTGGTGGTCACTACCAAAAAGTTAGTTTGAGAATTTGATGGAATTCATTTTGCTTAAGTATTCATTTCTTGAATTATTTTCTTTTTAAATTTGTTTGTTTATGTTTTTTTGTAATATAACAAATTAGTCTATTTTAATTTAGTAGTATGATATTTTTCTAATATGTTATGTTCTTATTAAACTTACATAAAGAAAATTGGTACCTTATTCAATTAGTTTTTTATTTTAATAAAATTTATGGTCAAATTAGTTGATATATTTAATTTTAAAGAGGATATTTTTAGGAGTTCATTCTTGAATTTTTTCTTCTTTAAGACTTCATAATTTAAAGTGCTTTTTCATTCATATTTATGTAAAAGAGATAGTATATTTATTTTATTTTAGTATATATTTTATTAATAATTTTGTGTTTGCTTAAATTATATAAAGCAAAAATTGACACCTTATTCATTTTTTTAAAAAACATTTGAGTCAAAATTATTGATATATTTGATTGTAGAGGGGTTTTTCCTTCAAAATTTATTTTTTAATATTTTTCTTAAAAAAATTCATATTTTGAAATATTCTTTCATGTTTAGTTAATTTTTCAATTATATGAATTTTAATCTATTAGTATTTTATTTAGACTTATTAAAATAAAAATTACACAATGTCTAATTAATTTTTTATGTTGAATAAAGTTTGGATCAAACTAGTTGAAATTTTGATTATAGAGGGGCAAATGCTATATAGGTTATAATATAGGGTAAAGTGATTTTTATTAAGTCTTAAAGATAGTTATGTCCATCTAACTAATTTTTTTTAGATGAAGAGAATAAATGAAGATTTTAATTTTATAGGAGTAATTGATGCCAATCTTTTAATACAAGGGACAAAGTGAAACTATGCACTTATTACCTAAGGAACAAGTTGGGGATAACCAATTCCATTAGGTGTAAATATTGGCTGCTTTTCTCTAATCTTCTAGTAGGGTTATAGCCATATATCCTGTGGGTGCAGTTGCTTGACATTGATATTGAAACGTGCAAAAGAGGGAAGCAGAGAAAATGTGCCTTTAATGTGAATTAATGATGGGAAAAATGATTGAATTAGGATAGGAGAAATAGCAGACTTTACAATAAACTCAGTGCCTGCGAGAAAAGCAGAAGCCTTCAGTATAAAAATGAAAGCAGCTTATAGCTTTACAGAAGGGTCTATATTTTGCGAAAAGCAAAAAATACCCTGAGTTAAAAAAATAGTCTATAAAAATCTATTGTGTTAAGAAAAACTCTGTAATCTCATCCCTGGACTCATCTGAAAGCAATTGTGTTAAATTGTTTATTGAATTGCCCATTATACCCTTGAAAATATCAGTTGTTAAATCTAAAATAAAAATATGAAGATTGTACGTATTATCTAGGCCTTATTTACTGCACCCAACTTTACCCCCCTCGAATACCATGACGTATGAGAGAAGGCGGGAGTTAATTATACCGGACCACATTCGGGGATACATGTAGACCTATTGGGCTAGGTCCTTTATAAAGAGCTATAAGAGTTAGTTAAAGGACTATTATAGCTACATGATCTTCAAATCAAAACCAATGATCCGTATTTTATTCTTTAATTTCATTGTTCCTATTTCTTTACTTTCCTTTTCAAATATGTTTAGTATCCCACTTTGATGGGCCTTGAGCTCAAAAATAGGCTCAAGAAACCAAGGTCCAAAATAGGTCAAAGAAACTAAGTTTAAGAGGTCTGTTTAGATAATGGGTTAGAACACACATTTGATCCAACAAAGCAAATTTAATAAAATGATTTGAACAGATCCATATGATAAATTTAGCCCAATGGGTCTAGAAGATCCATTTGGTACATACACCGCTCTACATAGGATTACACCATCTGACCTTACAACTATTGATAAGTGCATATTTTTATATTTATTTGTATCAATTTCTCAATGTCTTCCTTACTTTATTCTTGTTAATAATAGGTTTTTATTAATGTTTTGTATGTGATAGGAGTTTGAGAATCAAAAGATCGAAAATAGGCCAAAACAAAGTTGAAAGAAGTATTTTTGGGCTAAATTGATACAGTTTCACTATGGCAGTGTTTGTATTTTGAGTATAAATGTCTGATCCAAACCTCTATTGACCTTATTATCAACTTATTGAAAAGATAAGAGATATATCTATAACTTTCATGTTAACAACTTTTTCAATTCAATTGATTTCAAAGGGAAACATTCGGTTATAGAGTCAAACATGCACTGAAACTTCCAGATATGACAGTTTTTGTATTGTTGGCATAAATCTTTTCACAAATGTGATATTAATCTGATTAAAGTGGCTATAAAAAGTTAACAGATAGAGCTACAATTGTTATGAAGACACTACTGGCCAATTCATTCTATAAAGAGGTCAAAATTAGTTGAAATGGGATAAATAGTGTCAGATAGCTGTTTTGTGATATGTATACACTAGATACATATATCACACCACACACATTACATAATTTACGCACACATTACATACTTTATACTAAATGCACAATACACCTTACACATTTTACACCAAATGCATAACACACCTTACACACTTTACACCAAATCACATTACCATCTCACACTTTATAAAAGGAGACTATCATCTCAACACAAATAGAAATTTTTTAGATTCACTCACTCTCTTAGAAATCACATACATCTTTTGAAAGCACTCTGGGGGTTTTGGAGTTTCAAGAAAGAAAAAGTGGAAGAGGCTTGGAGGAGGAGACATCCATAATCTACCATCAACCTCAACTATTTTCTTCAACTAATAAGTTTATTTGATTCCCAATGTTGCTAATTTTTATTTTCTTATCAGTTCTTCTCATGTTAGGCTAAACTTTCTTATTAATTGAGGTTGATTTCAAAGCCCTAGACATGAGTTCTTGTAATTGAATGTTTGATATTATTGATCAATCTCTCAATTGAAGTTATTTATGTTTTTCTATTCTTAATGTCTTAGGGGTATTTTCTTGCTTTGTTTGGGTGCGCAGCCAAATCGAGTTTGAGAACTCCCTATAATTAGATTAGAAATTTTAGATCTGTAATTGTTTTGAATTATTAATCATGTTAGTAAATTATGATTAATGATTATGAGATATTTTTGTTAATTGCAATGAAAAACATAACCCGAGCTTGTGTGCTTGTTGCTTAAATCAATTTATCTTTCTTGTTTTAATGTATCCATTGGATTAAAACTAGAGAGCTTGTTCTAGGTTGTTTGATAGGTAGGGAATTAGATAGAGAGTTTGTTCTATCTAACGAGCAATTAAGGAAAGATTGGGGTAGTAGAGGTTGTTATTACCTACGGTTGATAATTTCATTGGAAAATTGCTCATAATATTGATATGAAATTAGAACCCATTGTCTAGTGGTGGCGAATGAAACCTCAACCTACTTTAATCGATTATTGATTGTTATTTTGATTTTGATTGATGTACATTTTAATTAGTTTTAGTTTCTACAACTTAGTTAATCAACTCAATCCCCTCCCCTCCCCCAAATATTTGTTGTTTATTTCTAGAGTTTGTTGAAGTCTTAGTTTTAAGTTAGTATTTTGAAGTTTAAATTCTTATTTAGTTGAGTCAATAGTAAATCAATTAGCCTTGATCTTCGTGGGATCGACTCTTACTTACTCTATGCTCATTAAATATTTATGGAAGAGTAAGGTTTAAATTTGATAGATCTATGACAACCGATCAAGTTTTTGGATACCTCTCATTTCATAATTAAAAGGTACGTAATCAATTAAACCTTAAGTACTCTCTAATTTTTGGTTTAATTCACCGGCATCCTTAACGTTTGTTTGTGACGCAGGTAGTGACTTACTAGCTTCCCACCTCCGCAGCTCTACAGTTCATCAGCCCTATAAGTAAAAAGTGATACTACATCATTTTGGCACTGTCTGTGGGAAATTACTACCTAATCATTGAGAAATGCATACCAGATCTAGAGCAGCTCGAAAGGCTACCACCCAAGAAAGTGCTCCACTAGTTGGAAGAACTCGAGGTTCTGCAAGTGACTCCCTAGCTGGGGACGCCCACAATGATGGGGGCACTCGACGACCACTACCTAACAATCATGAGAACCAACCTCCACCACGTCGAGGTGATCCAAGCATGCACATCACTGAGGAGGCACTACGGAGGATGATCAAAGAAGTAAGTGCTAGGGTAGCTGCTGAAGTTGTGGCCTGATTTGTTGCAACTTATCATATAGAATGCTCTCCAGTGACCCCCTAAGAAAGCTGCACTTACTCTCCTGCCCCAGAGCGAGAGGATTCACAGCTTGAAGCTCCATAACGCAGGGTCTCCGAAGCACAAGAAGAGATGAGCAGTCGTGTCTCCCAACCAGAAGAAAGAGTCAAGCGATGAGGTGGTGCCAAGGTAACACATACTGTGCTCCAGACTCACCCAATAGGATCGCATACCTACTACATACAACCAACTCTCCCATTCGAATCGCGTATTTTCACAGAGGATGCCAACCAGCAAGTGTTTGTTCCCCCAAAATATAACCCATTTTCTACAGTCGTTTTAGCAGAGTCCCTCCCTACAGGGGTCAAGGTATCTAACTTAGTAGAGTATGATAGAACTAGGGATCCTCAAGAGCATCTCGATAGGTTCTATGCGAATGTGGACCTATATGACTTGAGCAATGCCATATACTGCAAAATCTTCAGAACTACATTGACCAAGCGAGCTCTGACTTGGTTCAATTAGCTACCTGGAAGAACAATTACCAGCTTGGGGCAACTTACACAATGATTCCTCCATTGGTTTTCCATTAATCGCAAGTATCCAAAGACAGCTGCATACCTATTCTCAATTGCCCAAAAGAAAAAAGAGTCCATCCGAGACTATGTTCGACATTTCATGGAGGGTATCCACGAGGTCCCCCATGTCAACCATAAATTGCTGGCAGGGATAATGCAATAAAATCTACGTCATGCAAGGTTCAATGAATCCATAGTTGGAAGGGCACCAGTGACACTAGAAGAATTATTAAAACGGGCAGAGAAGTATATCCGTATTGAGGAGACAACAAGACTGAGTGCCTTTGGAAAGAGAAAGCACTTGGAGGATGAAAGACCAGATGGAAGGAATGAGCCTTCAACTACATAGACCCAACTTGCTTCCCTCAATGCCCGACTATCAAAAGTTTTGATGGTGGCCAAATAACAAGTCTTAATTCAACTACCTTGCCCATTGAGAGACAACTATAAAAGAGCAAAATCTGACAAGTATTGTCATTTCCATAAGGATTACCTACTACTGAGGATTGTTTCCATCTAAAAGTAAGAGAATGAGAGGTTGATTCATAAGGGCCACCTGATTGAGTTTGTAGATAAGACCCTCGATCACCACCACGATCAGCGTCAACATGATACTCCTAAGCAATGCGAGCAACCTAAAGAGTAAGATGGAGGAAGTTGCTAGAGCTACTTTACTTAAGATATTTTCAACAAATTTCGCCTCTTTGAAGACCTATGTTATTTTTCATTAGACAACATGTTGTACTTCTTTTTGAACATAAATGAATAAAAGTGACAAGTTTTTCACTTTACTTGATGTATACTACATTGCACATACTTGATCTAGCTAAAAATGCCACCGATCCAGCAAGTCAATGGAGTTCTAGAGAGGTTAATAATGAGCCTGGCCATCGACCCTAGAACTAAAAAATCGACTTTCCTCGAGATCATAGGTAAAAGCAAAAATTCTTGGGATTCCTCGCCATTCTTTGAGGATAGTAAAAAGTCTAACCCTGGATGGACCTTGGGAATCCCCTAAGATAAAATCTTGGGAGCCTGATCCACTCCTGAGTACTAAAATATCAAGTATGAAAGTAAAAGTAATAATGAGCAAGCTTCAAAGCAACAAAGATAAACTCAACAACCACGAGAGGAAACAAGCTGAATATGCATCTCATAAAAAAAAAGCCAAAGTCTCGCAGAAAATAACAAAAGACTATTTCCTGAACCTACCTGTAAATCAGCAACAATATCTAGGGTTTACAGTGAAATATCCCTTTGGAGGACTCGTAATCCTATCACCTAATCCCAGAAGAAGAAATTATAACATGATGGTAAATTGAGTCCTACAAGTAGGAGCTAAAGATAATCGACGGATATAAGAGTATTATCTCCTTCTCAAAATTTGAAGACTGACTATCTAAAAGAAGCTCTCACACCGCTTCACCTAATTCTGGACCAAGTTCATCAGCAGGGGCCTCCTCCACTCCATTGGGTTCACTAGAATCCATAGAGCTATCCCCTTACTGGACCATTCATCCCAAGATTCACCCTCGCAAACTGGAAGATTAAGAACACCCGTAATTGTCTCACGGAGAGCCCCTCCTAAATATTGAAGTTTTAGAGGACCCCCTCTGCTAGAAAACTAACAACGATGAGGTTTAAACATAGATTCTCGAGAGGGGTATCGTAATGTATCATGGGGATGGAAGGCACACAAGCTACACGACCAGAGGACACGCGAGCCATTACAATAGCAGCTTATACGAGGAGCTGGCACTGGCATGGTGAAATGGTGATCTGCTAGCTCGCCCAAAATAACAAGTTGTTGGCTCACCGGAGACGTGAGCTCCTTCGGTAGCTCGTAGAGAAGAACAGGCAAGTAGCTTGCCGCTCGTGCAAGCTCTCTGCTCACTAGGTGAGCGAGTTGCAGCTCGCGACTCTGGGGTAGGCTATGGCAGCGGAACTTGCCGGCGACGATGGTGATGCATCACCTTGGATTATAGATGGTTCTACCTCTACATCACTCTTATTGTCTACTCCTACCATTAACGTCTTTAAGGTGTTCGATATATTGACTCAAAGAAAAAGAAAGAGAAAACACAAGAAAGAAGATAGAGTTGAATACTTGAACGAAAAATAGATGGTGAAAAGATTAAAGTAAAGAAGAAGATCCCTAAATACAAGCTCAAGTACCTTGAGAGCTCATGGTGTTGAAGATGATTCTCTTGGAGATGACTTGACTTAAAGAGAGAAATTTTGTGGAACTAGGTTAGTGAATTACGACTATCTCTCTACAACAATGCAAGAGAGTCTACTTGAATGATTAATGAGTTATGACTCTCATCCACAATATATCAAAGGTTCTCAAGTTGCTCACCCCAAGAGGAGCTTGTACACTATCGCGTTACTAGGAGAGCCTCATGCACCATCACGCCCCCAAGAGGAGCTTGCATTATTGTACCTACAAGAGCTCACACTGGTACCTTCAAGAAGTTATACCAGAAGAGAAGAGCTACCGGCTCATAAATATGAGAAGTCATACCGACTTCCTCCACCATGAGAAGTATAAAGCAACAATCATTGTATAAAGTAAATGGACTAAGCATAAAAAGGAGATAACAACTCACCTGGCTTAAGCCCCCTAAGGGGCTACAACCACGAGGACTGCAAAATGCTACAACTACGTGGATTGGGACTAGGAGAAGATGAGCAACCTTGCTTACACATGAAGGAGGATCACTCCAATTTAAGTAAGGTCAAGCCAAGCGAGCTCGACGCGCACAACTAAAAAATAAGGTCGAGCCCAGTGAGCTTGACCTGGTCAGCTCACGTCGAGCATGGCTTGAAAAAAAAAAGGTCAAGCCTAAAGTTAGCTCGCATCAAGCCCAACGAGCTTGACTTGGTTAGCTTGCATCGAGCACAGGTTGAGCTCGCGTCACGCATGTCTAAAAAAAATAAAAAAGGTCAAGCCCAATGAGCTCAACTTGTTCAGCTCGTCTTGAGCACAGGTCGAGCATGGCTCGAAAAAAAATATTAGAAGAAGTACTAACCCTAGCTGGCTTGAAAAAGTTTCGCCAATAGAGAAGAATCCATTTACTTAGAAGTCTTCTCAACACAGTTTGCCCTACCAAAGGACCTAGTGAATGCATTTAGGAAGGAGCTCGCACACCTTTGCACTCTCACAAAGAACTCACATATCTTCTCGCCCAAAAAGGAGGTCTCGCATTGTTGTCCCCCAGGAGGACCTCACGCACCTTCGGATCCCCAAGAAGTAGTCATCCTCTGGTAGCAGTTCAATATGTTGCCTTCCAGAATTAGCAACTATGTCACAGGCCAACAACTTTTACTCGTTGCCCTTTTGAGGGGGAAAGAAGACCCTTCCTCACTTGCGCCGACATATGTCAGTGTCACATACGTTAGTGTCACATCAATCATCACAACTCTCTTCATCTCGAAGAGGTGCCACGTTCTTTCCAACAGAAGGGTACGAAGTGTCGATCTATGAGAACTTGCACAAATAAAAAGGCATCAGATGCAAAAATGAAATGAAAGCATTAAAAATGCTAAGTAGATCAACCATGCATCCAATAAAGAAAAATGGCTAAATAATGTGAGTCCACCAACGCACAAACGTGTGTCAATACCTTGACGTCCATAATGCAACTACAAGTAGAGGGCTTACCAAACACATCAGCCAACCCAACTAGACCTCGAGATGAAGAATCAATAACCTCGCTCTCGGACTCACTAAATTCTGGTGCAATGATGACAATGACAATAATCCCAAAGACTTAATCTCATTCACTCGACTTACTCCTACTATGGGGAAAAGAATAAATGACCTATATGAACTTGAACAAAAATCCCACTAAGTAATTGGACTCGACATGACCCCTCCAACCAACTCCATAACTAGATAAAGCGATCCAATGCAAAAGCGATGTAGAGATGATAATTGATAATTACAACACACTCATACTATGCTTAACCTACGCATGTGTGATGCCCGATCTATGCTCGACAAGCTCGCATGATTTACGTGCTTGACTTGCCACCTATCGTGCTCGACAAGCTCACATGACCTGTTTGCTCGACCAACGCATGTGTAACATGCTCGACCTATGCATTGCACTTGAACTGCCCTAAGCTGCTCACCCCAAGAGGTAATCTGCCCCAAGTTATTCACCTCGACAAGGAATACAACTCGAAACTACTCACCTTAAGAGATGATCTGCTCTAAGCTACTCACCCCAAGAGGTGAACTGCCCTAAGTTGTTCATCTCAGAAGGTGATCACTCTAATGTTCTCTACTATCGACCAACCCTTCCTATGTAGACTTGATCGAGAGTGGGGGGTTTATAATGGGCCTTGAGCCCAAAAATAGGTTCAAGAAGCCAAGATCCAAAATAGCCCCAAGAAACTAAGTTCAAGAGGTCCATTTAGATAATGGGCTGGAACAAAGATATGATCCAACAAAGCAAATCCAATAAAATGATTTGAAGAGGTCTATATGATAAATTCAGCCCAATGGGCCTAGAAGATCCATTTGGTGCATGCACCACTTCACACAGTATTATACCCTCTGACCTTACAACTATAAATACCCCTCATTTCATAATTAAAAGGTACGTAATCAATTAAGCCTTAAGTACTCTCTAGTTTTTGGTTTAATTCACTTACTCAGCTTATTGACTTGAGCGTCGGAGAGTTTTTACTGGGCTATCTCGGCGCCCCTAACATTTGTTCATGATATAGATAGTGACTCATTAACTTCCCACCTCTACAGCCCTGTAGTTTCGCAGCTCTGCAGCTCATCAGCCCTACAAGTAAAATATGATACCATATCAGACTTGAATACAAATTATAATTGACATTTATTGGAAAATCTAACTAAAGATTATCTAGAATGCTATAAATAAGGAAATATAATGTGATGATTTGTTTAATGCATTCTACTTGATTCCTTATAGGATTTGGAGATTGCATGATCTTTATTTTCTTGTAGTACTCAATAGTGCTAAAGAAGGTAAGATTGCATATTGGTCTTTATGGCAACCCGTTGAAGATTTGTTGGCTAAATTAGATAAATATAGAAATAGTTTAATTACTATTTCATGTCTTATCAAGGAAAGAGTCCTAGTTTGAATGAAGTGGATTTTTAACAAATCCTAGTTTATCTAGGAGATTTGTTTTTAGTCTAAATAAGATCATTCATTGTAATTAGGATGTTCTGAATTTTAATGTGCATCAAGCAAGGAAAAATCTACAGCTTCCTGTCTCCAAGGTGAATTTGGTATGCATCATCAATATTGAAATTTCACGTACGCCTGAAGTTTTGCATAAATTGCAAACCATACTGCAATGCTATTGTTTAACATATTTCGAGGGAATGATGTGAATTTTCAAAAGAAAACGTTGTACTATTTGAAAAAGTTCAATATTCAAAGGAGATCAATAAAGCAGATCAATTGAGGGGATCTTACTAACAATTCAAAAATTGGAGCAGTTCAAGAACGATATTAATCAAAGAGGGAGCCTTAATTATTTTAAGTCCTATTATTGTATTATGTAAAATTATTTCTAATAGTGGGTTATTTTCTCTCTGGACGTGTCTTTATCTATGTAGGATATTTTAATAATCTGAAGCACATTAAAATTGCCATGTTAATTTTATTTTCTATTTCTTATTATATCTTGTTATACAACATTAACTGAAATATAAGAATTTGAAAAATTATCCATTTTATAACAATTAAGGCAATAGATTCTAACAAGTCGCATCAAGAGTAGGTCACTAAAATTACTTCGTAAGATTTTAGGTTTCATCTATTGCAGATTTGAATCCTCTAAATGAAATAAGCTCAATTTCACATCTGTCACTAGCTGCAGCGACAGTACCAATTACTCTTACAGGCAAGCTAGGATAAGAGCTTTCATCAATTTATTAGATGAAAAAGCCTAGTGTGTCGTAATCACTGGATGGACTCATCCAATCTCACAGGATGAGAATAAAAAAGTTATTCTCAAGCTTAAGGATAAGCAGACCACAAATGAGAACCAACTTGCCAATGATAATTCAAAGGCTGTAAATGCCATATCCACCACAGTTGATGCAAATCAGCCTAGGCTCATCTCAACTTGTGATTTTGCAATGGAAGAATAGGATATTTAGCAAGTAGCCTATGAAGAAAATATAGTCGTGAGAATCTCCAAGCTATAAATACTAGCATCCAAGTTTGAGGATCTTAGAATGCATTAGAATGAAACTACTGTTAATTTTAATGCTAAATTATGTGATATTGCAAATGAGGCTCATGCACTTGGTGAAAGTATGCTGACACCAAAGTTGTTAGAAGGACCTTAAGGTCCTTGCTTGAAAGATTTCCTACAAAGTTACTACTATTGAGAAGGCTAAAGATATTACAGCAATGTGGTTGTATAAATTGATGAGGTTATTTTAGACCTTTAAAATGAACTTAAAGCCATAATAAGAAGGACAAAGAAAAAGGCATTGCTCTTCAGGTTGAAGTTCATAAACCAATTGATGATGTTGAAATTGATGATAGTGGTATGACTAATCCACTTACCTTACGAAGGTTAGGGGCATATTCAATTTGAATGTCCTAATACCCTTAAGAAGATGGGACACTCACTAAATACAAAGTGGAGTGATGCCAAGTCCTCTAGTGAAGAAGAGGATGAGGAACTAGTCAGCAACTATGTGGCATTTTGTTCCTTAACAAATCAGAACTTGATCCCATTTCCAAAGTGTTATATTACTAGTCATATTGTAACATCTTGTGGTCGTGATGATGGTATTATTAAAATATGGAAAGGTAAAGAAAAAGATTTTAATGATTATTTAAATGGTATTGAGTCTAACTGTAGTAGTAAAGATGATGAATTTAGTTTTGGCAAAATTACGCAGATGCGTGGCAAAATATTCCAAAAATAGCTTGAAGTCTATAAATTCAACAAGTCATTATATGGACAAGTTCTTGGTTAACATGTCAAAGGGAAGAATTGAAACATGAGCTGAAGAAGTGTGAACCATTTATTGCTGAAAAGGATAAGGTGCTCAACACTACCACAACTGAATTGGAAAGTACACATGGATCTTTGTTAAGGATGAACTCTCGTAAAGGCAAGCTTGATAAAATTCTATTTTTTGAGAAATTGGGAGGAGATCTTCATGGGCTTAGACATAATGAAAATAGTTCAAAGAGAAAGACCGAGTCCAAATCAAAGATAAAGTTCGTTAAAGGTACTAGAGTACCATAATCAATCTTCGATTCTGGTAAGAGAACACTGCAAAAACCTTAACCTAAAAAGACTTATTCCCATCTACCACTACTATAATTTGCATAGTTATATTCGTCCTAGGTGCTATAGATACAGGAAGGCCTTGAATAAAGGTACGCATGTTGCAACATCTTATTTTACCAAGTTAAACATAGATCTAAGATCAAGACTGACCTGAAATACAATACTGGTTGAAAAGTTTGGATTAGGAATATGATCTTAGAAATAATGTTGCATACATGTCACAAAAGAATGCACCACTAGTTCTTAATACTTTGATAGTGGTTGTTCCAGGCATATGACTAGTAACAAAGGGAATTTGAACAACTTTTAAAGTATAGAAAAAGGTCACATTACATTTGGTAATGGTGTCAAGGGATGTGTTCTAAAGGGAACACTTAATGTCAATGGTCTTCTTAGGTTAAAAAATATCTTATTTGTTGAAAGTCTTATGACAAACTTGATTAGTATTAGTCAATTATATCACCACGGTCATTTTATTGCATTAATAAAGAATTACGTCGAGTATCGATAATGCTAACCAATGTGTCTTGATAGGTTCAAGGTTGTCTGATAATGTTGCATATTACAACATTAATTAACAAGTTACAATAAGAAAGTTGATGAATTTTGAGATTTGGCACTAGAAGTTGGGCCACCTGAATTACAAAAATCTAATTAAGGTTGCTAACACAGGTGTTGTTTTAGGAGTTCTAAAATTGAGCAAGAAACTTTACGAAGTTTATGGTCCTAGCTAAATAAGAAAGCAAAAAAAAATAATTACACAAGATGTTTCAACAGGTAAGTACAACATAGATTCTTGGGCTTCTCTACATTGATCTGATGGTCAGATACAAGTGGAAAGCTTAGAAGGTAAGAAGTATGTGTTAGTATATATAAACAATTTCTCTAGGTTTACATGAGTTGACTTTATTAAAGAGAAACTTGACATGTTTCATGTGTTTAAGAAATTGTGTGCAAAATTAAAAAATGATAAAAATAGTAGTATTGGTAAAATAGTGAGGATTCATAGTGATCATGCCAAGGAATTTCAAAATAATATTTTTATCAATTACTATGAAAAACATGAAATTTCTAATAAGTTTTTAGCTTCAGAAACACCACATCAAAATGGTGTTAGTGAAAGAAAGAATAAGATTTAGCAAGAAATAGCTCGAGTTATGCTGATTTCCAAGAAGTTGACTCGTAGACTTTAAGTTGAAGCAATTAGCACAATAAGTTATATCATCTACTGTGTCTAATTGAGATCAAGTAGGGGAAAAAAACCATATGAAATATGGAAGGGTAAAAAATTAAACCTTGGTTATTTTCATATTTTTGGATGCAAATGTTGCATATTGAATGATCATGAACAGTTGGATAAATTTGATGCGATGAGTGATAAGGGAGTTTTCCTTGGATATTCCATGAGAAGTAAAGCCTATCGTGTGTTGAATATGAAAACTTAAACTATTATAGAATCATTAATGTAGTAGTTGATGATTTTTATGATTTTGCAAAATTTTCTAAAGAGGATGAGATCACCAGCTTTACTAAAGAAGTTGAGAAAATAGATGATAATGCAAGGGTTATTGGGGAATTCGATGTTGGACCTTACGTTACAACAACTGCTCAGGATCATGTTCCAACTTTGGCTAAAATTGAATATGATAACGTCACAAATTCAACCAGAAGAGATCTACCTACTAGGATTTATAAGGATCATCCAACATTATAGGAAATTGAAACTCGTACTGATGGCATGAAGGTGAGGCAAAAACCAAAGGTGAACAATGGAGAAATGATCAGGTATGTTTGCTATACTTTCTCCATAAATCAAAAAAGTTAAAGAAGCATTGAAAGATGAGTTTTAAGTGAATATGATGCAAGAAAAATTAGAGTAATTTGTTAGGAAAGATGTGTGGACATTAATTCCTAGGCCTAAAAACTCAAAGTAATAGGTACCAAATGGATATTGAGAATAAAATTGATGAATTTGGTTATATTACTGGGAATAAAGCTAGATTGATTGTATAAGATTATACTCAAGTTGAAGGAGTGCACTTTGAAGAAACTTTTACACCCGTAGCTAAGTTAGAGTATGTTAGTTATGTCTCATTCTTGCATGCTTGATAAAGTTTAAACTTTTTCAAATAGATGCCAAAAAGTGCCTTTTTGAATGATTTTTGGAATGAAGGGGTATTTTATGTTGAAAAACTTAGAGATTTTGAGGATCCATATCATTCTATTCATATCTACAAGTTGAAAAAGGCTATATATGGTTTATAACAAGCCCCTTGAGCATAGTATGAACGATAACAAACTTTTTGATTAACAAAGACTATAAGGAGGGTGAGTTGATAAAACACTGTATATCAAGTAATTTAACATGGGAATCATCATAGAATAAATTTTCATTGATGACATTATTTTTGGGTCCACCTCTAAACTGAAAATTGATGATTTTATCGATCAAATTTACAATTTTTTTCTTTGTTCATTGAATGGAAAGGAAGGCAATGGAGATTGATGGCTTGTTAGATTGGACTTAGACTAAAGTATTTTAAAACTTTGAACCCAAAAATTAAGTAAAACCCCAAATTGCAGCCCTAATTGACGCCATAGTATATATGTTTGATAATATAATTTTATACACTTGACAGTAGCATTATAATATGAGATGCAATACCAATGTAGTAGAGAACCTAGAGTGCTAATTTATTGTGGCTCTGTTTGTTATTTTTCAAACCACATGAAATTTATTTCCTTTTTGGATATCATATATTTGCATCACGATAATAAAAAATTAACCTTTTCCGCACTTAGCATCTCCAGCTAAGATCTACACGATACATAATACTGTACATTCAGATCAAGTTATGATCGTTACGATGTGCACTTTGTTTGGTATTCAATTTAGAAGACACATAGTTGCTCAAAAAATAGAGTAAAGTAGAATTAATACAAATTATTATTATCAAAATAATCTGAATTGTAAACAACCTAACCCTAAGTAAACGAAAGAAGGATTTCTTTTCTCAAATATAAATGATGCTTATGTGATTTTTTTTACGTATGCACTCTCATTTAAGACATGAAAATGGGATACTTAGATAAAGCTGCAAAAAGATTTCCACATTGAATTAGGGTTGCAAAGAGGAAACTTTTAATAGAGAAACAACACTATACAAATGGAGATGTAGTGAAGGAATCCCCACACTCAAATAGAGGTGAAGAAAATTCATTATGTGTGGTGAAATAAGACATGGCTCGAGACTGTACATGTTGTCAAACCTAGACCATACATTTCCCTACACCATTGAGATTCTACTTGCGTTCGAAAAAAGCAGCACTGATATTGATGTTGGTGAAGTTTTGAAGTTGTCACAGGATAGACTTGGAGGAGTTTTATCCTTTAGAAATTGGGGTGGATGTGAGCGGGGATAGGAAGATGGTGGTGGATTGCGACGGATGAGAGGGTGACGAGCTGTTTGTTGAGGCCTTTTGCAATGAGAAAATGGCGGTGGTGGTAGGGCATATTACCATGATTAATTAGAAGCTTACAAAGCTTGTCTATTCCAACCACACACACCTTATGAGAACATATTAGATATACCACTCTTGGCAAATTAGGTATTGTGTTATTTTTTTTCTTGTTCTTGGTCGTTGAATTGTAGTGATAAAAACTCTAAGATTAAT
This sequence comes from Paulownia fortunei, assembly GCA_019321725.1. Taxonomy (NCBI): domain Eukaryota; kingdom Viridiplantae; phylum Streptophyta; class Magnoliopsida; order Lamiales; family Paulowniaceae; genus Paulownia; species Paulownia fortunei. The sequence goes on from CM033123.1 coordinate 13,349,842, forward strand.
ATTTTCTTCACACTAAATAATAGTACTTTGGAAAATATCTCTATTTATTGCATCTATAAAAATGAATAAATTATTGTAATTCCTTACTAGAATTACAAAATGTAAAAAAAGTAAAAGCTAGCTGGTGATCTTTTTAGGACATATCCTTCTTATGTTGTTCCAAAATTAGAACAAAAAGGTTATGTCTTGTGTAATCTTATAAGATTTGTCCCTTGAAATCAGGTGACTACTTAAGTGTACTCATTGACGATCGAGGTTTCACAAATTTCATGACTTCTTTGTGCTAAGTTGCCAAAGGCTTGCCCTAATCAACACACCCACATTTTGATAGATCCATACTATCCCCAAGACAATCTTCAAAAGTCCACATCCCTTACCCTGAATACTCAAAATCCAAAAAGCCCACTCATTCATCTACTTAGCCATAAACAAAAAGAGAAAATCATAGTAAACGTAGCTATGAGCACTTTTTCATTACTAAAAAGGAGACAAGATGTATAAAGTAAAAGAAGAAATTTCATCCTAACCCCAAAATGACGATGCCTTGAACCTTTGATCCTCTTCTATACCAATGAAGTCTGTTACCTTGACCCATGAGATCTCATTCCCAGGGACCACAACCTTATAGATCAACTTCAAGATGCAACAAAGGCCCTTTACAGGTTGGTTCTTTGGATTATGTTAATGGAGATGCCCATTTTGCTGCCCTTTCTGGTGAGCTTAGATCTGCACAAAAGATTTCTCTTGGCACTTGGACTAATTTGTTTAAGCAAGGTGAGAAGCTTACTAAGCCAAGATTTTCTCTTACATATGTTGAACCTGAGTTTAAGAATAGAAGGCCATTTGTTTGCCCACCACAATTAGTTCTGAATGCTGCTGATTCTAGATGGGCTAATTGCTTTGTTGGTTATTTTATTGAGAACAAAATACCTTTTTATGTTGTGAACAAAATCGCTCATGCTATATGAAAATATAAGGGATTGATTGAGGTACTTTCTTATAAAAAAAGATTCTTCTTATTTTGCTTTGAGTCAAATGAAGCTTGTGGATCTATTTTAGAGGCTAGTCTGTGGATTTTTAGTGGACAACCTCTTATTCTCTAATTGTGGCGTACTAAAGATTCGCATAAGTCGATTCCACTATGAGTTAAACTACATAATGTTCCCATGGCTCTTTGGTCGGCAGAGGGGTTTAGTTATATTACAAGTGGGGTTGGAAAACCTTTATATGCAGATTCTATGTTAGAAAGTATGCAAAGAATTAGCTTTGCTAGAGTTTGTGTTGAAGTTTTGGCTGACAAACCTTTGGAGGATTATGTGGAACTTGATTTTGACAATGAGCAGCCTATTGAAGTTGAGGTTGAGTACCAATGGATACCAAAATAATGTCTGCATTGTAAAGTTTTAGGACACTCCCAGAAACAATGTAATCAATCTACTACTAAGAAGAATAGAAAAGTGGGGAATTCTGACTAGGGGATGGAAGCTTTGGGTCTTTGTGTTGCGGATAAGGTTAAACATGGTAAACATATTATTGTGGAAAATTGTGGGAAAAATAATGAAGGGGAGACTTCGGGTGTTGTTAAGAGTCATGAGCATGGCATTGTTATGACTCTCAAGAGTTATATGAAAGAGGCCACTGACTCTTTTCTGAAGAATATCCAAAATTTGGATATTGTGTTCAGTGCAGATAAAGAGAGTGACGTCAATGTTGTTCTGTAACACATACTCCTCAACAACTATATATAAAGTATAATTTGACATGATAGAACTTATGTGTACATGAGATTTTTTTTTGCAACACTTTAAGAAAAGATAAATCACTTTTTACATGCACAACCCTGTTTAAAATACTTCATCACATATGTTCTGTATATAGCAGGATCAATATTTATATTAAAGTACAACACCCACAACGACCACAATATTTACATACTTATTTACAGTAAAGTTTTAAAAGCAAAATATAATACCAGTCTCAAAATATAATATAACAAACTCAGAATATAATAAGTCAATAAAATAGCCCAATAGATCGTTATTCATGTACACACGCCGTTAAACACCTGGAGGAGCTCCAACAACTGCCCAGCTAGCAAAAGATATTTCAAGCATTGTCATGCTCACCTATAATGCATAAACTATATGAGCTAATGCTCAGCAAGTAAAAATTATCCATGTCAAAGAATAATCCATAATATCAAGTCATGCATCTCAAAATGCTATGCCCGTAGTGCAATTCCATTCATCAAAATATTTCTCTCAAAATCATTTCTTTCTTGGGCCCTTAACTAATGTTACTATACTATGCACTGGAAAAGAGCTCTATACACTGCCATAATCCAATGACCAATAATGATATAAGCACACAAATCCATGCATACAACCATACAAATCTATGCATGCTTTGGTGCGCTAGTAGTGGTCAACAAAATATTTTTCTTTCTCAGAATCATGTATATATGCTCAATGGACATGAATGACAATAGTGAGTGCCCTCTACTATGCATATATGATTTATAATATTACATATAAATCACACATTTACCATGTATATGCATTGTAATTGCAAATAAATCTTTACTTACTTTTCACTTGTTTAGTGGCTTAGTCTAGATTTGTTTAGTATAATCTCCAATATTAGATGTAACATACCCTGTAATATTGCCTAACATCAAGCACCATTCACAATTTGGCATGTTTAAAACACAAAATATCATACTAATACCTTAAACACCAAGCTATCTAGCTAACAATCAACCTTTCACAAACTAGAACCCAATATAGTCCCTCAAATACCTCAATTTCTCAACTTAAATACATGTAAATATCATATAATTGAAGCGTTATAACTTTAATAGCATGTACCTAATTGTTAACGCTCAATAGCAACATGTCTAGGTTGAAACATGCTAAATTATCAAATGGGACAAATTTTTACCTTCTAATTTCCTTGCTGCCACATTAGGTTTCATAGACATTTTGACATCCTTAGGAATATTTATTCACTATAAAATTTTTACCACACTTAGATAACATGTAGAAAAATATAACTGTGCCATAAAGTTTCCAAAACACATGGGTCTATATCCTCTAATTCAGTCCCCTTCACAGCACACCAGAACAGATATTCTTACTTTGACAGTTTTGAGTGTTTCTTCAATATCATGTCCTATTGCAATTTCTAACCGATGAAAATTTATTCCAATACTTTTAACTCATATATAAATATATATATGATGATACTTATAGGTTTTATTCAACATACCATATACGTTTGAAGCCTAAAACACAAGAATACAACAAGGTGATAGTTTCTAGCACAAGTGTTTTCTATTTAGTATTTGCAGCCAAAAACCCTTTCTTTGTGCACCAACGCATATCTAATAACATAATAACACATTTATAAATAATATTCAAAGCTTAATAAGCCAATAAACCTCAAAATAAATTTGAAAGTCATGCCAAACCCGTAGGTTAAGCTCACCATACACAGTTTTCTACTTGAACTTGTTGATTACTCCTTCCCTTTGCTTATTTTGCCTTCTTTTTCGGTTGGAATTAATTAGGACCTATTTAGAGACCCTTTTCTATATATTTAGAAGCTAACATAGTTCAAAATAAGGTTCAAGTCGTGGCTATTAGCTTAAGAGTGAAGAATAGGTTGAGGTGCCAGCTTGATAAGTCTAAGCATGAGATGGTATAAGTTTGAGGTGACATGTAATAGTATAATCTGATTTTCTTCCTTATCTTGTAGCCCTAATCTTGGGTGTCTCACATATTCTTATTTTGTTGCAACCTATCTTAGTCACCATTCATTCCCATAGATAATTCCTATGTCCGTTCATTAGGTTCTTCACCTAAAAAATTATCAGTTCTTGCCTGATTGATAAGTTTGTGCACCGATAGTGTTACAAATCTATGAACCTAGCTATATAATATTTAAATTATAGTATTGTATGTCTAGTTGTCCCAAGTATATGACTTAAATATACATATAATATTAAAATTTATAATCGAACCGACTTACTTTTTATAAACTTTTTAGTGACACCTTTCGCATTCTTAAGGTTACCACGTGTAACCTAGCACTATTTACTATATTGATACATAAATTTTTTCTTATCTTAATATAAAATCAACCACTTAGGTTAGAAAATTCAATAACTAATACCGTGCGAGAGCTTCAGATTTAAGTTTAATATTCAAGAATTTCGTATAAAAGAAATAAAATATGGAATGTCAATATAAATGTAAGTAGCATATAAAATTAGCACATAATGCATGAATTATATTTGGCCAGATGAGTAGTGAGAGGTTCGGGTATCACATGCTCCCCTCATTATTAAAATTTCGTCACCAAAATTTCACTTAGCGAAAAGTTCAGGATACTTAGTTCTCATTTCATCTTTCCTTTCCCTAGTGGCCTCTTCTACTAATTGATTTCTCCATAACACTTTAACCAATAGAATCTATTTATTTCTCAGTTGTTTCACTTCTCGTAATAAAATCTATACAGGCTTTTCTTTATAGCTCAAATTTACCTTTAATTCCACTGGTTAATTCTTCAGTATGTGAGAAGGATTAGCAATATATTTTCTCAGCATAGACACATGAAATACATTATGTATTTGAGACATAGATGTTGGCAGATCCAGTCTGTAAGCAACATCACCAATTTTTTCAATCATAGAGAATGGACCAATATAACTGGGACTCAATTTTCCTTTTTTCCCAAACCGCATGATGTCCTTCATTGGTGCTACTTTCAAAAACACCTGATCTCCTATCGCAAACTCCAGAACCCTTTTTCGTTGATCTGCATAACTTTTCTGTCGATTTTGGGCAATTTGCATTCTTTGTCGAATCTGTAACACGACTTCTGTCATCTCTTGAATCATATATGGGCCCAAAAGTTTCTTCTCACCAACTTCATCCCAATGTATCAGAGACATACAATGCTTCATAGGAAGTCATTTCAATACTAGTTTGATAGCTGTTGTTATATGCAAACTCCACCAAAGGTAGGAATTTACTCTACTGACCTTGAAAATCAAATACAAGGCTCTGAGATATATGACATATTCTTTCAAAAGACTCTCAATCAATTTGGAGTAAAGATATAAGCTACTGGGATGTCAAACAGCCGACAACGTGTTCATGGACTTGGTTGAAAATTCTTCATTTGAGGGAAGAAGTAAGATTATGTTTCAAAACAGTGGTTGGCTCCGGTAAACAGATATTCTTTTGATAGGATAACTGGCGTCCAGTTGGCCCTTTGTGTCTTTTATTTTCTAACAGATCTATGTACCAAACATGTTGGAATAGATCAACCAAAGTTGACAAGGTCATTTCTGATGGTGTTTGGAAATAGCTTGATGAAACTTCTCTAATTATTTCTTCAACTATTGATAATTGGCCACATTATTTACCTTCAGAGAACAGAGAAGACAGAATGGTTTGGAGTATTCACCAGGATATGCAATTCCAAACAAAATATGCATGGGAATTCTTTAGAAAATTTTATCCGGTTGTTGATTGGCATGATGTTGTGTGGTTCTCGAAATCAATCAAAAGACACTCATTTATTTTGTGGATGACAATTTTAGAGAGATTGATGATACAAGATAAGCTCAAGGAGTTCCATCTTATCTCATCTGTATGTTGTGTGTTTTGTAGAGATAATTTGAGTCTCATAATCACCTATTTTTTTCTTGCCCGATACCCTTTAGAGTTTGGTCCTTTTAGTTGAGTAAATGCAATATTCTTTGGCAAGGAGATGACTGGCAACAACTTCTTACTTGGATGGTTGGACAAACTAGGGGCAATGACTTCAAACACCTTCTGCTGAAAATTATATTCAGGGCTACTATTTATCATATTTGGCAAGAGAGAAATAGTAGAATATATAGAAATTCTTATATGGATGTTGTTTCTCTTCAAAGAGTCATTGTCAATGTTATTAAATATAGACTTGTATCATTGGTTAAAGTTCCACGAAGCATGACAAATATGTGGTTGTGTAGACAGTGCAATCTACCAAATTCCATTTTTGAATCATAGCAGATTCCTTTGATGGATTCTCTAGAGTTATTTTGTGGAGTTCATGTGTTTATTATGGATGATTCTACATTATTGTACTTGATCTTTTATTAATAAATTTGATCTTACCCAAAAAAAAAACTCATAGTAAATAAGTCATTCTACTTCAATCCAACAAAGCTTTCTTAACTTAGAAAATTGGCTATGCACAACAACAACGATGATGATGACAAGCCCATGTTACTAGCTCTCATGAACTTTGAATTGATATCTGAATTGGTTTAGATTTGCTAAACCAAGGCCACAAAGTGAGCCCAGAAAAGACTAGCCAAATCCTCACAGCAATTGATGGCCGCCCCAAGTTCCACCCTCCCATACCAAGGGCTACTTTAGGAACGGTATTGCCTGGTCGAGTGCTCGCTCCGGGGCACAAGAACTTACGAGCAAGCCCTTTCGTTATGCATTGGGGATCGTGCATGATACCATCAAAGGAGTGATAGAAGACTACATCACCATGAAGTGACAAGAAGGCCACTTGAGTAGGAAAACCTATTGTGGATCACCAAGTGGAGGCTTCCATTCTATGAGGTTGATTTTGGGTGGGGAGAGGCGGCGCAGGTTGCTCCCGCCTTGCTCGTGGACAACTTTGTCAGCTCCCTTTCCCAAGGAAAGGACATCAAAGACCTAGTAATGTTACTAAACCTGCCTGCTGGAGCAATGGAGATCCTTCAGGAGCTAATGGAATCAGAACTGAATTGAAAATCATCCAGATAATTAGCTTGAGATCATATTTACCATCATTCAACGATGTCGATAAGCTTCATTACAGATGCATTGGTTTGGTTAACTATTGAACTGCTTGATGTGCTTGTTATATTTCAATTAAGTGAGAATTATATGCAAGTTTGATTTATTTTTCATTAAAGACAAACATATGTGAGTATGTTTTTATTTTCTTGATTTCATAAATTTTCTTTGGGTTAATTTATTTTTTGGAAACAATATACACAAGAGAGTACAATTTTCTTTGAAATTTGCTAATTTTAATTTTTTTTGTTGAAAGCCTTACTTTTTTAATGCTTTGCAAAATATTTTTTTTTCCTAAATTCAGTAAAAATGTACAAAAATATAACGTTTTTTCAGAAGTTTTGAAAATGTTTTTTTTTTTTTTAAATTTACCTTGTAAATTAACGTTTCAGTTTTTACTTTAAGACTTTGTAAATTAACTCCCTTTGAGAGTGAGCCATCACAATGGTGGCTGGTTTACCAATGGATTATTATGGCAAGTGGGTTCGAACCCACACCTCCTTATAAGAAATTCTGGGCCAAATTAATTGGATTACAACCTTAGTGTTCTTACATAGTTGATTATATCAGTAATGATACATATATACAAGAAGAATCCAAGAAAGAATTCTTTTTTTTTTATTATTATTATTCCAATATCTCTAATTACATACCAATAGTACACAATTTTTATTTCTTGATTATTAATTAGTAGTACATGGAACATTATTTTTTCTGCTTTGAAAAAGATAAGCAAATGTTCATGTAAATTGTGATGATCATAAATTGATTCCAACCTTTTGTAGATCCAAGATGGGTTAGTAGAACTCTTCATGTTCTCATTCCTGTATCATTCCCACATTTTTTTATTTTTTTTTTACACTGTAATGCTGCTAAATAGATAAACTGTTGTGGAATAATAAAAGAGTTATGGAAGGAATAATACAAATGACAACTCTAATAAGATTTTGTTGATCCAGTAACAAAACATTGAGTCTACTTACAATATTTCTTCTCTCATCGCCACGACATAGCATAGTTAGCTTGTGATTCTAGAATAAAAGATGTTACAGCATTTTGCGTACTAAATCTCGATCAAAATATATTGTTTCTTGTATCATGCTTGGGAAGAATATTGAATTATTGAAAGTTTATTTGATGTGTGGTTTTAAATATTGCTAAATCTAAAATATTAAATGAAAATAGACGAAAAACAATTAAATCATGATCTTTATATTATTTTCAACAATTAAATCTCCTTTTTCTTAAAAAAAAAAAAAAGGCATAATCCAATATTTAGCACTGTTAAAACAGGAATTCTATCTTCTTTATTACCAAAAAAAAAAAAAAAAATTTAAATAAAGAAATTTTGTCGCGATTGATCATTTGTTCTATATAATGATTTTCTTAGAACGATAATGCAGTAAGTTGTTTCTGATTGATAATGGTATTATTTGCACTCAAATGTGAAAAAATATATGTGTGTGTAAATATATATAATGGAATAACCAAATTATGATAATCAGAGCAATGATAAATAATTTTGAAACTAACTTATATAGTCTTACTGGCTCATTGTGCAATGGATTGTGAATGAATGCAAAGAATATGCAAACTCTGTAAAATAAGGGAATTATCTTTCCTGCCTTCTTCATGGTGGAACTGCATATTGTTTCTTTTTTTTTTTTTTTTTTTTTTTTTTTGCCCTTTTTCACAAAAAAAAAGAAAAGAATACAAATTGAAAATTTTATATATTTTTTTTTATTGGTAGACGTAGTCCATTGTTCGTTTGGTTTATAGAAAAAGGAATTTATCTTAACTAATAATAAAAAAAAGGTAATGAAAATTGGTCAATAGATAGGTTGTTCCCTTTTGAATAGTTGGGAGGCTTTCGCATTTTCGGTCTCCGAGTGATGATCGGATTTTTCCTTCATGACCAAAAATCTTTCTACCATAAAGAGTATTCCTTAAATAGATTAGGATCCGCGCAGATCTAATTTGAAGATCGAGGTAGAATCTTGCGGGATCTATTTCTGAATAAATAAAATATTGACATTTGCCCCAGTACCTCATTAGCAATCTTCTCTTAGTATAAATATTCGACTTAGAGGACCTAAATATCTAAAGATGGAGGTTGTTCTAGATCCCAGAATATTAAGTATAAGATTGATCAAAATCACCAACAAATCCTTTTACTTAATTTTTGATGTGGCATTTGCCTAAGAAACAACAAACACTGATCTACCCATTTCATTTTTTCAGTAACAGAGACATATTTTTTTGTGTAAATTCAATACTAAACTTTCAAATGGAGTGACGTTAGATCTGGTGGTGAGGGTTTGTTCTTGTGTTGAAAACTAATATTTTTTTCCTTTATTGCAATTATTAGTTGTTCACAAAGTAAAGGCATTTGATGAGTTTGCTATTTTGCCTGAATTCTTTCATTTGTTTTATTTTTTTTATGGTTTTATTATATTATGTTGTGTGAATTTTTTTAAATAAATTAACTTTGATGAAAATAAATCACAAAAATACATATTATCTATAATATTTTTGAAAGCATATAAATTATGCAAAATAAAATGGTTGGCTAGTGAAAGTCACGCCACTTGATTTTGTCCTAAAATCGTGATGGTCTCCTCTCCATGGAGGTACCGGCGGCTCACCATCAACCCAAGAAGACCCCTGTCGTGTTTCCTATTGTGGTACGATCATAGGAATATTAGCGAATAAGGCCTTATCACATTACTAAAATTACAATTCGAAACTAATGTTTAAAGTGCAAAAGGTATAAAGATGATGGTATGTATCAAACTAGACCCCTAGAACACCTATTTATAGTATTAGGATTAAATATGTAACAATAAAAAAAATATCCAAATAATTAATGGAATTTCAATGGCGTGTTACAAAAGTTAATGGGAAGGTTACAAAATTTAATTTCCTTTAAGAAAAATAAACTGAAGTTTTGAAGTTTTAGAACTTCAAATTGTACATATTCCTCATATGTCTTTTTCATTTTTTTTTGGAAATATTTTTTGATATTCCTGTTGCGTATAGATTAGTAATTTATTTGGCTTTACAATGATTTTTTTTCTCTATTTTTTCAATATTTAATTTTTCTAATTTTTTTTAAATTTGTATAAATTTATTTTATCGTATGCAGATATCTCAATTTTGCGCCAGCAAAACACTTGATTTCTTCCAAAAGTTCCAACAAAAATTGACCTATCATAACTTTTCCTAAACAAGCAATGTAAAAGAATAGCCAATTGGCACATTGCATCCAATATATGCTCAATTACCCCCAAATTCTCAATAATCCCAAACAATCTATAAGTATTCATCCTACCATTATGATAATAAAAAGTAGGGTGGACATTGGGTTAGATACACGACAAGTCACATAGTATATTTTTCTACTTGACACCAACTCAATATATTTGGGTATACATGTGTGGTATCTAAAAAGTTGGGTATCTGATCGGGTCGGTTTATTCATATTCTCTCTCTCTCTCTCTCTCTCTCTCTCTCTCTCTCTCTCTCTCTTTCAAGTTCTTCTTCTTTCTCCGTTTCAATGCTTCTTCTTCTTTGTTCATTTCCCTATTTCCCCCTTCATTTTCTTCTTCCTCCCTAAATCTTTTTTTTTTCTTTCATTTTTCTTGTTCTTGTTCTTCTTTCTTCCCTTTTTCTTTTTCTTTGGCTCTAAAAGAAAAGAAGACGGAAAGCAAGACAAGGGAAAGCTAAAGCTTAGGACCTTACCCTATATGCTGCCGTCGCCACTAGGAATTGAGAGTTGGGTTGTTCACTATTGAGCAGTGGGTTGCAATGTGAGTGCAAAGAAGAAGAGAAGAAATGAAATAAAAATGATCAATACAAGCCCTAGACCGTTTTCTGTGTCGTCATTTTTTTAATTCAGTCAAGTACTCGATCGGATAATCAAGTAATATTTTTATTGCTTGATATTTGATAATAAATAATTGGGTATCGGGTTGTCAAAATACTTTTGAAAAAGCCAACTCGATTGGGTAATATTCCTATTGGGTTGGGTTAGGATCGAAAACTTCGAATCTAAATGTCCATCCCTAATAAAGAAAATAAAAAAAGAAGACTTAAACACTATCACAACAAAAACGTGTTTTCCACTTTTTTTTTTGTTTTTTTTTCCAATTAACAAATTGCCATCCTATTTATTCTCTAGTGGTTGGGTACAAGGGACAACTACTACCTTAAACACGTTTTGGTTGATTATTCACACACACAAAAAATAAAAAATACTTAAAAATATGTGATGAATACACCAACACACACGTACTTGCTCCATATTGGTGAATTTGAGATTTTGCATCCATACTTGTGGAATCAATTGTGATAAGGATGGTATTGTGTATCTCCTATCTTGCTTATGACAATTATTACATTCTCTCCCAAATAGAAAATATTCTCTCTACGTCTCTTTTAAAATATCACCAATTCGCTATCTTAAAAATGTAATATCAATTCACATATTATTTTATGTTTGCGAATTTAATTTCCTAGTGTAGTATTAGAGTCATTAAGGTTCAGCCTCACTGTGTTTTATGATCAAATGCATGATATATTTTTAAGCTTGATATCTATAAAAAATTTGAGGTTTAATTCAAGAATAAAAATTAGGCTATGAGATTTACACCATCTATAGTATTTTTTATGCAAAATACATATTTTGATTTGGTGAACACATAAGCCATTAGAGAGAATTTTTTAGCCATAGTTGGAGACAAATTGACTTTGGGCACAACATTGAACCAATTTTTTTTATTTCTGTTTTATGACATATTGTTGATTATGAAAAGAATTTAAAAATAATATAAAACTTATCAAAAACAAACTTAAAATGAGTAAGATATGATTTTTTTAAATTTTGACTGGAATTTAAATTTTCACTAGAAAAAAATGTTGGAAAAAATTTCGATTGCTTAGGTGGCAACAGCTTGGTGCGCCATTATGGCCACGTGGATTGGGTTGCATTTGGCTTGAAACCTTTTAAAAAAGAAATCGCAGCTTATGCGCCACAGCTGCGAGCCACACCAAGCCGGTGCCCCCAACAAGTTGTGGGTGTGCCAGCCACTAGCTACATTGGCTAAGGGTGTGTTTAGCCAAATTTTTTTGAAAAATTCCAAAAAGATAAAAGAAAAAAAGAAAAGGGGAAAAATCTGGCAAGTTGACATAATACTTTATTCCTTATTTTTGCTGATTTTTTTTGAGTTTTTTATTTGAATTATATTATTTTTTTCCATTTAGAAAAAGTAATTTAGAATTGATTATAATATTTTTCGTGCACTAGGATGCATCAAAAAATATTTTTTGCGTGTTAGAGGTGCATGCAAAATAAATTGTTCTCATTAGGGTGCATGATAAAAAGAAATTGGGTCAAAATATTCAGAAAAAAATATTTTTGCATGTTTGGGTGAATGCAAAAATATTATTATAGGTCAAAAAGCTTTGTATATGTAGAAATATATGTTTTACCTTCCTATGTGGTTGGTTTTGTGATTAAAATGCTCTATATGTGTTTAAACATGCATATTTATTATTTACAATTTTTATGTGATTTTTTTATGTTGTAATATTGATTTAGATGTGATATGAATAAATATGAATGGTGTGGGAGTTGACATATTTTGGGTGCCCATGTTTGTTATGTGATGTTTTATATTTTATTTATTGTGAGATAATTAGTGGAGATGGTGTTAACACGGTATTCCAATTTTAGATTGATCTAGTAGGTTTTGAAAAATATAATTTTATTTTTTAAGACATTGTTCACGAAATATTTTGCAAAACGCAAGTGTACAGTGTCAAATTTTAATACAACGATGAATATCGTATCGTATCCACAAGGATTGTAATAAAAAAATGTATTATGTACCGTAGTTCAAATAGTCATAATTTTATCTAGAAAATCGAGTGATGATTGGTAAACAAAGTAAAGTAAGAAAAAAATGCAAAGACAAGAATGGAGTTTTTAGAAGCAATTCAACAAACACCTTATGAGGAAGAAATTCTAGAGGAATGACTCACCTAATTATCACCTTTGTTCTTTCTTCCAAAATATACCAATTCAAGTCAACAACACATGTAAGTTAAGAATTTCTAAGCTCATCAATTCCCTCTCTCGAGTGTCAAATTAACTATGAGTTCTAACATGAATTTCAATATCTTTATAAAAACTCAAGAATAAAACTCTATAAAAGTTCAATGAATTCTTCTTCAAAATTTCAAAGGTTTCATAAGCTTTTCAACTCTATGATTCCTAAGTTGTGTTACCTTTGTGATCATGTATAATCTTCCCTCTCTCGAGTATCGAATCTCATACATCAACAATCTCAATTAATGGCTAAATAATCAAAATACAATACTAAATAACACAACACAAACAAGATGAATAACTTGAACTAATATTGATTGGAATTCAAAACATAGGATCAAATAAGGTTACATCATCCTCTAGAAAGAAAAGTTTAGTTCATAATGGATGAATACAACTTCAAAAAATACATAAGAAAGAACATGAAAATTGTTCACTAATTTGTGAAGTGGAAGTAATGGTTGAAGCTCTCCTTGTTTCCAAGAATGGTTTGTCTCTAAGAATGGCCTTCTTCTCTCCAAGTCTTCTTGTTCTCCTTGTTTCTCAGCTTCTCCTCACTCTTCTCCTCACAAAAACTCCTTTTGAGGCTCTTTCCATCCCTTAAAATAGATGGGGAATGCTCTAAAGAGTTCCAAATGCCCATTTTGACCTTACTTGTCCGGCCGACTGCACCTAGGCGCTAAAAGGCAGCGCCTAGCTACATTTGCTGTCCAGAATCAGTTTCTACAACACTTGTAGCCTGTTTCAATCGATTGTTCACCACTTTCTATGTCAAACTGGCTTTTTGTATCTATATATGAATTGTATCTCTATGTGTTGGCTTTCCATTGGAACTTGAATCAACTAAATATAACTTCTGTGAAGAGAGATATGCAGGAAATACTAAGATGTGTCATCCTAGAAAATTTCAGCCCATTGCTGACTCTTGAACTCGGTTTTTCTAATTGATATCAATAGAATTGAATTTTGTGAAAAACATAAATATTATAGATCTATCTATTGGATTTCTATTTGTTCAGGAATAAAATCAAAATGATATTGGAACAAAAAGTTATAATTGAAATACAAAAATTGCCATCCGTCGCACCACAATTCGGATTCTTCTATATTTCAAACAAGTTTTTAATTTCTTTCCATCTTTTTCTCCTTTTGTCATTATGTACAAGATTTCACATTAAATTCATAAAAAGTATCAAAAACACTTGAAAACAAATCAAATGTTAATCAAAAGGTATATAACTTATTGGTATAAATCCAACTTATCAAATACCCCAAAACTTGAAGATTTACTTGTCCTCAAGCATCAAACATGAAATTCTCATTACAATCCCCCTATGAATTAGGTTACCAAAGTTAGGAAATTTTTTTCTAACGTCTCATCTCAAACTATTAGAAAAAATATACCAAGTTTACATGTTAACATGCATATTATTTTCACTTAACTTCATGGTCTTTTGTGTGTGTGTGTAAGTAGTAGTTTATCAACTTTCATTTATCATCCGAATAGATTTATAAAGTCAACTACTCATATTTGATCCACTTTTGAACTGCATACCAAATTCCATAGGCTTATTTTTTACACTAGTCTCTACTAACATAAGTAAGATCATAGCATCAAAGATCAAAAGGACTTCTAAAATTTGTATTGTGAGGCTTGGGTAATGGTGGGAAAATATGAAAAATTGTAGCTAAAAATTGCCCATTTTACAAAACCATGCTAGAATCTTCATGAATATGCACCAACTTCTTCATTAATCCCTTTATTTTTCTTTATTGAACATCCCATTTTTTTTCTTTTTGATCTTAGATTACCCCTAAACTTATTTCTTTTATTTTATGCAACGGGGGTCTATTTGTTTTACAGAGTTCCAATCATACACCTCAATTCATAATCTCTTCTTTTTCATCTTTTTTTAGTATTTTCTTCTCTTTATTTTTACTTCTTCTTCTTCTTCTTTGTTTTTTTTTTAATACAACAATTCATTCAAGAATGACTATGTAAATGAGATGAAAAAAGGTAGAATAATGGATTTTTTTAAAGCTCGACAATATATATAGGGTGTCCAAAGAATTATTTAAATAAGCTTAAGAGGGGACACTAGGGAATAATTCAAGTATAGGTCAGCTTTAAAGGCTCAAACGGTTCAAAAATAGCCTAAATCATCTCCCTAATATTATGCCACCAGGATTTTACCTCAACTACTGATTAAACAAGTTCTAAAGTTTGGTGAGATCATTTACAAAATAATTAGACCATATAAACTGTCTCTAAATAATTAAATCAACAAGCTACTTATTACATCAAGATTTACAAGACCTCATAAAGTAAATAAAATCAAATTTTGATGTTTAGACACGTAAACAAACGTACAAATTCTAATATTACTATTTTTTCAAGTATGCACATAGTTTATCAGTAAACTTTTCAAGCAACAAACAATAATCCTGAACTCTTGAACTACCCCCCAAACTTAATATAAGCATTATCCTCAATGATTGAAAGAATTGTAAAACAAGGGAACTTTCCTGAAAATGGGTGGTGTTTAGCCTTTAACCTTGGCATCATTAGTAGGTGTGGCAATTACTTCTATCCACTTGGAGAGAGAATCCACAGCGAGCAAAATGTATGATCGGCCATTTGATGGAGGAAATGGTCCCATGAAGTAAATCCCCCAAACATTGGCATCTAGTAATTGTTCCAGTCCTTTGACAACGATCACATGTCTGCACAAAAGTATAACAATCCTTAAACAAAGTTAGCTAATAAAAACTAGATTGTAATACCTTAGAAGCTGTCCTTGTAGGTTCGAAATGACCACCACATGGGGATGAATGACAATGCTTAAGAATTTCATTTGTTTCCTTCATTGGAATGCATCTCTGAATCACAGAATCTGAACACCTTTTGAAGAACAAGGGATCATCTCATAGATATGATTTCACATCATGTAAGAATTTTTTCTTTTGATGATATGTGAGGTCCGGGGGTTATAATCCACTTGTAAGATAATTCACAAAATCTGCATACTAAGGTAAATTATCTTCGATTGCCAAAATAAACTCATCTGAGAAAAATTCTTTAATTGGTCCTTTAAAGTTTTCATTTTTATGCTCCAATCTCGATAAGTGATCCACCACCACATTTTCACTTCCATTCTTATCTTTGATTTCAAGATCAAATTCTTGAAGAAGGACCGGATTAGCCTTGGTTTTGCATCTTTTTTTGGCAAAGAGGTACCTAATAGCAGCATAATCGATATACACTATCACCTTGATACCTACAAGATAAGCAAAAAATTTATCAAATGCAAACATAACGGCTAATAATTCTTTTTCAGTGGTAGTGTAATTTTGTTAAGCATCATCAAGTGTTCGACTTGCATAGTAAATGACCTTGAAAATTTTATCTTTTCTTTGTCCTAACACTACTCCAACTAAATAATCACTAACATCACACATAAGTTCAAATGGTTGGGTCCAATTCAGTACCACCATAATAGGAGTTGAAATGAGAGTCTTCTTGATATGATCAAAGGCCTGTGAACAATCAACATTAAAATGAAATTACTTATCTTTTTCCAAAAGGTTGCACAAAGGTTTTACAATTTTTAAAAAATCTTTAATGAATCTTCTATAGACTCGGCATGTCCCAAAAAACAACGAATAACTTTCACATTAATTGATGGTGGAAGTTTTTTAATAGCAATAATTTTTGCTCGATCTACCTCGAGTCCTTCGGAGGACACTCGGTGACCTAAAACAATACCTTCTTTTACCATAAAATGGCATTTTTCTCAATTTAAAACAAGGTTAGTCTCCTCACATCTCTGCAAAATAAGAGAAAGATTATGTAGACATAAATTAAATGAGGAGCCAAATATTAAAAAATAATCCATAAAAATTTCCATTATGTTCTCCACCATATCATGAAAAATTGTCATCATGCATCTTTGAAATGTGGTTGGGACATTACATAATCAAAATGGCATTCTTCAAAAAGTAAAAGTAGCATAAGGGCATGTGAATGTTGTTTTCTCTTGGTCTTTAGCTGCTATGATAATTTGATTGTATCCCGAATAACCATTAAGAAAACAATAGTATTGATACCCTACAAGTCAGTCTAACATTTGATCAATAAATGGGAAGAAAAAATGGTCTTTACGAGTAGCTTTGTTGAGTTTTCTATAATCAATGCATACTCGCCAACCTGTGACCATCCTTGTTGGTATTATTTCATTGTTATCATTTTGAATTATGGTCATGCTACCCTTTTTTTGGAATTACTTGAATCGGACTCACCTAAGAACTATCAAAAATTGCATAAATAATTCCGGTATTCAACCATTTCAATACTTCATTTCTTACAACTTCTTTCATTGCAGAATTTAGTATATGCTGATGTTCAATAGATGGTTTGTAAGATTCTTCCATTTAGATTTTATGCATAACAATTGAAGGACTAATATCTTTTAAATTAGAAATTGACCAACCAATAGTAGATTTGTGCTCTCTTAAAACACGAAATAATTTCTCAACCTCTAAAGGAGATAGGGATGCAGAAATAATTACCAAATACGTGTTGTTAGCACCTAGAAATTCATATCGCAAATGCTAGGGAAGTGCTTTCAACTCCGCTGATATTATTTGTTCCTTGATTGTGGTATCTCCTATTGCTTTCTTACATTTATCATTTTTCAACTCCACCTCTCCTAATTCAAGAAAGAGAAAGTAATGCATAAAATCATCATTATCAATATCATGGTCATTACCTTGCAATATGGAATGAAGAATGCATCGCTCCAAAGGTTCAGTAGGAATTTGTTTGAGAAAATGATCATGCAAGCAAGTTTCTAACATTTTAATTTACAAGTATATGGTTCCTCTTGAAACTTCAATGCACAATAAATGTTAAACATCACTTTATCCTCATTAACTTTTAGAGTTAATTCATCGCATTGCACATCAATCAAATCATGTCCCCTAGCAAGGAATGGTCGATCAAGAATTAAAGGAATTTATTGGTCTTCTTCCATATCTAACACCACAAAATCTGCAGGAAATATGAATTTATCTACTTTTATCAATACATCTTCAACAACTCCTCTTGGATAGGTAAGAGACCTATCCACCAATTGTAAGGTGATAGTGAATGGCTTAACTTCTCCAATTCCTAATTTTCTGAAAACAGAAAGTGGCATCAAATTTATACTTGCTTCAAGATCACATATGGCTTTATCAAAGAAATATCCTCCTATGGTACAAGGAATAGTAAAACTCCCTGGATCTTTCAATTTTTGAGAAAGCTTTTTCTGTAAAATAGCACTACACTCCTTTGTGAGATTCATGATTTCAAACTCCACCGATTACCTTTTTCTTAACATCACATCTTTCATGAACTGGGCGTAGTTGGGCATTTGCTCAAGAGCATCTACAAAAAGAATATTAATATGAGTTTTCTTGAAGATTTCCAAAAATTTTGCAAATTGTGAATCAATCTTTTTCTTTTTGAAATCTTTGTGGAAAAGGAATGGGAATATTAAATTTAGAAGTTTCAAAGTTAGGAGTAGATTTTAGCTTCTCAGCCCCTGTTTGTTCATTTGATTGCATTTCTTCTACATTTGGTTATTCCTCCATAAGACTTTCGCTTGACGTATTTCCCATTGGCTTATCAACTTTAGAACTTTTCATCTGGCCCTTTGATTTTGGTTCCACTTTGAAGTTGGATAGCTTTGCAATGCTCCCTTGGATTGATTTCTATATCACTTGAAAAGTTGTCTTTATATTTTTTAGCATTAATTTTAGTAGCGAGCTATCCAATTTGGTTCTCCATTGATTTCATTTAAACTCCTAAACTTGAAGCTAGTTGCCCCAATTGAGTCTCAATGTTGTTTATCTTTACTTTATTCTTATTCAATTGGGCTCTTGTCTCACCAATGAAAGTGCTGATTAAATCCTCCAAAGATGCCTTTTTCTCACCTACTTGAGGGTTGGGATGTTGTGGATTATTGTAACCCGGTGGGGGGGTTGAAGCACATTTCGATTATTGATATAGGAAAAATTCTCATAATTTCTAAGCTCCGGATGGTACTAAGTAGGTAGTTGATTTCCTCTTAATTGAATTTATGATTATTGACAAAGTTTACCTGCTCATTACCTTTGGTTTCCATAAATGAAGTACTGGTGGATGCCATGAAGTTCATTCCTTGAGAAGCTCCATTAGAAGTTCAAGTTGTAATTTGGTTAGAAAGAATAGAAACTTGTGCAACTAATTGTGTAAATGAATCTACCTCAAGAACACTGGCAACCTTTTCAATGGAAGGCCTCTCGGAAGGCCATTGATAGCTATTAGTAGTCATCTCCTCTAGAAAAATATAAGCTTCATTTTCAGTCTTAGACATCAAAGTCCCACCTTCGGCAACATTTATTATAGTTTGAGTTTGCCCATTCAAACCACTGTAGAAGTATTATACCTGCTGCCAATTCTCATAACCATGTTGAGGACACCTTCTTAGAAAATCTTTAAACCTCTCCCAAGCTTCATATAGTGGCTCAAAATCTTATTGACGGAATTGAGCTATCTCACACTTGAGTTGAAGTATCTTGCTTGGTGAAAAGTACTTGGCAAGAAATTTTTATGTCAAGTCATTCCAACTCAGCATGCTACATGGTACAAAAGATTGTAACCATAGCCTATCTTTGTCTCGAAGTGAGAATGAAAATAAGCAAAGTCTAATGGCATCATCGGGCACTCCATTCATTTTGATGGTCTCACAAATTTTCAAAAACATAGTTAAGTGCGCATTTGGATCCTCCACCGCACTTCATCCAAATTAGTTTTGTTGCACCATGCTAATGAGAGCTGGTTTAAGTTCAAAATTATTGGCATTGATCGTTTATCGAGCTATCCCGGAGTAGTTTTGGTTCATTATTGATTAAAAATAGTCCCGAATAGCTCGTTGTGGTGGTGGTTGTTGTAATAAAAGATTGGCATTAACATTAGCATTGTTGATGTTATCCACCATGATTTGATTGTCAACTCTTTTTGCTCCCCTAATAGCTCGAAAAGTCCACTCAATTTCTGGATCAAAATAATCCAAGTCAAGACTCCTAGCTTTACGCATACACATACGTATACTCCAATATAAGGCAAAACAACATCAAATATGGGAAGAAAGTAAAAACAATCTAAATTAAAATCAAGACTAAGTCATAACATTATTAATGCAATTATGATAAAATAATCCCCGACAACGGTGTTAAAAACTTGTTCATGAAATATTTTGTAAACCATAAGTGCATAATATCAAGTTTTAATACAACGATGAGTTTAGTTGAGTATCCACAAGGATTGTAATAAAAAATTGCATTAAGTACCAAAGTTCAAATAGTCCTAATTTTATCTAGAAAATTAAGTGATGATTGGTAAACACAGTAAAGTAAGATAAAAATACAAAGACAGGAATGGAGTTTTTAGAAGCAATTCAACAAACACTTTATGAGCAATAAATTCTAGAGGAATGACTCACCTAATTATCACTTATGTTCTTCTTTTCAAAATATACCAATTCAAATCAACAACACATGTAAGTTAAGAATTCCTAAACTCATCAATTCACTATCTTGAGTGTCGAATTAATTATGAGTTCTAACATAAATTTTAATATCTCTATAAAAACTTAAGAATAAAACTCTACAAAAGTTCAATGGATTCTTCTTCAAAATTCCAAAAGTTTTATAAACTTCTCAACTCTATGATTCCTAAGTTGTGTTACACTTATGATCATGTATAATCTTTTCTCTCTCAAGTATCGAATCTCATACATAACAAGATGAATAACTTGAACTAATATTGATTGGAATTCAAAACAAATGATCAAATAAAGTTACATCATCCTCTAGAAAGAAAAGTTTAGTTCATAATGGATGAATACAACTTCAAGAAATGCATAAGAAATAATATGGAAATTGTTCACCAATTTGTGAAGTGGAAGTAATGGTTAAAGCTCTCCTTGTCTCCAAGAATGGTTTTTTTCTCTCCAAGTCTCCTTGTTCTCCTTGTTTCTTGGCTTCTCCTCACAAAAACTCCTTTGGAGGCTCTTGCCATCTCTCACAATAGATGGGAAATGCTCTAAAGAGGGCCAAATGCCCATTTTGACATTACTTATCCATCCGACAGTACCTAGGCATTGCTTATTCTGTCCAAAACAATGTGTGCTGCGCCTAAGCCCTAGAAGGCAGCACCTAGGCGCTGCATTTGCTGTCCAAAATCAATTTCTTCAGTGCTTACAGCATTGTTCAACTGGTTTTTTTACCACTTTTTAGGACAAAATAGCTTTTAGTATCTCCATATGAATTGTATCTCTATGTGTTGGATTTCCATTGGAACTTGAATCAACTAAATATGACTTCTGTGGAGAGAGTTATTCCAGAAATTCTAAGATGTGTCATCCTAGAAAAGTTCATCAGAGTGCTGACTCTTGAACTCAGTTTTTCTTATTGATATCGATAGAATTGGATTTTGTGAAAAACATAAATATTGTAGATCTATCTCTTGAATCTTCACTTGTTCAAGAATCAAATCAAAATAATATTGGAGTAAAGAGTTATGCTTAAAATATAAAAATTGTCATCAGTCACACTATAATTTGGATTCTTCAACATTTTAACCAGGTTTTTGGTTTCTTTCCATTTTATTCTCCTTTTGTCATTACCTACAAGATTTCACACTAAATACATAAAAAGTAATAAAACACTTGAAAACAAACTAAATGTTAATCTAAAGGTATATGACGTTTTGGTATAAAACCAACTTATCAGACATGTATTTCTTTGATCGTATTTTTTTGGAGGCCATGTAATTTTTGGGATATATTTTGTTAATTACCACAATGGGCCAATAATTATCTCGACATGAAGCACCATATGTCAACCCAATTTTGCTATTCAGTATGTTATGCTATGCATGATTATCTTTTAATGGATATTATATATTTTATTATGGATCGGTAATTTTTTTTAATTGTTATCCTTAATTCAATAGAAAATAATTACTAATCCTGGTTATGACATTTTTGATCTCATTGAATTAAAAAAAATAAAAAAAAATTACTTGTATTTGGAGTAAATTTTTTTAGACCAGATCATAACTTATTTCCACAATTAATTGAAAGATTTTAGGCCAACTGACCAATTTTTTATTTTAAGTAAATTAAGCATGATAATAGACAAGTTGTCCAAGAAAAAAATACATTTTAGGTCCTTTTTATTTTAAAAATTTAAATTTCGTCCTTCAAGTGAGAGAAAAATCAGACATTTAGGACACCCGCTGCTTACTGCAGATAAAAGTAACCATCTTAGTTGACGTACTTTCAATTTGAGGAAAATTAGAAATCGTCTATGTGGCAGCTTAGGTGGGCTTGGGAGGAGAAAAAAAGAGCCAAGTTTGATAATTAATGCCACCAATGGAGAAGTAATTGTTCACATGGCATCCTATATGAACAAAATGAAAGAAAACTCAACGCCACATGAATTCCACTTAGACAATTTAAAAAAAATAAAATTATTGCAAAAATAACTATATTTTAAACAATCCATATAAAAAATTATACAAAAAAAATTAGAAAAAATAAAGATTGCTAATTAAGTAATATTTTTAAGAAATTTATTAACACCTATAAAAATTGAAAACAACCATCCATCATCAAATAACTTATATTTTTAATTTTGTTTTTATATATTTTCAATAATATATATTTTAACCTACAATCTATAAGAGAAATAAATATTGATAAATCTATATTTTTCTTATTGTTGAAATTTATAATTTATAATTTATAAGTATATAGAAAAATTATGTTCTTTATTAATTATAACTAAAAATTTAGATATATAAAAATTAATTATTTTTATTTTTCTTTTTTAAAAAAAATATTTTCCATGTAATATGAAACCTTTTAGAAATTTTTTATAAATTCTAAATTTATTTTAAATAATTATTGAATACCAATCTTTATATTGAGTTTTAACATTAAAGCCCTAAATCACATTAGGGTTTTTTTAGGTTAAAATTCAAAAATAAAGCCCTAAATGTAGAGATATTTTTAACAACAAAATCCTAATTTAGATTTAGCACTTGCCATCTAGCCACCATCAGCCCGCCTCTACTACATCCTCCTTCTTCCTCCTTTTCTTCTTCTTTTTCTTCTTATTCTTCTTATTCTTCTTCCCACCCCCAACCCCACTACTGAGCCACTACCAATTTATCGCCTCCTCCTCTTTTTACCAACCCAGCCCTACCATCCCTACCCATTTTGTTTTTTTTTTCCTTCTTCTTCTCTATAGCCCCAGCCCCTACGACCCATTGCTAGCCCAACCCCCACGACCTACTTTCTTCTATTTTTTCCCCAAGCCCTAGCCCCAACCCTGCTGCCTTTCTTCTTTTTCTTCTTCTCCCTATCCCCAACCCCAGCCCTTATGACCCATTGCTAGCCCGACCACTTGCCACTTCTCCTTCTCCCCAACCCCTAGGGATTGCTATTTTACCCACATCCACTCGTCCTATTTTTCTTTTCTTCTTCTTCTTCTTCTTTAAATTTTCCTTGATTTTTTGTAATTAAGAAATTATTTTCTATAATTCTAAAAATTAAGGAATTGTTTTGGTTTATTGTTGAAATTAAATATATTTACTAATTTTGGAATATGAAATTTTATTAACATCTTTTTTTCTTTTTCTTTTAAGTTTTATAAATTATTTTATATTTTTGAAAATTAAAAAATATTTAATTTTCTAAATAATTTTCCTATTTATTCCATTTTGATTTTGTTGAAAAAAATAATAATAAAAAAATTTCTAGTTGGCTTTTTTCCCCCTCCCAAGCTCCACCTAGGTTGCCACATAGACAATTTTCCCTTCAAAATTCAATCTCTTCCAAATTGAAAACCACATCAGTTGGGTTAGTCACTTTCACCTGCAGCAAATGGTGGATGTCCTAAATGTTTGAATTGTTCCCACTTAAAGGGCAAAATTTATTTTTTTTTTAAAATGAAAAGGGCCAAAAGTCTAAGTATGCCAACTTAGAGAACCAAAAAAATAATTTTGCTAGTTATCCAATATTGTCACGACATACACACAAATAATATGCATGTGGACTAAAAGTAAGATTCGTGCTTTAATTTGTTTAAGCCACAAACACAAGAACTCAAATTGCCCAATGTTGTTGTGACTTAGACACTAACGATATATTAGTGGATCAAGAATAAAGTTTGTGCTTTAATTTATTTAAGCTGTAAATAAGCTTACTCCTGAGTAAGAAGGTTTTAGTTATTCTTCAAGTCATTTTTCAAGCTGGCTTATCAAATTTTCTAGTTTGTATTCTCATTGACTAAATAAAATATTCGATAAAATCATCTAATTTGAGGCTAATTATTGAGAGTTTGAACATACAAGTGCTGCTCATGTTGACCGATAAAAACAAACTAGGTTAGTATTGGAATAAGCAAAGTGTAGCTTGACTAGAGCAAAAGTTATAACTAAACCATAAATAGATCTGACGAAGTGATAAAATGTGTTGTTTTAGTAATAGGCAACTAAGTGCAAACAAATGTCAAGTGTAACGGTTATAATGACATTAGACGGTTTACTCATAGTTGTATTAAGATGAAGTTTGACTATAGCTCTCTCATTTTTTTTATTTGCTAATCTTCTCAACTCTCTCATTCGATGAATAGTAAAAGTTGGTGAAACCTAGTATGAGATTGGAGATTGAGTAGATTATATCAAATTTTGTGTAGCCATATTTGTTTAAATAGCACACAAGATAAGGTATTAAGTGACACCTCAAGCTCAGCAAATGACATGAGCTATTTTTTTAAGCTCAACAATTAGTGTGAGCTACTCCTTGGTGATGTGCAAAAGATACTAGATTCAATACAGTCTAAATTGAATTGATGTACTTGTAAGACATTGATTGAGTAATTAGACTTGTCAATCTTTCATGTAAAAGACCTTTATGAAATAAGTCATTTTTCATTGTGATGCGACTGACTTAAGATAGTGTTTCTTATACTTCTTCTATTTATATTATTTTAAATTATATCATGGTATGAGAGATTAGAAGGATGACATTGCTAACTAGAGAAGACTTTATTGGCTTACTCGCTAAGGTCAAACTCTCTGTATAAACTTTTCTAGTAGAAAAGCTTGCTGGAAAAACAACATTATTTCCATTGGCAAGCTTGATGATGATAGTTATGCTAATTTCTTTGGTGAAGGAAAGTGAAAGCTAACTAAAAGATCTCTCATTTTTGCTAAAGGTAAGAAACAAAATTCACTCTACCTGATGTAGGCTAGATTATCAGATTGAGAGGTCAATACAATTGATAAAAACTCCTCCATTGAGTTATGGTATAAAAAGCTTGGACATTTGAGTCAGAAAGGCTTAGAACTTTTGGCTAAAAAAAAACTCCTCACTGAGGTAACAAATATGCACCTACAAACCTATGTTGATTGTTTGGCTGGAAAACAACACAGAATTGCATTTAAGAGTTTTTCTTCATCTAGAAAATCTCATTATTTAGATTTGGTGCATACTGATTTATGTTGCATGAAAGATAGAACTTTTGGTGGTGCTTTATACTTTGTTACATTTATTGATGATTTTCTAGAAACGTCTAATGCTTTGCTTTGAAATGTAGAGATCAAACTCTAGAGGTCTTTAAGCATTTCCAAGCAAATGTTGAAAGAGAAACATGAATGAAGTTAAAGTGCATTCGTGCAGACAATGGTGGTGAATACCAAAGTCTATTTAAGAAACCTTGTAGGGATCATGGTATCAAGGTTGAAAAGAACATCCCAAAGACTCATCAACATAATGGTATGACAAAGAGGATGAATAGGATAATTTTTGAAAGAATTAAATGTATGCTATCACATTCCAAGCTGCCTAAATCCTTCTATGGTGAAGCAATGATGACTGCAGTTGATCTAATCAATATTTTTCCATCAACTCCTTTGGATAGTGACATTCCAGATAGAGTTTGCATAGGTAAAGGTGTTTCATACAAACACTTGAGAGTGTTTGGTTGCAAGACATTTATGCACATTCCAAAAGATGAAAGATCCAAACTTGACAGTAAGACCAAATCATGCATCTTCTTGGGTTATGGTCATGAAGAGTTTGACTATAGATTGTGGGACCCCACTAACAGAAAAGTCATCAAAAGCGAGGATGTCATGTTTCTTGAGGATCAAATAATTGATGATGTCAAATAGAAATCTGAATCTAACTCATATATTTCTGATGATTTAGATCCAATTTCTTCACCTACGACTTATAATCATGAGGGAGATATACGGGATCTCACACCATCTGTACAAGTTGATGATATTTCTCCAATTCTACCACCAGTGGTAGAGGTCAGAAGGTCCACTAGATAAAGACAACCCTTCTACCAAACATAGTCCACATGAGTATGTAATGCTCACTGATGGGGGAGAACCAAAGAATTTCATAGAGGTCATATCACATTATCAGAAAAAGAAGTGGTTGGAGGCAATGAAGGAAGAGATGAAATCACTATAAAAAAATCACACCTATGAGCTTGTAAAGTTGCCAAAATGCAAGACAATACTAAAAAATAGATGGGTTTACAGGATAAAAGCAGACGAGCATAGCTCAAAACCAAGTACAAAGCGAGACTGGTTGTAAAAGGATTTAGTCAAAAAAAGGGTGTTGATTTTGATGAAATTTTTCTCACATGTGCTGAAGATGTCTCCAATCAGAGTTATTCTCGGAATTGTTGTGAGCTTGGACCTGGAGATTGAATAACTTGATGTAAAGATTGCATTTCTTCATGGAGATTTGAATGAAGAAATTTTCATTGAGCAACTGGAGGGATTCAAAGTCAAAGGTAAGAAAAATCTGATGTGCATAATAAAAAAGAGCTTGTGTGGCTTGAAGCAAGCCCCAAGATAGTGATACAAGAAATTTAACTTCTTCATGTCAAATCATGGCTATAAGAGAACCAACTTCGATCACTATATATTCTTTAAGAAATTCTCTGATGATGACTGTATATTATTGATATTGTATGTGGATGACATGTTGATTGTAGATCATGATACCAGCAAGGTTGATAAGCTAAAGAAAGAGCTCTGCAAGTCTTTTGTAAAGAAAGATTTATGACCAGCTAAGCAAATTCTTGGGATAAAAATCTCGAGAGATAGGACAAACAGAAAGTTGTGGCCATTTCAAGAAAAGTATATGAAAAAAGTTTTTGAAAGATTCAACATGAGAGGGTCATTTCAAACTAAATTTGGCGCAATATCCCACAAATGAGAAAGATAAGGAAGAAATGAAAAAGGTACCATATGCTTCTGTAGTTGGTAGTTTAATGTATGTTATGGTATATACTAGACCTGACATTGCTTATGCAGTTGGTATTGTTAGTCGATTTCTCTCTAACCCTAGCAAAGATCACTAGTCTACAATGAAATCAATATTTCGGTATTTGAAAGGTACTTCCAAAGTTTGCCTAAAGTTTGGTGATGGCCAAATTGTATTAGATGGATTCACGGATGCAAATATGGTTGGTAATGTTGATTTCAAGAAATCCACATCCGGATACCTGATGAGATTTGCAGGGGGAGTTATCTCTTGACAATCAAAATTTAAAAAATACTTGTCATTATCCACAACAGAGGCAAAATATATTACAGTAGTTGAAGCACGTAAAGAGATGTTGTGGTTGAAGAGGTTTCTTCATGTATTAGACTTGAAGCAAGAAAAGAACACGCTCTACTGTGATAGTTAGAGTGCGATTCACTTGAATAAAAAATTGGCAATTTTTTTTAAATAGATAAATAATATAATTATTAAATAAATCAACATATCTCCTTCTATCATCATTGATTGATTTTGGAGAGTTGTTGTGTAATGTATCAAAACACGCATAAAAACTAAATAAATTACTTGAGATCAACCAAATAATCAGTCTAGAAGTACTTAATTTGTTGGTATGAAACCAACTTAACACATTGATATGAGATATTATTAGATTTGAGATGTACTGGATGAAAAATTGATGGTGCTTGATAAAGTTCTCACTGATGAAAATAGTGCAGACATGCTTACGAAGTCTTTATCAAGGAATAAATTTGAAACTTGTAAAAGTAAGACAGGTTTGGTTGAGCACCTCATATAAGGTGGAGGGGAGAATTGTTGGTAAGTCCACCAAAATGGGGTAGCTACCAAAACATTCAAAATATGTGGCTATCAAAACATTCAAACAAATGTGGCTACCAAATATTCAAAAAAATGTGGCTACCAAACATTCAAATATTGAACCTACCAAGTTTTGAAAATTGATATCAACCTTGCCTATAAATAGAGCTCTTATTTCATAGTAAAAAATACACAAGAAAAAGAAAAAAAAAGAAAAGAGTTGAGTGAGATAAAAATATAGTGTTTTGAGAGAAAAAATAGGGAGAAAAAATTTAGAAATTTTTCATTCTCTCTTAAAATAGTCTTTCTATTTTTCTTTAGTATTTCAAGTTGAGAAACTTGAGATATTTGTGATCCAAAAGATATTCTCTTGAGAATTATTTATTTATTCCCTATTTTATGAAGAATTTTGTAAACTTACTACATATATAGTGAAAGTTTTGTCTGGATTACGGTTCGGTAGGTTTTCACGATTTGGATTTTTCAAATAAAAAGTCTTGTGTCATATTTTTACTCTCTTACACTATTTTGTGAAATTTTTTATTTATTCCCATTTTTAAATCCGACATGTGGGAAAAGAATTTCCTTATTCCACTACGTTTGTGCTATTTATTTTGACTTTCTTTCCCAACAGACCTTTATTCGCAGATGTAAAAATAATTGGGGTCAATGATTATTAGAGAGAGAAATGTAGGATTTTATAAATAAATGCATAAAGTTATTCTATAATCCTTTTAATTTGTAACCCACGTATTACACATTCATTGAAAGAGAAGAAAGGGACGAGTGGGGAATGCTAATTAGTAAGCTAAATCCTGCTATATATTGTGATGTGGATAAGTAAATTGCGAAGAAACATTTACTCATGGGGTGGGAAATTAAGAAGAAACCAATTGATTCTGACCAATTGTTTCAGGGTGCATCTGATTTGAAATTGTGTAATATTTAATGGATGAGTTAGTGGCATCAGGAATCAATATTAATGACTGATCCAAGGGAATACCTCTTACAACTATATATTGGAATGAATATAGAAGTGTATGTATTGAATCAGAAATCTGGTTTTTGATCTACTAGCCATAATTTTTTTTTTTTTTTACTTGATTGTTCTGGTGGGAAAGTAGGAAAATTCATCAGGATAATAATGAATTAATTAGAGTGTACTTTGAATAATCTGATTTTTTTTATAATTATATTTCGAGATAAGTAGGTATAGGTTTAACTCAAAATATTATTTGGTTTGAAAATATTTTTATATTGGTGGAAATCATTTTACATTGAGTACAACCCACTAAATATCATTAGACTTATTTTATTGTCTTAGATTAAATTTATTCGGGTACAAGTAGTTTGAGAATTTTGATACCAGGAGTTGAGGTAAGTGACCTTTCACTTTTTTAATTATATAAACTCATATATATAGATATGTATATATATATATATATATTAAATTGTACAAATATGAAAATAATTTGAGATGTGAATTAAAAAAAATTGAGAATAAATTGAAACATGATTTCGCAAACGTGGAACAAATGTGGTACGTGGAGGAATTTTTTAAAATTTATTATTTGACCATACATTATTAATTATTCCAGAACAGACAATGGACAACTTAAACTAATTGGAATTTGAGAGTTTGGTTAGTAGCATAGTACTAAAATCTAGTATAGAGGGTTAAACATGTACTAGAACCCAATACAAGGGGGGGTTCAACCTATACCACGACCTTGTTTTTCGCATGGTGGATTTTTTCTTGAGATTGGTTGGTTTTTCTTAATTTTGATGGATTACATTAATTTGAAATTTCCCATAATGATTTGGAGTCATATATGCTCTACATCAATGTTTAATGTTGGATTAAATGAAAACTATTGAATTAGCCTTGCAAGCTTTTGGAATGTTACCTAGATCTTGCAATGGTGTCATGGTTCCAGAATTCAAAGCGTAACACACGCACATGTGCAAACTTATCTAACATGTGTATGTCTATATATATGTTTTTATACGTGTGTGTGTGTCTGTGTAAAATACATAATGAGTTATTTACGTCCACCTCCTCTGGAATTTGATTTTTTACAAAGACGTTCCATCTCTTACTATTAAGCCAAAAATTCCAAAAAAAATTATATCCTCCTAACCTAATATATATAAAAATAATCCATCATTTATAAAAGTTTATTAACAATGTTAAATTATAAAATAATAAAATAAAAAACTCAAACTTTGAAATTGTCTTCTACACATAAAATACCACTTAAAATATAATAAAGTATTATATAATTTCAAAGAAGAAACGAGATACCAAAATTTAATTTAAGGCCACTTTCAACAATATAAATAATATTGATTAACTTGTATCAGACATAATTTTCAAATGTTATTATTTTTTTAAATAAATATACAAAGTAAAGGTTAAAATAAAACTAATACCATCTTCAATTACTAACGAGAATAGTTATTTTAATATAGGAAAACAATGCCTACTAATTGAAAAACAAATTATTTTTGAAATGTATAAATTTTAAAAAGAAATAAAAGATCAACTAGGTTAAATCGGATCCTAATGCCTGAACCTATGATGAGCCCTCTGCTAACCAAAGTGACAATCAGATGAGGGAAATGAATTTAGGCATATATGTGTGTGTATATATATATATATCCATCATTGCTTCTTGAACCTGGTTTGACGAAAGAGAAAAGCAAGCTACTAGTCAGAACGGAAGGAATGAAATCAATCAGCAAATTGGTCTAACTAGTAATATTAGAAATTATTAAAAGTATGGACGAACCTTCTATTCTATATTCTCTAGTCACTTTACTTGAGCCGAGAGCACAAGAAGCCGAATCGATCATAGGAAGGCTTAACTCAGTTATCTTAACACTTGTGGTGAGAGCCCCGTGTAAAGTTTAAGCCACATTTACTAAAATAAAGAGTATAAATAATTTTTGTGGATAAAATAAGGAGATTGTTTTGAAAATATTAACAAAGTCATCGTTTAATACAAACTCTTGAAATTAAAAAAAAAAAAAAAGAGAGAGAGAGAGAGAGAAAATCTAAATTACAAAGTTCAATGGTATATAAAATTCCAGGGAGTTAAGTGCATCCAAATTCTCACATCCATCAGGCAGTCCAGCTTCTTGGCATGGAAATTTGATGGGGATCATTTGGATTTTGAGATTTTGAGCCTTGGAATGGTCGATTACTTCTTTGTATCTGATGGCATTGATGGGTGTGGTGACAATGGAAACAAACCATTGCATCCATGGCAAAATCTGTCAGGGGAATGATATGGCTCTGGGACATGAAAGGGACTAACAGGAAGTGAAGCTGCTCAATTTAGAATACAAGTTATATAGATTACGTTTATCTATTATGTGAAATAAAAAATACTACTTACATAATTCGGTCTTATTTAATTTATCATATGATAAATGTGATTTTATTTAATTTGATTGATTTTTTCATATAAATTTAAAATGGGTAATGATAATATCAATTCACTCGTTTTTGTTTTTTTTTTTAATTGCTGAATTTTTTACAAACTCCACAAACAAATTCAATTCTGCCTAGTGTTGACCAAATTCTATCACCAATACAAATTCCTTTCTGACTATAAGAATTTGTACAAGAAGTATTTATTCCTTTCAACAATTTTTCAGTACGTTTTGTTTATCTTTTTATCTTTTTATCTTTTTTTTTTCAAAGAAGTATTGTTGTCTTAACAAAAACTAAGAAGTTATTTTGACCTATTACTGATTACATGTTAATCTATCAAGTTGTTTACATGTTGTGCACATATAATATCAGCAATAACTAATTGGGATTTCCGATTATCTAGGGTCAACAAATCAAAGGCTGCCTTTTCAAGATTATAGATTATTGAAGTACTGAATATATATTACAATCCACTCACTGACATCTTTGGCAGAATTCA
Source organism: Paulownia fortunei (assembly GCA_019321725.1). Lineage (NCBI taxonomy): Eukaryota > Viridiplantae > Streptophyta > Magnoliopsida > Lamiales > Paulowniaceae > Paulownia > Paulownia fortunei. Next base: position 13,381,958 of record CM033123.1, read on the forward strand.
TTTTAAGAAGAAAAAAAGAAGAAAGAAACAGGGAATTTATTCTAACAGCTGCACAAATGTTCATTTCAATAATCTATTTTTCTAAAAATCAATCCAGATCTATACTTATGGTGCCCACACAAGATAAATTAACCAAAAAAGATAAACGTGAATCTTCTATTTTAATCTTGTGTTGCATCCTCTATTGCATGCCATATATAATATATGTATGCACATTATGTATATGTATATTTTCTAAACTATACACTTAAAATTAATCATATACACCTAACATATATGTGCGATATACAATACAAGATGCAACATAAAATTACAATAAGATTCAAACCAGTGCCGGAGATAGAGGGGGTTGGCGGCCCATTCAAGTCCAAAAAAATTTAAATTAGTATAAATTTTATATAAAAGATTATTAAATATTAAAAATTTACCCGGCATAAAAAATTAAAAACAACTAATTATTTACTATTTTTAAATAAAAATAAATTTTGCCCTTGATATCTATTTTTGCCTCCGTTCCTGATCCAAACTACCTTAAAGATGACTATCTCGTGCAAATTATACTAGCCCTCCTCCTACTCACTTGTTCATTGAGGTTCCAATCGTTTCTCCTTCACCACGGCATTTGTGACTTGGTCAATTTACACGTGATAAACATTAGTGGTATCCAATTAGTTATTCATTATCCATACCGCATATAAAATAAAACCGCTGAGAGAATAAAAAAAATAAAAATTAGTCTAGCTGATTTGATAAGACATACGTACGAGTAGTCCAAGGCAATAAAAGATTCTCCAGCCTATGGCTCTCTGGCTTGGTTTGATCTATTATTGTCGGGTTGGATTCCTCCTTGTTGTGGTTAAGATCACCTACCTCCCGAGGGTAAGCAGATTAAATATTTTATTGCATTATATGTGGCAATGATCTTAATATCTTTTTTGTACGATATAGATCCTTGTTTTTTTTCCTTAATATTTAAATACATTAAAATGAAAGAAAATACTATTTGTCATTTATGAAATCTTAAACGATAATTTCCAAATGGATTATTCAACCACGACTTCTTGCTTTCTTAAACCATAATTATATTTCTTGCTTTCTTGGATGAGCGAAAGTCCACTTCTAGGTATGATTTCTTGCTAATGGTGGTACTATTTCTTAGACGAGCAAGAAACAAAATTTTGTATCACTGCGTATAATGGAAATAGAATTTGTGGCATATGCTTCTATAATATAAGAAGGTGTTCGATTGAGAAGATTCTTACATCATTTAGAAGTGGTAAACAGTTATATTAGATTTGTGATGATTTATTATGATAATCAATTAGTTATTGTCTACTGTAAAGATACCAAATACTCTGGCAAAACCTACAAATGACAATTTTGTTAGAGATATAATGGAGAAGAAAGAGGTGGCTTTGAAATATATATCTACTTATATGATGGTGGCTAATCTCTTACTAACCCAATATCTAGAGATCTTTTTATTGGTTATGTTAGATCAATTGGATTGCGTAGAATGTGATTATAATGAGTGCAAAAATGTTTATAATGTTATACTCATTGTTTTGTGATATTTGAACATCTTATTTATACACATGTTTTTTTTATATATCATCAATTTAAAGGTATGTAAGATAAGTTGAGATTGATTGTCTCATATGAACATTCGCCTTGGATATTGAGTAGTGTGCGCATATGAGATAATATTAATTTTGTTAAGAAAATTCATACACACCTTAGTAAATAACTAAGATGAGATTACTGTTTAAAATTTTAGTAATGGAAATGAATTTCTCACGATTCATTACACTTTTCTAATAGCCATATGTGAGTTTTTTTAAGATTATTATACTGAGAGGACAATCAATAAGAAAATTCAAGTTAAGTGTTGAGACATACTTGAACTAAAATCTATACGGTGCGCTATTTTAGAACGATTGACATAGGCTTCCAACTAGGAAGAAAAGTATCGTAAAATATGTTTTCATACCACATGTGCCAATATTACCATTGGATAATGAGCAAATTAGTCTATGCTTTCTCATTGTGTTAGAACCCGAAGGTTTATATGATCTTATTTTATACCTTTAAAACTTTCAACTGTTTCTTGAAACTCTATTTTAGTGTTACTACTCTAGTATGAGTAAATGATATATGTCTAAGAAAACAACTATAATAAAATTGAAAGGTTTTTAGTAGGAAAGGAATATGTTTTTAACTAACACCATACTTGTATTCAGAAGCATACTAATTATGTTATTTGAAACATAATTGTGAAATATATGTGTTGTTTCAAGTCAAATATACTTTTGTATGTGTTGCTTGAGGGATAAGAGATACGTTCGTTGGTGTAGTAATAAGTTAAATAATTTTTAATTTTCTTTTAAATTAATTTATTGTATATTCTTAATCGGTATATAGCTTGAAGCTCTTAGTTGATATGCTTATTGACATGCTCGTCGGTCAAATAATCCATGCTTGTATGAAATTTGTGGGTATACAGAATTAAAGATCACACAAATACAAGTTCAGGCCTCATGTGCGAATGGAAGACATTGAACAATTGAATTAATGAATTCCCTTGAGGGCTAACCCTACCCATTTCATTCAAAAGGCACCTTTTGGAGGCAAACTTTTTTAAATGACATAATCACCTATTCTCTCCCATTTATATACAAAAAGAAAACTATAAAACATTTCTATTTTGGAGAATATACTCACACCTTGAAGTATTTGGGTGGTGGAACTTTGAACCCTTTTCATTTCGTGATTGTGTTCTGACATTTGTGAGTTTTAAAAAGTAAAGAAAGGTCAATAAATCAACCCATTAGAGATCCTAAAATATGTGAAGTTGAATTCAAGTAAAATGCATAAAAAAAAAATTATTTTTCGTTCAACAACAAAATAACACATATCCAGCTTTTATGAGAATTTCAGAAAATGCTTGTATACACACATTGATGAACATCAAGTCAAACAAAGATCATTGAAAAAGCAGGGATATGACAGTTCACAAACATTAAGGACATGGACAAATGTCTAGTAAAATATATAACGAAAGATTCACCATTATATATAGGACAGTTTCTTGTTATTTCTACTCTTGACAAAAGTAAAAACATTGAATTATACGTAGCTGAGATCGATAGGAACACATTATTATTTCCATTTACATGTTTGTTTTACAGACGCAGACACGTAAAAACCAATAGTCAATAAATGTGCAGTGAATAGGATGGTTAAAGAGAAAAAATGATCTGGAATGACATACAAAAGCTTCACCCGATGAGTGGCAAGACTTGCAGATATCTGTCTAAAAGCCCAAGCATTATGCTGAAGCAGCTGCACAGTGGCCCCACCAATGTTTACATACAAAGTACCAATATGTTAGGGTGCTGATAGGAAAATTTGCAAGTGCACATCATCCCCAACCTAGTACAATAAAAACGTCGAAGTACCTAACATATCACTATATATTCGAGAAAATGCTAAAAAAACCACCAAGTTAAGAAAATAGCTAGGAATTCCCTGTGTTCATAAAAACTCTGCAGTCTCACCCTTGACCTCATATAAAAGTAAGAGCGATAAGTTTTTTATTGAATTAGACATTATACCCTTCAAAATCTCAACCATTAGATTTAAAATAATACATCTAACCGTAGATATTGTCTAGACCTTATCCACTACGCCTGACCTTTCCCTGACTCTCGAATATCATGATGTATGAGAGAAGATGAGGAAGGTAACAGTACCCGATGATATTCAGGGTATAAAAGTAATGCCAGATGAGCCAATTGATCTGGTCGTCCTCATACACTTGTGAATCATTCTTATTCATATTAATATTATTAAAATGACAATTTTCATCTTAAATTTATCATAAAAATTAGATTAAATTTTTAGATCACATATAGTTATGGAGCGTATTCATGCATATACTGACGATGTAGGAATATATCTCTAAGGTTGTGGTTTTAAAACATTCTAAGTTAAGGATCAATGAGATAGGACATCATTGATCTTGTTGAAACTTGCGCATATGAAGCAAACTCGAACTGAGAATGTCTTTGTTCTATGGGCATTGGTGTTGTGACACTAGTGCATGTATGGGAGTGCTTATTTGGGAACAAGTACACTAAACTATCCCATTTATAATATTCCAATTGGAAATAATCTATTGTCGAATAAGAATTTTTTTCATTACTACATTAATATTTAATTTTAATAATCCAGAAAATTAAAAAAGAAAAACAGACCCAGAATGACACGATGGACAATGCCATTGCTGCACGTCGCGCTCACCTACTGTCGGGCGCCAATGCTACTATTGGGTGCCCACGCGCACGCGGGCACGCAGGGTGTCTCGCACCCGACGACCCGTTTCTTCACGTTTCTTTTTTTATTTTCATATTTAAACAATTTAAATAAGCAATCAAAATTATTTTAATTAAAAATTGCTGAAAATGGAAAATCAAATTTTACATAATTAACATGAATTTAAACGATTTAAAAACATGCATAAATTTGAAATTCACTAAATAAACAAACTTGTGGCTTTGATACCACTGCTGGGTTCACTATAATCGCAGGGGTATACGCAAAGAAAAATTAAATTTTTTTTATCAAACATAAATATAACCCCTTGATTCGAAAGCGATTTTAATAATCGCGCTTATTCAGGTGAATATATAAACAAATATAAAATTTGGATTATACCTTCCGAAAACTTCGGTTGTTATAAGGAATAAAGTAATCAATTGCTTATCCTGGACTTTCAAAACTCGTAGGGATCTAAGTGTCTCCCCTCTATGACATCCACAATATGAAAGAGCAACACCAATTAAAAGGATTCAGTAGTATCCTTTTAATTGTTTACAATAAAGATTTTTTTTCTTTATTTTCTTTTACTTTTATTGGAGAGAAAAATAGAAGACTTAAACAAAACTATTTTTGCTTAAATTTTCTAAATTATTATGTGTAATTTTCGATCATAACTATTTATAAGGCTGAAATTTGATTATTCTCAATTTTGAACTATTTCAAAGTCTTATCTTAGAAGGATTTCAAATCTTCCAAAAACTCTTCTCTTTTCTCTCTCCTATTGTATGTGGACTAATTTGAAACTACATTAATCATCAAAATTGTCTACATACATTGTCATTATTAATTTGAACTCTTTAAATAATATCAAGATAGATATATATCATATATATACTATAATTATATTTATATATAAATTAAATCTTAGTGGCCGATTTTATCCTATAAAATTGATCACTATATTTATTTATCTATAAATATATTAATTAAATAATTTATTTTCTTCATATTTAGTGAACTTTTTAATTGGTCCACATTAATTTTTGGGGCTGGACTAAAAAATTTACAAATCAATCCAATTGATTTAATCCCAATTTAATCAATCCAATTGATTAATTTAATTTACTCCAATTGAGCTTCCTAATCAAATTAGGTCTAATTAAATAATCTAACTATTTAATTAAATAATTTAATTTAACCATTAAATTAGATAGAACCCTTAATTAATTAAGATTAATTAATTAATTAATTTTCAATCATTGGATAAATTCTAAAATTAAAAATGTTACTTTCCATAAAGTTGTATGACCCTCATAGGTTCACTACTAAGCTAGTAGCGGGCTTGCAATATTTACAACTTATGAATAATAATTAATCCAATTAATAAATTCACTTATAATTAACTCTTTAATTCCAAGAACCTCACTATTCGTAAAAACACCTAACAAGTAATCATGGCAAATTAGTTTTAGATGAAATAGTGAGTAAAACTATTTCAATTGCGAGTATCATATACGTGCGATCCTTTCGACAATTAATCTCCCGATTGAATCTAGGGCATAGATTATAAGTCGAAACCCTAAACGATTCAATAATTATGATCCCATTTCAAGTTCCAATGATTCTTGATGTACCACGATTTATCCTACCTTGACCAAGATCTTTGAATCACGAACTATAAAAACGCAGGAGATTCCCTTATTTAAAAAGACAAGTGTCAAATTCTATATTGGCCACTGACAAACTTCCATGCAAATCAGTGCAACACCCAACATACCCCTTTTGTGATTTGTCAAGCAATCAGAAGATATATCAAAGTGTTGCAGGATATACACAAGGCTACCATCATGCCTCAAGTTCGAGTACTAGCCGTGTACTATCACAACCCATAAATTCTTCTTTCGACAGACAAAGCCTCCAGCTAAGAATTTTTTGCGGGCCATGTTCGGTGTACTTGTTCTCTAACAAGCACCTATATACATGCACTTGCATTTCTACGCTAATGCAAATGGAATGTGACATCCTCGTCTCACGAGCATGCACCATATATGTGAGTCTTACTGAGCTATTTGATGTCCCATGTCAAAAAACTCTTGACTTAGAACTTATTTAAGACCAAAGCCTTAGAGGCATGTTCCATGATCGTCATCATATGTGCGACCATGCCCCATAGCTATATTTGGTCTAATGTAAGATATAAGATAAAGAAAATACCTTTTTCTTAATATGATTCCTAAGAACATTGTCCCTACAAAATAAAAAGAGTATAATACGCTTAATTCAATTGGGGTGTTGGCCATCCTACTCTAACAGCATGTCCTAAAGATGACTTTTCATTGCCCATTACTGAATTTATGATTGATGCCAGCCACTACAGGTCATGAAACGTTATCTTTTATGTCATCTAGGTATAAACAAATACGTATGGCCCTAAAAGATGAAGAATTAATAGCATTTCGTACTCCGAAAGGTATATATTGCTATGAGGTGATGCCGTTTAGATTGAAAAATGTCAGCGCCATATATCAGAGGGCCAAGTAGAAAATTTTCGATGATATGCTCCATAAAAACATTGAATACTATGTTGATGATGTGGTGGTGAAGTCTAAAAAGCGAGAAGATCATCTTCAAGATTTGAGAAGAGTTTTTGAATGATTGAGAAGATATCAACTCAAGATGAATCCACTGAAATATACATTTGGAGTCAAATTTGGAAAGTTTCTCAGATTTATTATTTGCCATCGAGGGATAGAAATTGAACAAGTAAAAATTGATGTTGTTCTAAAGATGCATGGACCTCGAGATATTCACAAACTCTAAAGTTTGCAAGGAAAGTTAGCTTATCTTTAAAGGTTTATTTCAAGCCTACCCGGTCGATGCCAGCTATTCAACCAACTCATGAAAAAAGGTATTCCATTTGAATGGGATGAGTCTTGTAGAAAAGCTTTCAAAAGTATAAAGGCCTATTTAATTAAGCCTCCAGTATTGGTTGCACCAGTGCCTGAATACCCATTGATTCTCTATATTAATGCTCAAGAATGTTCTGTTACAATGATGGAAAAGAAAGTACCTTGTACTATTTAAGTAGGATGATGATGCCAAATGAATTAAACTACTCAACAATTGAAAAGATATACTTCGCCCTCGTTTTTGTGATCCAAAAGTTGAAGCACTATTTTCAAGCTTATACTGTTCATGTTGTCTCAAAAGAAAATCCACTGAAGTATGTTATGACAAAGTCAGTTCTTTCTAATAGACTTGTAAGGTGGTACATTCAATTGCAGCAATTCGAGATCATATACGCTCCTCAAAAGGCTATGAAAGGATAAATTTTGGTAGACTTCTTGGTTGATCATCCTATCCTTACTGAGTGGGAGTTATCTTATGACTTCCCAAATGAAGATGTTCTCATAATTGAAATTACTCCTCCTTAGAAGATGTACTTTGATGGAGCTTCTCATAAAAAAAGCTGATACGGAAGTCATATTTGTTACATCTAATAGAAAAGTGTTGCCTTACTTCTTCACCTTAACGCAGGATTGCTCGAACAATATTGTTGAATATCAAGCTCCTATCCTTGGATTAGAAATGGTAGTTGATATAAAACAACTACATCTGGAAGTGTATGGAGATTCTAAATTGGTAGTCAATCAATTGCTTGGATTGTACAAAGTCAAGAAACCTAAGTTGTTTCCTTATTATAATTATGCTCGAAAGCTTAATGGATGATTGGGATATATTGTTATTGAGCATATACCAAGGAAAAATAATAAACAAGTTGATGCTTTAGCGAATCTCGCTTCTATACTCGTCATGCTTGAAGAAAAAACTCATGTACCAATATGCAGAAGTTAGGTTGTACCACCAATCTTTTACGATGATAGCTGTGATGAATAAGAAAAAAATCATGCTGTCTAAGTGTTTAAAGTCAAGAAAGAAGATTAGAGTCAACCATTCGTGGATTACTTAAAGTATGAAAAGCTATCTGATGATCCAAGTCAAAGAGTTGATATTCGATGTTGTGTGGCTTGATTCATTCATTATAAATGCACACTTTATAGATGCTCATTTGATGGAGTCTTCTTACGATGTTTAGGTAATGATGAAGCCATCCAAATTATGGAAAAGCTCATTCTGGGACTTGTGGTGCTCATTAATCGGGCCCAAAGTTACACTTTCAAATAAAAAGAATAGGTTATTATTGGTCGACAATGGTAACGGATTGCATGGATTACGCGCAAAGATGTCAAGCCTATCAATTTTATGCAAATCTTATTCACCAACCGCCTGAGCCATTACACCCTACTATTGCTTCATAATCATTTGATGCTTGGGGATTAGGTGTGGTTGAACCTATGAAAAAGTTTGATAGATAAGCTTTGTCAAAAGTTTAGTTTCAAGCAAATAAAATCTTCCATGTATTATGCCGCTGCGAATGGACTCGCTAAAGCATTCAACAAGACCTTATGTACTTAGTTGAAGAAAGTGGTTGCGAAGTCAAAGTGAGACTAGCATGAAAGAATTAGAGAAACTTTATGGGCATACAGAACCACTTATAGAATGCTTACTCAAGCGACTCCTTACACACTGGTGTATGGTGTTGAAGCCATAGTTCTTCTTAAGCAACAAATTCCATCATTAAGAATAGCCATGCAAGAAGGACTAAACAAAGAAAAAATGTATGCCTACGGCTTGAAGAGTTAGAGGCTCTTGATGAGAAAAGGTTGGAAGCACAATAAAAACTTGAACGTTATCAAGCTCGCTTGTCTAGGGTGTTTAATAAGAAAGTGCAATCGCACTCTTTCCAAGTCCGTGATTTGGTGTTTGCTGTGAGAAGGCTTATCATTACTACTCATCGAACTGAAAATAATTTCACATCAAAATGGGATGGTCCTTACATTGTTAAAGAGGTCTATACAAATGGCGCTTACAAGTTGGTTGCCAAAGATGGCTTAAGAATTAGCCCGATCAATGAAAAATTCTTAAAATGCTATTACCCGTGAAGTTAAAAGAATGCTCCATGATGCATGAGCCTAAACTGCATGTTACTCTTGACCCACATGAGTATAAACTGTGAATGGTACCTACTAAAGGTAGTGCACGTGGTTAAATTGCTAGCTTGCCCTACCAAAAGTGAATACATATGGTTAAACTATTAATTTACTCCACTAAAGGTATTTTATGTGGTTAAAATATTAAATACCCCACCTAGTCTAGGGTGGTTAATCAATAGATACTCTTGGCCCGCTTGAGTATAAATTGAAAAAAAAATAGTGTTCTTGAACTACGTTATGACTTGATCCCTTTGTTGGGGTACGTAAGCAGTTTAGATATTTTCTAAGTTCAGTCATGAGTGTAAAATAAATTATGTTTTCTTTTCGTATTGGGTAGTAGTTTGTTGCCAAAAAAAAGAAAAACTTTGTGAGTTTTGATGAACATGAATACACTCGAAGGGTCTTAAAATTTTCAACTCTTCTTTGGCATCCTTGAGACATACCATTGAAGACTTCAAATTTTCAATCATTTCGTCACTCAATGGAGAAGTATTTTTGATTGCAACAGTCACTTCTTCAATCTCATGAACTTTAGTTTGGGCACACTGAAGAAGTTGTTGCTGTCATTTCAATGATGCAGAAAAGTGTTTCTTTTGTCCCTTCAAATCATCAAGCTCATTCTTGATACACTCTAACTCTTCCTTAGTATATTAGATTTGATTAACCTCTTTACTTTCTCTAGTCTTAGGTTTGTGGAGGTTATCTTTAGCTTCACTCAACTGCTGCGCAAAAAGTTCTTTGGATATTTTTTTAAAATATGTTGACCTTGCCTCTTCATAAGCAGCGGCCTTAGAAAAACGATCTTTCAATTGTTCTTCCACATAAGAGATGTCATAATTGGTAAAGCATTTCATGGACTCAAGCACAAATAACACATCATCTATAACAGATGAAAGGGAGTCGATCGAAATATTTGCTATCCCGTTATGAAGATCGCTCTACAGCCTTTGAAGATACTCCTTTTGGTGATTAAGAATTTTTCACCTTCAAATACTGAAAATGCACAATGAGGTGTCTGTTTAACCTTAGTCAGGTTAAGTGTTTCCTTTTATGTTGCCCCATCAATTAAAAGAATTGTGGCTGACAAGTTGGGCCCTTTGATCGATCTTTGGATAACACGTGATCCTTCACCTTTATCAATATTGAGTAATTCTTTCTCCAACTGAAGCATCACATGTTTTAAGTTAGAAAAGAGTAAAAAAAAAGATGAAGAAGTTAGAAGATGACATCTTCAATGAAGTTATTTATTTGTAGTGGATTACTTGCAACATCACCAACATCGAAGTCCCTTACCTCCAAAGACTTGGGGTCCTTTTTAAGTCTCTTCTAATAATGGTCTGCATTGCTACTATCACTTTTCTCTAAAAGAGAAGGGGCATTCTTTCTCTTGTTAGCTTTGAGAGACTCAATGGCTTAGGTATCACATCTTTCAAGAAAAGAAGTGATAGATACATGTCTGGAATTTTAAGCATTTTTGTTAAGATGACCATCTCCTTTGTCATGTTCTTTGAGAGAAAATTTACTTAGCTTCACGCTGATTAAACTCACAATATTTTTCTCAAAATAACCTCCATTAATGTTGGTCCACTATGTCTTGTAATCTTCAAAAGAGAATTTCTTTACATTTGGCCATACATGGAAAGCAGGCCTTCGACATAGATCTGGATAGAGTGCATAAGTGCCAATAATGAACTCCTTCTTTCAAAGAAGCTTTACAAATATCTCGTGTGAGAGTTCCCAATAGAATCTGAATTGGCGACTAAATCAATAGGGACTGTAAGGCTCGATGATGAAGTATTCATCTTGCCTTAAAGAAAGATAGTTCAAATGGATGGCGATGAAGTTGTTTTACTCAAACTCCTCCGCATTCCAATTGTCAACATATAAGAATTCTTTGCTCTTGGTAATCATGGTGCAAGTTCAAGAAACAAAGTCTCTTTTATGGATTCGTTTGCGGGCTTCATTGGAATCATAGTACTTTGCGCCATATTTGCCAGAAAAAATTACCATTTTTGGGCTGCGTACTCTTTGCCAAACATGGTAATGAGTCTTGAAGTAGTGTGCCAGCCAATTATAGACAAAGTGGATAGAAAATGTTGAATACACACGAGACAGTCTTGGAGAATTTGCGACCTTATTTAGGCCCTTGTAGATGCTTGCTAAAATGGGAATTGCAAGGCTCACCTTCCGACCACATGCCATAATAGTCGCCATTTTGAAGGTACTGGGGTGTATCAAGTTGATGTCATCATTAGGAAGGACAAATGCACAAAGCTAACAAGCTAAATGTGCCGCCAAATATGTCTCATCTCTTGAACTCTCTTTTATGCCAAGCTTTGAAAATAAATCCAACTCTGAGGCATATCATTCTTCGTGTACATCAAAATTGCCAAGTGGATGTGGATTGATTTGAAACGACTCACCTTATTTTCTCTACGTGGAGGAAGAGAAAGATACTTAGTAGCCTTCTTGGACCAAAATCTAACCCACTCATCGATGGATATTTGAGAAGATTAATCTCCATTAGCACTCCCTCAAAGCAAATGATAAGCATAAAATAGGTGCTTGCAAGAGCGAGGGACAAATCTACTTCCTGCCTCATTGATGCCAGTGAGCTCCTTGGCACAGGGGATGACTTCATCATACAGAGATCCAGTCATAGAAAGGCCCATGAGAGTGTAAAAATCCCATAATTATATGGATAATTCTCCAAGGAAAGTCAGTAAAGTGTTGGTAAGTAGACACCACGCCTTGACTATGTTAGAATTGCGATCATACGTGAACAACGAGCATATAGCGAGTCATATATTCATGCCGAAAAAAGCTTGTGCTTTCACTGACTGAGGATGTCTTCGGTCCACTCCCAGTAGCCCATGATGTAGTGGAATTTACCAGCGAACTGAATGGCATCTCCCCACTTAGCTTTGCCTTCGATGATACGATGACCCAATATTGGAAATGGAGTTGGCTCATTCGAATGTTGATGATGAGTTACTTGCAAAGCCCATACCTTGGAATTCTTGCTCAATAAGATCTCCCAGGACCATTCTACCATGTAAAGTAAATTCATCATCTTTGGCTATGGCTTCACGTATCGACCGACAAGGGGAGTATAAATCGCCAAAATTGTACCTTTCTCCATGAGTTGATTTTCATCATCAAGAATAATCAAGTGTTGGACACCGAAAATAGAGAAAGTATCTTTGAAATAAACCATTGTAAAAATTGTCAAAAAGCACAAAATAAAAGTTTATTTTTTTTAGACATTGACATATTTTATAAAAAAGCTCGAAGCAATAGAAAGAATTTTTTATTTTAGTTTAGTCATGTGGTCACGATGAAGTATTAAATTTCTATTAATGCTAAAAATTGCAATTAGTTATCTCCTCAAAGTGGCAACACCTACAAAATAAGGAAAGTGATTAGCTTCACAACAAAGAAAAGAGAAATCAGAAGTGACTTCTTTGTGATTAACGTAGGAAAAGAAAGGATGCGATGCTCTCCATGGGCTTAACTTTTGGGAGCTAATTAGGAATTCTGTGTTGAAATCTCTTAGAGTTAGACCATACAACAAAGAATAATAAAGTAATCAGCATAAAAAAAATGAAAAGAAAAAGGAACTCTGGTTAAAATCAAGTGCTAAATTCAAAGCTAAACTTACTAGCCTTATTGTTGACAAAATTGCTTATCAAGCCACTGAAAGCTATGAATATTTTGAATAGCAATCTAGAATTGATGTTGAATATCCTCTTACATCTACAACAAGGACAAAAATCAACTTTAGTTAAAAAAAATCAAAGTTGGGCATGGCAATAGAAGAAGATACATCAAACATTCCAATTGATATCATACAAAATATTCTATCAAGATTATCAATGAAGACTCTGGTTAGTTTCATAACCAATTATTTTGAGAGGTTGCTGGTGTTTGTATTGCAAAACCAGAGATGAGATAATGGTTCAAATATAGATGAAGGAAAAAGGGATATATGGGAACTTACCAAACTAAACAACATTGTGCATTGGTTTACAAGTTCTCACCATAAATTCTTAAATTAAAATATATGTGACAGAAAGGAAAGCCATGATAATCGGCTTAAATAAATAAAAAGTTAAAAATCGAATGGACGGATTCAAAGTGTTGAGGGAAAGAAATGAGAAGAAGTTTATTTTCGTTAATTCATCAAACATGTGGATGGTAGAATTATGGAGATGGTTTGTGTGAAATATAATATGTAGAACCCATCTACACTCAAACAAAATAGCAGCAAGAAGAAGATGACAATGGTTGAAAGCAATTCATAGTGAGGAACAAGTATGTCACCTCTCTTTTATAGGACATGGATTAGATTCATATTAAGAGTCTTTTATTTTCCAATTACTTGAAGAAGCGTTAGAAGTTGATTAGGAGAAGGATTTTCATTTTTCAATCAAGGAATTAAATTATAATTTTCCAAATCTCCCTGCGAGCAAAGAAGACTGTTGAAAGTTTTCAGCAAGAACTCATAGGAAATAAAGCAGCACGCTGGATTTGGATGTGAAGGAAATTTGGTGTCTATCACATGTCCAAGGTCCACATATACCATGGATAGTGTGGGGGCATGTTTGTTTTGGCATGTTTTTTTCTGAAAATAACAAGAAAAAAAGGGAAAAAAAAAAGAGGTAAAAGGGAAATGGAAAACACAGAGTCGTGTCTGCTTTAATCAGTCGAATTGCTTTGCAAAGTGAAAGAAGTGGGTTGATAATAAATATGAAATTTGGGCTTTGTTTTAATGATCCATTTCAATTTGGGAATTCAATTGGAAAATCAAAAAGTCATGTTATGGGCCAATTATTTGACTTTTGGGATTATTTACTCAAGTCCAAAAGTCTACATGCAATTTTTTTTGCTAGCTCCAATGAAAAAAAAAAGATTGAAATAATTTTTGCGACTTATTTATTCTAAGACCATTATCCGTGAATAAGTCTCGAGGGGCATTTGTAGACAAATTAAACTTATCCTAATTAAATGGCAGCACGTGTAAAATAATACATACTAAATATTAATTTTATATTTTCTATTTATATTAAGAATTTAATCAAATTTAATTCCTAAAGTAAATAGTTAATTAATTTATATTATAATATATATTTTGTTGGCCAATTAAATATCGTCAAGTGTCAAATTTCAATTATTGGGAATCAAGATTGTATTAAATCTTGGGATCAAAGAGATAGATGTTAATCGAATCATGAATGGCCAATCTAATCGTGCTACTTCATCAAATAACTTTTTCAATAACTCATATCCTACAAGTATAAATAGGGATCATTCATAAGAGTAAAAAACATAAGTTCTAAAGAAGAGGTCCAAGCAACAAAGGCATTGGAGGAAATTCTCTCAACCAATGCGATCAAATTTAAGGAGATCCAAGGTGTTTAAGGCAAAAATTAAGGTGTTTATCATGAAATTCATTCAAATAATAGTATTTTAATTCAAGATTAAGTTGTTAAACTCTCGAATTAACGTTATTAGAGATTAAATTCACCTTGGAGCAGATTGAAGTCGATCTACCAATAAATATTCAAATCCAAGAAGTCGACACTCTTAAAGTTTTAACGTTTCATTCGATATTAAGGTGTTAAGCCCTTGAATTAATGTTATTGAAGGACAAAATCCAGTTTCAAGGAGATCAAACCAACGATTCCACCTCCAAAAGTTCAAATCCCAAAACATTTCTTGTTCTTTGAAGAGCAGAATCAAATGATCCATAGAGATTGTACTCATTTTATTCATTCAAATCAATAAAATTTTAATTTGTATAATTTTTCTAGTTTGTTAATTTTACAGACAACTAAATTTGTATTACAGAAAGAAATCGGCCAGCTCCTTTGAGAGAAAAAATGCCCTCTTCTCCATCCTTCTTGGTTCTTGTCTTCCGTCAGAAGGTTCTATCTTTTGATCATGGTTCAATTCTTCTATTCACTAGTTGAATTATGAATTGAACTCCACATATTCTAGAGAGAATAATGCCTTTTGAATCTACTAGCATGGGTTCAATTGGTGTAGAAATTTTTAATGTGTGGATACGCTTAGAGGAGTAACATTTGGGACTCTAAGCAAACTATTTCCAACAAGAGAGGTATTGAATCAAGTGTGGATGAATTCAAGATTCGTGAAGGGGTTCGTGGAAAGAAAATGATTTGAATCATTTATTGTATCTTAATAGTCAGAGTGCAAACCAATGTAAAGATTTTTAATTTTTTTTTGTTTTAAGTATCAGAAAATGTATAATTGAGTAATCGCGAAAGATTTTTGAGATTCATTTTTAATTATATGTGATGTAATATTTGTTTTATTATTGAAAATTATTAAATTTCACTGCGTATACATTTTTCGGGATTGCGAGAATCTAACAGTGGTATAAGAGTCATGGTTCGTTTGTTTCAGATACTTTCGATTGCGTTTATTTAATATATGTGACAAATTAAATATTTATATATGTAATTGATTTTGAATCAATAATTTTTTTTGTTTGGGATTAATTCTTTTAATCATTTTAATTGTTAAAATATTATAAGAAATAAGATGAATTAAGAAATTAGATTTCTTGATTCAAGAATTTCAAGACTTGTGAAATCTCGAATTTCTTAAAATATGGCAAGAGTTTAAAATTCAAGAAGGTTAATCAATAAAATTAGTATTTTGATCAACTTTTCAAGATTTCTTGATGAGATCAAAAAATTAAGAATTCTTGATTAGATCAAGAAATCAAGAATTCTTAATGAGATTAAGAAACTAAGAAATCAAGAGTTTTA
This sequence comes from Paulownia fortunei, assembly GCA_019321725.1. Taxonomy (NCBI): domain Eukaryota; kingdom Viridiplantae; phylum Streptophyta; class Magnoliopsida; order Lamiales; family Paulowniaceae; genus Paulownia; species Paulownia fortunei. Next base: position 13,398,129 of record CM033123.1, read on the forward strand.
TGAAAACCTTGAATTCTTGAACAAACAAATAAAGGGGTTGTCAACCACCCGACATATGACATTGAGTGGGTTGTTAGCTGACCAGCACTGGGTTGCCGGTCAGGCAGCAGGTCAATGGAATGTCCAGCACTGAGGTACCTATCGGGCACCTAACATGCAGGTGCCCAGCCACTACACATTTTGGCTTGTAGTGTAATACCCAATCCTCCCACTACTCACTTGCGTAATATGATTCATGCATTATATGTTATTCATAAGTACTTGTATTGAAACTACATGGCATGATCTGTTTTACCTTATAATCATATTTGATCATTAAATTTCTAAAAAATCTCATATGGTGTTAGTTGTCGATTATCATAATATAAGTAATCAACATTGAATTAAAATAAGAAGAAAATGAGGTTGATCAATATTGGATATTGATGGGATATATAGGTTATAATTTTGGAAGTGTTAAAGTTGTTACTAGTAAACTTATATGGTTTGATTCGATTTTATCCAGGTATTTCAAAAGTATATATTGGTAAATTGCATTTTTGGGACATTGGACATAAGATAATATGATTCAAATGTGATATTAAAATATTTATTTATGTATAAGATTATATAATTTTTAATATGAAAAATTATTTAAAAATCGAGTGATATTCGGGTAAGAAATTAAATGAATGGTTAGGAAATTAGCTTATGAATTATCTATGGTATCTTATGGTAATTAAAATATGATTCAATAAAATTAATGTATAGTAAGACACATCTGATCTAGGTTTGAAAAATGGGTGAAATATCAAATTTATACCACAACTTACCACCTCATACTTGCTACCAAGCTTAAGCAAGCACCTCAAGTGCCACCTTAAGCTTTCTTTCACTCTTAGTCATTTACCCACGACCCTCAACCATTTTCAGTCATTTTTAAGGTCCAAACTCATGTCAAAATCTCTCTAAGTTGTTCCTAATTGATTCCAAGTGATAGAAAAGGGCAAAGGAAGCAAAAGGAAGTAGTAACGCAAGAAGAAGTTGAAACTGACATAAGTGAGGTTCATATGTAGCTTTGACATCAATGTTTATACTATTTAAGGGTTTTGTGATTTCTTAAGATTCTTATCTTGTTCATGAGGATGCTAGAGGTTATTTATAAGGTTAAGATTATGTATTTAGATTTGGATAGCTTGAGAATTAAAATATGGCATGAAAATTAAAGAAGTGCTCAGAACTGTCTCCATCGAATTTCAGATTCTGTCCTATGTGAAGGGGGCTGGTTTTACACAATTATATCCATTATTTTTGGCAATACTATGACCTGGTGAAAATTATACAATTATACTATGTCTTTGTACGTGTTATCTAAGTGTGGTGAAAATTCGGGGGTGATTGAATATACTTAAGAGTGCCAAAATCATTAATATCATGAAATGTGCAAAACTGTCACGACAGGAAACATCTGTTTCAGTGTGTTGTGAAGGGAGCTAAAATTGGGAAGCTATATCCATGCATTTTAGTCATTCTATGACATGGTTACATTGTTTTTTTATGTTATCTAGGTGTGATAAAAATTGGGGAGTGAATGAATATGTCTAAGGGTATCAAAATCATCACGCAAATTAATATGGCAACAAGAAAATGTGAAGTTGTAAATCTGTCCCATTTGGTTCATTAACATGTTCCAGCATAGATGTGGTGCATTTGATCCCTAACATTTAGGGGGATGTTGTAAGAGTTATAACACATCAATTAAGTAAGGTTAGTATACATTTAAGATGTGGAACAAAGGTGCGTAGAAGATTGTATTCGGTTATAATTTCTAAGTGGTAAGGTTGTTTAGTTAAATTAAGATTCAAGATCATTATACTACATTAGGTATAATGAACTTGTTAATTGAGGATGGTGATTGATATCTTGTATTTTCACAGATTGTTTCATATCTAGGGTTGGGGAGTAATACTTAAAAAACCTAGAAATAACACACAACCGATCAAAGGTAAGTGAAAATTCATTTGCAATTATAATGTATAAACATAGTATATCTTGAAGCATTTATACTTAATGTGTTGATGATATTTAAATTGATTAGATAACAAGTATAATATGTACCTTAAGAGTTATATGATTTTTGAAACATGTTGAGAGCAAGATGACTTACATTTCATATTGAACATACCATTCATGATCATTTACATGTGCATGCACGACATATGAGTATAGTTGAGGTTCTTGCATGCATGATATGATTTGAGACATGATTTTCATAAAAATAAATATTTTGGTTGGCCACTACTAGTGTACCGAGGCATGTGAGGCATGCTTATGTGATATCTTGGAGCATCGCGAGTGTTACTTCTCGGAGGATCATAATGGTTGACATGGGGTGTGCCTCTGGCGGTCACAAGAGGGTGGACCACTTAACTGTGCCCTTATTGACACTGCTGGTGGGAAGACTTCTGGAGGATCACAGGGAAAGACAGAGGATGGACCTTTGGTGATCCCAGGAGATGGCCCCCGGACTGTATCAATTTATTTATGGCCATGTGATTATTGATATTGTTCAGAACTGGTTTGGTTCAGGAGCTTGCATTTCCGGCATGCTTTCATAGAGATGCATCACATATATGTTATATTATCTCTTCAACATGCATGATTTTCACTTACTGAGCATTAACTCATGTAATTTATGCATTGTAGGTAAGTATGATGATACCCAAGACTTTAAGGCTTACTTAGCTAGTTGTTGGAGCTCGTACAGGCTTTTGAGGATCACTGTACATGGATGATGACCTACTGGGTTGTGTTGTGGATATATTCTAATTTTTACAATCATTATTATTGTGAAAATTATTTTCTATATATAAAGGGTTACAAGATGCAAAATGTCCTTACTTCTTTTGAAAGTATAGACTATTATTTTGATTTTTGAGTTTATCATATTATAACTTTGGGATGTCGTTTCCTATATAACTCTTGAAATTTTATAGTAAATAAGTTTGAGAATAGCGTGACTGTGATGGGTGTTGTGATTTTTTATATAAACGGTGATTTTTCTATATACAAGATTATATGTAAGAAAATACTTTTACTGTTTTTCAAAATGCTACATTTGACAAAACAATTATATATATACACATGTACACACATGTGCTACCTTGTCAAAATTATTGTTATTTCAATATTTATATTTAGTGGTGGTGTTACAAAGTGGAATCAGAGTCCGGTTTGTGTTTCTGTAAACTGTCCATGTACATGACCTTTGAAATTGGTGGAGCACAACCATGCCAGTAAGTTTTATTTGTTGTATAATTCATTTTCTATTTCATGAATAATATTGGCCATGTATTTTAAGATTTTGTATAAAATAATGTTGAGAAAGACTCATCAGTAGTAACAGGTACAAAATTTATGGTTGGTATTCTATCTTTAGAGCTACATATTCTCTATTATCGACTATGTATGTAATAAGATTGAATAGGGTACTTGATATATATATGAGGTCAATTACAATGTTTTAATATCCTTTTGGAGGTTCAAGATCAACTAATTAGATTTTAAAAGCTTTAGGTTAATTTTGTTATATTAGCTAGGATTATGATATAACCTTTTGTCTAGATTGATTTATTGAAAATTAGGCATTATGGATTATTTCAGGATTACTAAGACTTTTAAATCCTAGGTGATGAAAATTAACAAATTTTATGGAGGCCATAGCAGGAAAATGTTTACTATTTGTAGAAAAAGAAGATTGTCAAATTATAATTTTTTACAATTACTGTGAAAGATAGTTGTAAGAAATAGTTATTATCGATCTTTGTGTTGTATTAAAATTTTTAGAAATGATCAAGTTTACTTAAAAAATCCATTTATGTGATCTCAGATTTCTTGATACATGTTAAAAAGAAGTTTTCGGGCATGCTATTGACTAACCAACTAATTTTTTTGAGATATAGTTGTAAGAACAAATCCAATCTCTCTTTTAGCTTATCATATACACCTATTGGAATTCGATGAACCTTTAGTGATATTGTTATAATATTGAGCAAAGCATTAAGGTCTAGTGCTTCTCCTAAACAAGCTCCACTTCATATTCACCTAGAAGAAAAATGAATCTTGAGGTTATGTATTATTTATTGCAACTGAATTGAGTAACAATTTGTAATAAGTACAGATTTTTCATACTAAGGTTTATTCGATAAATTAAGATGAGTTGTTGTGATCTTGAGGATTGATTTTAAGTTTGAATTAATTATGAATTTCTTGTTGTGACATTGGGTTGACTAATGCCTTAATTATTTTGATATACATGATAAATAATGTGTATGATGATTCTATATGGGTATGTTTGGGGTGATATTCATTGATGATATCTTAGTGTACAACAAGAAAAAATATGATTGACCTTTCAATATGATCTTTGAAACTCTAAAGAAGTAGAAATTAATTGTTCAATTTAGTAAATGCGATCTTTTGGTTATGTAATACAATATTTATTTTTGGGACTGGTAATTTTTTTAAGAAGGTATCTTTGTAACTATTCAAAACTTCGAGGTTTTACTAAAATAGGGAAGACCAATAAATATGATAGAAATAATAAATGTTTTCTAGGTTAGTGATATTATTGGGTATCAAGTCAAAATTTCTCTTTAATTGTTACCGTTTTATTTCATCATACATGCAAGTATGGGAAATTTAAATGGTTCGCTAAGTGGTAAGAAATCTCTAATTACTTAAAGAAAATTGATTTGAGCTTCGGTAATGACTCTAACTTTAGATATAAGTTATTTATTGTGTATAGTGGTGTATCTCATTGTGTTTGGGTATATGTTTGATGCAATTTAAAAAAAAGTTACTTGACACTCTTTGAGTTAAATAGATTATTTATGTAATACTATATGTGACATTACAAAACGAAAGTACTTGAAATGTCTATATACTCATAAGGAGTTGAACTTGAAGAAAGGATGGATATTGTTAGTAAGTTAATATATGGTATGATCCATCTAACTACAAAAGTTATTAGAATGAAATATTTCAATAGACTAATATTCATACAAATTTTACATCGTAAACTATTATGGGAATTGAGGGTTGTATAGATGATGAATTATAGTAAATGGTGAATTATCTATTTATTAATATTTTCGTAAGACTTAATTTGATTGATCCAATTTCAAATGCTCAAAATAAGGTCGATGAAAGGTTAACATTAAGATGAAAGGCAAAAAAGGCACTTAAATAGATTTTTGTGATAAGTGATTATAATTACTTAATAAGAGATAGATGTAAAAATGAGGGATACGAAATTGCAAGACTAAGTTTTAGGTGATGATCATGTACCTTCTTATTTTTTTTATTTAGTGGTATGAATGATGTTTGTGATCTCAAGAAAATGTACAGATATCAGATAATAGATGAGCTATTGTGGGATATATTATTAATATTTGGTTTGCCACAAAAAGAGGATAAATGTAAAAGTACATATGTAGGAATGATTTAATTTTGATTTTCTTCTCTGGTGGAAATGGAAAAGCATTCATGAATTTTTTATATGATAATGGAATTGAGTTATGGTTCATAGGTTAACTGAATATGCTAATTCTTTTTCAATTTACCCTAGGTATTCCATAGAAATCTATGAAAAGATAAATGTATAGAAAATGGTTAGACTATATGGTTTATTAGTGTTTATTAGTTCTGATGTAGATTTAAGGTTTTTGTCTACTTTCAAGAAGATCATACATCAAGTATTGGGAACAAAATTATATTTTAATATTGTGATCATTCATGCATCAATGGGCAACTAGAACAAACAAATTAGACTTTACAAGATATGATTAGAGATTGTGCATTAGATTGTTGATGTCAATTGAGAAAAATTTCCTTGGGTGGAATTTATTATAACTACAGTTATAAAGCTAGTTGGGATAGTTCTCTATGAGGCATTATATGATAGAAAATATAGGTCATCATTTTATTGAAATGAATTTGGTATTCTTTTAGGCTGAATATGATTTGAAAAATGATAGAAGTTGTAGAACAAATTGCCAATGTATGGAAACTAGTTAGAGATGACCATAGAGTTATACAGATTAAAGAGGAATATCGTTGCAATGTATGATAGGGGATCAAATTTTTGAAGGTGTCTCCAATAAAAAGGATTATGAGGCTTGGGCAGAAAAAAAATAAAAATTGGGGATGTTACATATAAACTTGATCTTAGGTACAATGGTTTGGTTTTCATTATTGAGAGAATTGGGGATATTGCTTATAAACTCGACCTCTTTGCATCAATGTCTGGAGTTTGCAATGTGTTTCATGTGTTCATTTTAAGAAAGTATATCATGAATCTATGTCATCTACTGAAGAAGGAACCAATGGAACTAACTGAGGTCGAAGATATAAAGAAAGACCTATAGAGATCTTAGTAAGGGATGTAAAGCAACTTCAAAATAAGAATATCCCAATAGTTAAAGTACTGAAGAGAAGTCAATCAACATAATAAGCTAATTGGGAAAGTAAGCATAAAATGATAATTAAATATCTAGAATTTTTGGGTAAGTAAAATTTCGCGGATGAAATTTTAATAAGGGAGGATGTAATACCTAATCCTCTTACTACTCACTTGACCAATATGATTCATACATTACATGTCATTCATAAGTACTTGCATTGAAACTACATGTCATGATCCGTTTTACCTTATAATCACATTTGATCATTAAATTTCTAGAAAATCTTATATGATATTAGTTGTTGATTATCATAGTATAAGTAATCAACATTAAAATGAAATAAGAAGAAAATGAGATTGATCAATATTGGATATCGATGGGATATATAGGTTATAATTTTGGAAGTGTTAAAGTTGTTACTAGTAAGTTTATACGGTTTGATTCGATTTCATCCAGGTATTTCAAAAGTATATATCGGTAAATTGCATATTTTGGACATTGGACATAAAATAATATGATTCAAATGTGATATTAAAATATTCATTTATGTATAACATTATATAATTTTTAATATGGACAATAATTTAAGAATCGGGTGACAATCCAATAAGAAATTAAATGAATGGCTAGGAAATTAGCTTATGAATTATCTATGGTATCTTGTGGTAATTAAAATAGGATGCAATAAAATTAATATATAGTAAGACACATCTGATCTAGGCTTGAAAGACGGGTGAAAGGTTAGATTAATACCACAACTTACCATCTCATGTTTGGTGCCACCTCAAGCTTTGTTTCACTCTTAGCCATTTACCCACGACCCTCAACCATTTTCAGTCATTTACAGGGTCCAAACTTATGTGAAAATCTCTATAAGTTGTTCCTAATTGATTCCAGGTGATAGAAAAGGGCAAAGGAAGCAAAACAAAGTAGTAATCACAAGTAGAAGTTGAAACTGACATAAGTGAGGTTCATATGCAGTTTTGACATCAATGTTTATATTTTTTGAGGGTTTTATAATTTCTTAAATTTCTTATCTTGTTTGTGATGATGTTAGAGGTTATTCATAAGGTTATTATGCATAAAATAATGATTTGTGATTGCAAACAAATAGTAGAACCACTAAGGGATAGAATCTATGTATATGTTGATTTCTAGTTTATTGAGCTTAAAATCTGCAAGAAACCTTGGGTAAATTCTATATTTATCATCATGAATGTATTTATATAGGATTTGAGATTATGTATTTAGCTTTGGATAGCTTGGGAATTAAAATATGGCATGACAATTAAAGAGATGCTCATAACTGTCTCCATCGAATTTTAGATTCTATCCTATGTGAAGGGGGCTGGTTTTACACAATTATATCCATTATTTTTGGCAATACTATGACTTGGTTTTCTCTTTGTATGTGTTATCTAAGTGTGGTGAAAATTCGGGAGTGATTGAATATACTTAAGTGTGCCAAAACTATTTATGATATGAAGTGCGCAAAACTATCATGGTAGGAAAAATCTGTTTCAATATACTATGAAGGGAGCTGAACTTGGAAAGCTATATCCATGCATTTTAGCCATTCTATGACATGGTTACATTGTTTTTTTATGTTATCTAGGTGTGATAAAAATTGGGGAGTGAATGAATATATCTAAGGGTATCAAAATCAACATGTAAATTAATGTGACAACAAGAAAATATGAAGTTGTAAATCTGTCCCATTTGGTTCATTAACATGTTCCAGCATAGATGTGGTGCATTTAATCCCTAACATTTAGGGCGATGTTGTAACAGTTATAATACATCAATTAAGTGAGGTTATTATACATTTAAGATACGGAACAAAGGTACGTAGAAGGTTGTATTCGGTTATAATTTCTAACTCGTAAAGTTGTTTAGTAAAATTAAGATTCAAGATCATTATACTACATTAGGTATAATGAACTTGTTAATTGAGGATAGCGATTGATATCTTGTATTTTTATAGATTATTTCACATCAAGGGTTGGAGAGTAATACTTAAGAAACCTAAAAGTAACACACAATCGATCAAAAATAAGTGAAAATTCATTTGCAACTACAATGCATGAACATAGTATGCCTTAAATGGTGAAGCATTTATACTTAATGTGTTGATGATATTTAAATTGATTGGATGACAAGTATAGTATGTACCTTAAGAGTTCTATGATTTTTGAAACATGTTGAGAGCAAGATGACTTATATTTCATATTGAACATACCATTCATGAGCATTTACATATGCATGCACAACATATGAGTATAATTGAGGTTCTTACATGCATGATATGAATTAAGACATGATTTTTAGAAAAAAATATTTTGGTTGGCCACTACTAGTGTTCTGAGGCATGCGAGGCATGTTTATGTGATATCTTGGGGCATCGCGAGCGTTACTTCTCGGAGAATCATAGAGATTGACAGGGGGTGTGCCTCTGGTGGTCACGAGAGAGTGGACCACTTGACTGTGCCCTTATTGACGCCGCTGGTGGGAAGACTTTTGGAGGATCACAGATGAAGACAAGGGGTGGACCTTTGGTGATCCAAGGAAATGCTCCCCCCTTCCCGGACTGTGTCAATTTATTTATGGCCATGTGGTTATTGATATTGTTCAAATCTCTATCCAGTGCATAGTATGTAGGCCAAGGGGGCCCATGATGGAAAATGATTTTGAATGAACTATTTTGGTTCAGGATCTTGCATTTCTAGCATGATTTCATAGAGATGCATCACATATATGTTAGATTATCTCTTCAGCATGCATGATTTTCACTTACTGATCATTAGCTCACGTAGTTCATACGTTGTAGGTAAGCATAGTGATACCTGAGACTTTGAGGCTTATTGGGCTAGTTATTGAAGCTCCTGCAGGCTTTTGAGAATCACTGTACATGGATGATGACCTATTGGGTTGTATTGTAGGAATATTCTAATTTTTACAATCATTATTATTGTGTAAATTATTTTCTATATATAAAGGGTTACAAGATGCAAAATATCCTTACTTCTTCTAAAAGTATAGGCTATTATTTTAATTTTTGAGTCTATCGTATTATAATTTTGGGATGGCGTGTCCTATATAACTCTTGAAATTTTATAATAAATAAATTTGAGAATAGCGTGACTGTGATGGGTGTGGTGTTTTTTTATATAAATGGTGATTTTTCTATATACAGAGTTATATGTTAAAAAATACTTTTACTATTTTTCAAAGTGCTATAGTTGACAAAATATATATATATATATACACAAGCACACACATGTGCTACCTTGTTAAAATTATTGTTATATCAATATCTATATTTAGTGGTGGGGGTGTTACATGTAGCCACCTGACGTACGGGCGCGCAACTACTGGACGAGCAGGTGGTCAGCCACCCTATGGGTATTAGCCTTGGTTGTTGTTCCATCCCATTTCATTACATAATTGTTATGTGAAATTTATGATATTTTGTTTTAAAATTAAATGTTAATTTTAATTTTTGAAAAATTATTTTCCATTAAAAATTAATTAATTTTCTTTTTAAATCCCAAAGTTGAAAGAAAACCTAGGCCAATGTTATTGGTTTAATTTTATGCACTTGTTGGTTATTTTTAGATTTTAATTAAAATGATGCCTACGAGTCTCGCCCTTCTATAGTTTTTATTGTTAATGTACTTCTATCTCCTTTCTATGTACCTCATCTTGAAAATGTTCCAAGGTTTTTTGTAGTTTTATCAAATATAGCGAGAGTAGAATTAGGCAATGACGTGTATCGTTTTGTAATTTGATGGGCATTACAAGAAGGCGGAATGAAGATGGAGAAAATACAAGAAATCAAGGCTTATGAATGTATGAGATACTTTTATATAATCAATAGGTCATTTACATTTTTAATTATCACCCTTATATTGACCATGATCCATTTGGCTCGAGTGGATTGCATAAGATTAAAGGCTCATGATCATCCATTTATTTTAGTAAGTATGTGATGCATGCTGCATTTATTTAATGCTTTCTTATGATGTATGTCTGTCATCGTTACAATAGTGAATACTAAATAAACAAGATAAGAACATGATGAGATCTTGCATAATAAATTTAATTTGACTCTCACTTGAAAATATTTCAAGTTGAGAACCTTGATTGGTTCGATATCAAGCATAAATAGGCAATACTGGGTGGGACCCAATCATCCATATCTTCTATCAAAAGTAGTGGCATGCCGATACGCTACTATATTTAGTTAGTTGGCCACGAGTCGTGGGATATGCTAAATGTTGGCAAGTTGTGACCACTACTAAGCATTGAGATGCCCATTGGGTGGACTCATCTTTATCATCGACCACGAGCCGTGAGACGTTTAGATGCTATATCTACATGGATGTTTGATGAACTCATAAAATTAGGGTGTATGGGAAGATGTGAGGCAAAATAGCTTGAGGGTTGTATGGGGATGCAATTCCTAATGTTGTTAGCTACATTTTAGTTTTGTTGTATGTGCTCATAAAATTAGAATACATGGAAAGACTAACTAGATCTCAAGCCCACTAAAAAATCGAATTTCCTGAATTTTTATCTAGAGAGTAATGGAATTTGAATAAAATAGTGGAAGACATTTATGATTAAGGATCAAAGCATAAATGAATAATAATAGAATCAATGCTAAGTTTTCTACCTCGTATAAGATAATAGTTATCGCTAGAAATTACACTTAGGATAATCTAGACAAACAAACAAACAAACTTACCGGCTCAATCTATCTGAAAGAAAGAATGTTTATCACCATTATGGATATTTAGGGCATGGAAAGAAGAAATACAATTATTGACTTGGATGGTTAAATTACAAGGGATTCTAATTCAAGTTTACAGTTTATTGATATCAACAATTAAGGTTGATAATTTTTTCTCAGGTACTGGATACATGATATGATCCCATCTCTACAAGGGGTTGCAGAGGATAACAAAAAATAGAGATTAAGACAAAGGACGATCCTTAAACTTGATATTAAAGCAAATGTTGTGTTATTAGCTATAAGAATGATCCACTTAACTCTAGATGGAATTAGGATAGTACTAGTTATTTGTCTTTGCTACATTGATAAATGATCTATACAATCTCAAATTCCATGCTACATAATCAATAAAGTAACATTAGAATTAGATAATCAAAACAGTGCATACTTGTGGTAAGCTAGATTAGGTCATAAGAAAGAGTTCACAAGATGGCATATTTGCTTGACCTCCTGAACTTGCATAAAGTGCCAGCTTGTAAATCTTATCTAAGGGAAAACATGACCAAATCACTATTTGTGGGACAAATAGAGCAGAACACTCTTTGGATTTGATCAAAAGGTACATAAGCAGTCCACTAAGTGTTATTGCACAGGCGAACTATTCTTACTTCATTATTCTAAGATTATTAGAAGGGTTCAAAGAATTTAGACATGAGGTAGAGAATTAAGTCAACTAATGTATTAAATCCATCAATATGATCAAGGACAAGAATACTAAGGTGGTAAGTTCTTTGATCATCTAATGAATAATTGAATTCTCTCTTTAAGTAAATCCATGTTGAGTTTCACTTATTTCCTCATTCATTTTAGAAATTCACCCTAGAATCAAGGATATTCTTATCAAGTAAGAATATAATCTAGGTCTGTGATCAAAACATCATATGAGATATGGTGTGGCAAAAGACCCCTCGCATACATACCTATAGATATAAAGGGGTCTACTTCTTTAAAGCGGTTAGTGGGAGATAAGTTGGATGTGAACCCAACTTATGCAAATTTATGGAGTATCTGATAAGTTGGTTTTATACTAATAATTTATATGCCTTTTTATTAACATTTGGTTTGTTTTTAAATATTTTTGTTAATTTTTATGTATTTATTTTGAAATCTTGTAGGTAATGATAAAAAGGGAAAAAAATGGAAAGAAACCAAAAACTAGGTTGAAATATTGAAGAATCTGAATTGTGGTGCTACTAATGGCAGTTTTTATATTTCAATCATAACTCTTCGTGAAAATATGATTTTGACATGATTCTTAAACCAATAGAAATCTAAGAGATATATCTATAATTTCTATGTTTACCACAAAATTCAATTATATCAATCTCAATGATAAAAACTAAGTTTAAGAGTCAGCACAGGGCTGATATTTTCTGCTATAACACATCTTGGTATTTCAAGCTTAACTATCTCCAAAGATGTCATATTTAGTTTATTCAAGTACCTATGTAAATCTAAGACATACATATACAATTTATATGAAGACACAAAAAGCCAGTTTGGAATAAAAAGTGGTTAAAAAATGGGTTTAAAGAGGTTGCAATCTCTGAAGACATAATATTCAGTGTCAGACTGTGCTTAGTTATCCAGTCAGCGCCTATGTGTTAACACGCTGATAAAAGGGGCAAAATGGGTTTTTATACCCTATTTAGGGCTTCTCTCATCTAATTTTAAGGACCCCAAAGAGCCTTCAAAGGAATTCTGGACGTGAGAAATTGTTCTTTGACAGAAGAAGTGCTGCTTGACAGAAGGAGGAGTCATTCTTAGGAGAAAGGCATTCTTGAAGACAAGGAGAGCTTCAACCATTTCTTCCACTTCACAAATTGGTGAACAATTTTCATGCTCTTTCTTATGTATTTCTTGAAGTTATATTCATATATGATGAACTAAATATTTCTTTCTAGAAGATGATGTAACCTTATTTGATCCTATGTTTTGAATTCTAAATATTATTTGTTCAAGTTATTCATCTTGTTTATGTTATCTTGTTTAGTATTGTATCTTGATTATTTGTCCAATAATTGAGAGTGTTGGAATATTTTACGTGATCACAAAGATAACATAACCTAGAAATCATAGAATTGAAAAGCTTATGAAACCTTTGAAGTTTTGAAGAAGAATTCATTGAACCTTTGTAGAGTTTTATTCTTGAGTTTTTATAAAGATATTAAAATTTATATTAGAACTCATAATCAATTTGGCACTGGAGAGAGGGAATTGATGAGCTTAGGAATTCTTGACTTATATGTATTGTTGACTTGAATTAGTATGTTTTGGAAGAAAGATCATAAGTGATAATTAGGTAAGCCATCCCTCTAGAATTTCTTGTTCATAAGATGTTTGTTATATTACTTCTAAGAACTCTAGTTTTATCTTTGTAATTTTTATCTTATTCTACTTTGTTTACCAATCATCACTTGATTTTCTAGATAAAATTAGGACTATTTGAACTATAATACTTGCTGCATTTTTTGATTACAATCCTTATAGATACAATACTCAACTCACCATTGTATTAAAACTTAACACCGTGCACTTGCAGTTTACAAAATATTTCACGAATAAGATTTTGGCCATTGCTGGGGATTGTTTATCATAATTGCATTAATATTGTTATGACATAGTCTTGATTTTATTTTAGATTGTTTCGTACATTCTTTCATATTTTGATAATATCTTGCCTTGCATTAGATTAAATGTATTTGTATTCATAAGGCTAGGAGTCTTGAGGCGATAGATACTAATAGCTATCAATGGCCTTTCGAGAGGTCTTCCATTAAAAAGGTTGTCGATTTTCTTGAGGTAGATCCATTTACACAATTAGCTGCATAAATTTCTTTTCTTTCTAACCAATTTGCAGCTTAGAATTCTAATGGAGCTTCTCAAGGAATGGATTACATGGAATTCACTAGTACTTCATTTATGGAAATTAGAGTTGAGAAAAAGGCATCATTAGAAGATTTTCTAAGCACTTTCACTAGTGAAACAAGAGCCTGATTCAATAAGAATAAAGCAAAGATAAACAACATCGAGACTCAATTGGGGCAGCTATCTTCAAGTTTAGGAGGTTAAATGAATTCAATAGAAATCAAATTGGACAGCTTGCAATTGAAATTAATGCTCAAAAACATAAAGAAAACTTTCCAAGTGAAATGGAAATCAATCCGAGGGAGCATTGCAAAGCCATCCAACAATAATAAATTGAAGAGTACAAAACTATTGAAAAGTGCAATGCCATCTTACAAGAGAAGCCACCTCAAGTGCTAACCAATTCAAGGGAGTTACATTATCCCTTATTCAATTGGAAACTCTACTTGTGAAATAGCATTATGTGATCTAGATACAAGCACTAATTCAGTTTCATTGTTTAATTTTAGAAAGCATGCACTAGATGAAGCAAGGCCTATTAGGGTGGCTCAAGATATGATTGGCAATGGTGACCAATTCTTGTGCTCTATAGATTTTTTCATTTTTAATATGGAAAAAGATAGGTACATCTTTACCATTTTTGGAAAACCATTTGTAGTAATAGGGGATACACTTATTGATGTCCAAAAGGCCCTTGATGCTACTCTAGATCATCCTCGTCTTGCCTATCCGGAAGAATCATCTACACTCTTAGAGCGCACAAAAATGTGGCATGATAAACACTTATTTTTAGATTCAGGATGAGTAAAGAAGATAGTCATGCTGACGACTATAAACCAAGTTCTTATTGGGAGGTAACCGAAACCCTTTTTTTTCTTTTGCTTTTTAATAATTTCTTAGTTAGTTTTTGAAATATGTTTGTTTTCTAGATTTAGGCATGTTTAACTATTGCATTTCTTTGTCTATGTTTGTGTTTTTTGTTGCTTTAACCCATAAGCTTTCATGCTTTCTTTTCTTGTGTAGGTAGATGTCGACTTGGTGATATATGTGGATCTCCCATGAACTCCAAGTGCATCATCAATTGGAAATGGGAGTTTCTTATTTCCATCTCTTATGTACTTTAATTCTTTAAATGTTGAGGACAATGTTAATTTTAAAGTTAGGGGTAGATTTGTATTTTGTGTGTTTGAACTTTATATGAAAAGCTGAGCTAAATTTTTCAATTTGTATTACACATTTTGAGTGATGAGAGTCTAAGATCAAGCATGCTTTGTTAACAAACTAAGTTGAGTTCATATTTTGTGATTGAATGAATAATTTAATTATCAATTGCCTATGATGATACCTAATTGATATTGTATAGAGTCTAGAGTAAAGAAAGATTGCTAGTCTGTTGCATGCGTTTATCATTATCATCATTACTCGTGCGGGATATATTTGCATGGCAATTCATGTGTGTATTTGATCCTTGTCATGAATGATGAATTTTTATTGAGCACATCGTGTTAAAATCTTGTGAATTACATGCTACTTGGTGTTGGATTTTGTTTCCAATGAGTTGTATTAGTCATTTTGTGGTGTTCTAGAACTTGCTTTATTACTCTGAGGTAAAATTCTAGATAACTACAAAATTGAAAATGATTTAGGCCATCTTTGACTCGTTTGTGTCATTCAAGCCTACCATGATCACACTTCTATTCACTAGTTGCCCCTTTGAGCTGCTTTTCAAAGAATGTTATGTGCAAGGCATATGAATGACCACCATTCGACTTCATTTCTTGAAGCTCACTATACTGACCCTTTATAGCCTGAAAAGCCAATGATTGTCCCTAAAGAGCTTAAAGTATGACATTTTGTGCACAATCTTATCAGGGGATCATATGGAGACATGTTGAGGGTGTGGATGAATGAATATATTTAGGAGTATGAGAAAGGAAAATATGCACACAAAAAAAATAAACCACAACTCATGTTGATGAAAAGAAATAAGTTCGGGGGTTGTGAAAGCTAAAAAATAAGAAATAAAGCCTTGGGATTCATGAAAAAAAGAAGAAGAAAAATTATGAAAAAGAAAATAAAAGAAAAGCATGAATCCTAAAGAAAAACAATTAGGAAAAAGAAAAGAAATGAGAAGAGTGAGATTCTATGTGCAATGCTTTATACTCTCTTACATTGTTTATCCCTATCTTTCTTTGCAAGCCAATACCTAGGCCTTACGTTACAAGCTTATTGAAGTCCTTTTGATCCAAATTTGCAAGTGTCTATATTAATGGAGAATTTGTATGAAAAGTAAGACTATGGAACACCTAGAACTCCTTTGCTTAGACCATGAGAATCATTGGTTGTGAAATTCATACCTAAAATGCATGTATGGAACTTTAGCTTGACACTTCACACACACACACACGTTTTGAATTTATGATTAGATTAATGAAGCACAAGCTTTGTAGTATCATTTGACTAGCTTTGTAACTAACCTTTAGATTCATGTGCAATAAAAATTGATGAGGTATTTGAATTGGTTGATCAAGTTTAGAATTCATGACCAAAGTATGATCCTATGATTGTTTGATTTTAAGTTTTCCTCGAGGACGAGTAAAAGGTAAAGTTTTGGGGTATTTGATAAGTTGGTTTTATACCAATAATTCATATGTGTTTTTATTAACATTTGGTTTGTTTCCAAGTGTTTTTGTTACTTTTTATATATTTAGTTTGAAATCTTGTAGGTAATGACAAAAACGAAACAAAATGGAAAGAAATCAAAAACTTGGTTGAAATGTTGAAGAATTTGAATTGTGGTGCTACTAATGGCAGTTTTCATATTTCAGTCAAAATGCTTTGCGTAAATATGATTCTGACTTGATTCTTGAACCACTAGAAATCTAAGAGATATATATATAACTTCTATGTTTACACAAAATCCAATTCGATCGATCTCAATAAGAAAAATCAAGTTCAAATGTCAGCACTGGGTTGAAATATTCTGCTATGACATATCTTGGTATTTCAGGCATAACTATCTCCAAAGATGTCATATTTAGTTTATTAAAGTGCCTATGTAAAGCCAAGACATAGATCTACAATTAGTATGAGACACCAAAAGCCAGTTCGGACTAGAAAGCAGTCAAAAATGGGTTTAAAAAGTTGTAGATAGAATGTTCAGTGCTAGTCAGTGCTTAGCTGTCTAGTCAGCGCCTACGTGTTGTCACGCGGATAAAAAGGGCAAAATGGGTTGTTTACCCTATTTAGGGCTTATCCCATCTGATTTTAAAGACTCTAAAGAGCCTCCGAATGAATTATGGATGTGAGGAGTTGTTCTTGGACAAAAGAAAAGCTGATAGACAGAATGATGAGTTATTCTTGGGAGAAAACCATTTTTTGAGACAAGAAGAGCTTCAACCATTTCTTCCACTTCACAAATTGGTGAACAATTTTCATGCTCTTTTTTATGTATTTCTTGAAGTTATATTCACATATGATGAACTAAACATTTCTTTCTAGAGGATGATGTAACCTTATTTGATCCTATATTTTGAATTCTAAATATTATTAGTTCAAGTTATTCATCTTGTTTGTGTTATCTTGTTTAGTATTGTATCTTGATTATTTGACCATTAATTGAAAGTGTTTGATGTATGAGATTCGATATCGAGAGAGGGAATATTATGCATAATCATAAAGATAAAATAACCTAGGAATCATAGAGTTGAGAAGCTTATGAAACTTTTGAAGTTTTGAAGAAGAATTCATTGAACCTTTGTTGAGTTTTATTCTTGAGTTTTTATAGAGATATTGAAATTTATATTAGAACTCATAATCAATTCGGCACTCGAGAGAGAGAATTGATGAGTTTAGGAATTCTTGACTTACATGTATTATTGACTTGAATTAGTATGTTTTAAAAGGAAGAACATAAGTGATAATTAGGTGAGTCATTCCTCTAAAATTTCTTGTTCATAAAGTGTTTGTTAGATTACTTCTAAGAACTCTAGTTTTATCTTTGCAATTTTTATTTTATTCTACTTCTTTTACTAATCGTCACTTGATTTTCTTGATAAAATTAAGACTATTTAAACTACAATACTTACTACAATTTTTTATTACAATCCTTATGGATACAATACTCAACTCACCGTTATATTAAAATTTGACACCGTGCACTTGCGGTTTGCAAAATATTTCACGAACAGTATCCAAAGAAATCTAATGGATACCATTTTTATAATTCTTAAGAACAAAGGAGTTTGTTTTCTTAGGACGCCATCTTCTTGAGAATGAGGAATTTTTTTTGGATAAAAATGGCTAGATCATAGAGCTTGAAGGAGTTCAAGAACCTCAGATTGTCCCACAAGTGGCAATGGTGCATGAGCAAATTACTAAAACTTCTAATACACAACCTCCAAGGAGATTTGAAAGGATCTCGGGGCCACTTAGATGATAAGAGCCTCTTACTAGAGAGCAGCAATGAAGATATCCTTTTTGAATATTAATCCAACTAAGGAATAATAATGTATGAAATCAACTTGTAAATATGGTAAAATGACATGCAATCCAAAATGGACTCCATGTACTCCAACAAGGTTTGATCTTGATGGGCCCATTGGTGGAGAACCAAACCTTATTAGGCCTATTGGTGGGAATAGTTCTCATTAGCTACAATTAGGCCTACAAAATATAAAATTGGAAAACATAGGAGGTGTTGACCTGTAAAGGCATGATTGGTAGAAAAAGGTTATACTCAAAGTTAAGGTGTTAACTGTTGAGAAGATTCTTACCAAATGTGATGCTAAAGTCCATTCAGATCTTACTGGCTATATCTACGTATTACTACTACTAAATATGGCAATGGGATGTGAAGACTGCCTTTTTTTCTCAATATGGCTATTGAGAATGAGATAGAAGCTAAGTAAAAAGCTTGCGAGCTTTAGAGATCTGTCAATGACTTGAAATAAATTTCCCAAATGTGGAACATTCAATTTGCTAAGTTAATCAAATAGTTTGATTTCCATAGGAATTCAAATCACCAAGCATGTACAAGAGTGTTAGTGGAAGCATGGTAATAATTATTCTGTTTTAAGTTGATGACATTCTACTCATAGAAATAATATAGGAATGTTGCAGTCAACTATGACTTGTCATCTACAAAATTCTTCAAGAGGGATTTGGGATAAGCATCCTACAAATTGGGAATGGAGATCTATGGAGATAGATCTAAAAGGATGTTTAAACTATTCTAAATCCAAGTACATAGATTAGATGCTAAAATTTTTTAGCATGGAAGAATCCTAGGAGAGATTTTTGCTTTTTAAGTCATGGAATTTTCTTTCAAAGTCCTCGTCTCTAAAGACTTTTGAAAAAAAGAGAAATAATGACTTGCATACTTTATACATCCTTGATAGAAAGTATAAAATATGAAAATTTATGTACAAAATTTGATATTAGAAATGCTCTGAGTGTCAAGAGCAATTATCAGTTAATTTGATGTGAAAAGCATTAGAAGCTGTGGAGACGATCTTTAATACTTGGGAAGCACTGAGGATCGCTTCTTAGAGTACAGTTATGGAGAACTAAATCTAAGATACTTCATCTAGTTTTTGTCCAATGAAATGACTTGACATCTATGTCTAGATTTGTGTTCATCCTAAATGGTGGGACGGTAAACTTATGAGAAGAGTTCCAAGCTTGTAAACAATTGTTGATTCTACTATCATGTTTGAATACATTAGGGCATGTGATTCTGCGAAAAGAGACAGTTTGGATGGGAACTTCATCCAAGCCTTGGATGTAGTTCCAACCGTTACTGATTGAGTACCAGAGCACTACGATAACAATGATGCTATTGCACAAGCTAAGAAGCCAATGTCTTATCAAAGGATCCAAGCAAAAATAGATTAGCGATACCATGATCTGAAAATCATTGATAGAGGCAACATCAACATAGAAAGATTTTCTTCAGCAGAAAATATGGAAGACCCACTTATTTAACCTGAAGATAAGTACATCTTGAGAAAATAGGTCTTAATACAAGGGCAAGTGGGAAATTGTTAGAGTAGTATCCAACGGGCCAATTGATCTGGTCATCTTTATACTCTTGTGAATCATTCTTATTCATATTAATATCAATGAAATGGAAATCTTCATCTTAAATTTATCATAAGAATTAAATGAAGTCCTTAGATTACACATAGTTATGGGCATGGTCACGTATATAATGGCGATTGTGAAATACGTCTCTAAGGTTGTGGTCTTAAAATGTTCCAAGTTAAGGATCAATGAAATGGGATATCATTGATCTCGGTAAGATTTGTATATACGATACAGGCTCAAGAGGACAATGCCTCATTATATGGGCACTGGTATGGTAACACTAGTGCATGTATGTGGTGTTTTTTTGGAAATAAGTACACTGAATAACCCTATATGAAATTCTCAATTAGAAATATTTTATTATCAAATGGGAATTTTCTAGTTACGATAGTGTAAGAATTAGTCATTGGACTTCAGGCACCATGGTAACCTTACAGATGACATATTGTACCTTGATGTATTTTTCAATTGCATGACAATCATAAGGGGTTTATGTTGGATGTAGCATCTTCATGTATAGAGGTTAATGAGTGGTTAACAAAGGATCCGTCACTTATCTAGATGAATAGGTGAATCTCCTATGTGTTCCACTGTACTTAACTCTAAAATCCTTGGCCAAAGCTAAATAAAAATTAGACATGGGGTTTTCTAATTATTCATCATCGAGTCAAGCCACTAGGAATTGAAATATAGTTATTGAGCTATTGGGGTTTCAACTAATAATTCATGCTTTAGGTTCAATTAGAAAATCAGATGATAGAAGGACCGTATTTGGTATTCATAATTGGAATAGGTTCACACCTTCACCTAAGATTAAGAGTCATGATGCACTGCTAGGTGCTTCCCATGACTTGTGGATTTTGGAATTTAATATGTTAATTCCAAGAGAATTGATTAATTAGATTAACTAATCAAATTAATTAAATTATTTAACTAAGTCACAAGAGTTGTAAACCCATGGCTAGCTTAGAGTGAATCTAAGCGGTCACACACTAAGTTGGAAAGAGTACACTTCTAACTAGAATATATCCAAAAATTGGATCAAATTAATTAATAGAGATTAATTAATTTGGGGCTCAAAATTGATTTAAGGAGTTAAATTAATTTATCTATTTAAATAATTTAATTGAATCTAATAAGATTAAGAGTCTATGTGGAGCTGATTAATTAATTGATATGATTAGTTAATTAAGTAGGGTATAGATTAATTTAAGGAATTAAATTAATTTACTTGATTACATAATGTGGTTATTTAATTAGACCTAAAATGATTAGGAGTCGCACAAATGATCAAGTTAATTAATTTATATGATCAATTAATTAAATTGGACATATTAAATAATGGGATTATTTAATATATTCTAATATGATTAGAAAGCCTAAGTGAAATCAATTAATTAATAAATTTAATTAATTAATTAAGTTGGGCTTATTTAATTAATGGGATCAATTAATTAGATATAATTAAATTAATTGAAGTCCAAGTGCAATCTAAAGGAATCGTATAAGGCCCATTAGGAAGTTTAATTACAAGAATTAAACTTGTCTTGGAGTTTGATAGAAAGAAAAAATCAAATAAGGATAAGAGCAAATGGAATTCTAATGGGACTAGGATTGGAGGAGTCTAATAAGGACTCTCCTTCTCTCTTAGTTGATTGATGAGTACATTTTAGAGAGAGAAATCGGCCATCTCCCTTTAGAGAAAAACTGCCCATTTCTCCCTCTTTCTTGGTTCTTTTCTTCCATAAAAAGATTTCATCTTTTGATCATGGTTCAATTATTATATTCACTAGTTGAATTAAGAATTGAACTCTACATATTCTAGAGAGAATAAGGCCTTTTGAATCTACTAGCATGGATTCAATTGATGTAGAAATTTCCAACATGTGAATACGCTTAGAGGGGACTTTAAGCGAACCATTTCCAACATGAGGGGTTTTTAATCAAGATTTTCAAAAGCAGTTCGTGGATGGATTCAAGATTCATAAAGGGGGAAGAAAATAATTTGAATCGTTTCTTGCATCTTCAACAATCGGAGTGAAAATCAAGGTAAAAATTTCTAAAACTTTCTTGCTTTAAGTATTTGAAAATGCGCAATTGAGTAATTGCAAAAGGGTTTTGGGATTCATTTTTAATTACATTTAATATAATATTTGTTTTATTATTACAAATTTTTAAATTTCATTGTGTATAAGTTTTTAAGGATCGCACGATCCTAAAAGAGCCTTTTAGAGTTCCTTAAAGAGCTAGAAGAGCTAGTTAAAGGACTATTATAGCTACATTATCTTAAAATCAAAATCAATGGACCATATTTTATTCTTCAATTGCATTGTTCTTATTTCTTTATTTTCCTTTTCAATATACAAATTATAATTGACATTTTTTGGAAAATCTAACTAAAGAAGAATCTTACTTTTTCTAGAATGCTATAAATAAGAAAATATAATATGATGATTTGTTTTATGCATTCTATACGATTCATTACACAATATGAAAATTTCATGATCTTTATTCCGATATAGGACTCGGTAGTGCTAAAGCAGATCAATATATGAAGATTGCAACACTATTGTTTAACTCATTCAGGAAAGAAGTTCAATAAAGTAGATCAAGTCAAGGGGATCTCGCTAACAAGTCCAACTATTGGAGCAATCCAAGAACGGAATCAATCAAAGAGTGAGTCTTTAATTTTTTTTAAGTCCAATTATTATATTATGTAAAATCATTTCTAATTGTGGGTTGTTTCCTCTATGGACATGACCTCGTCTATATAGGATATTTTGATATTCAAAGCAAGTTAAAATTGCTACGTTAATTTTATTTTATGTTGCGTGTTATATCTTGTGTTACAATATTAACTGGAACATAAGAATTTGAGCAACTAATGAGAAAGTTATAACAATTAAGGCAATAGATTCTACCAAGTAGCATTAGGAGCATGTCATTAGACTTACTTAGTAAGATTTTGGGCTTAATCTATTGCAGATATGAATCCTCTACATGAAGGAGGCTCGATTTCACTTCCACCACTTATTGGATGGTACCAACTACTTCTACAGAAAAGCTAGGATAAGGGCTTTTGTCAAGTCATTAGATGAAAAATCCAGGCGTGTTATAATCATTGGATGGACTCATCCAGTCATAGAAGATGGGAATTATTCTCAAGGCTGAGGATAATTGGACCACTAATGAGAATTGCCTTGCCCAATTCAAAGGCTTTGAATGCCATATTCACCACAGTTGATACAAATCAACTCAGGCTCATCTCAACCTAAATCTACAAAGGAAGCACGGGATATTTTGCATGTAGCTTATGAAGGAAATATATCTGTGAGACTCTCCAAGTTGCGAATGCTAGCATTCAAGTTTGAGAAACTTAGGATGCATAAGAACGAAAGTATTGCTGATTTTAATGCTAAGTTGTGTGGTATTGCAAATCAGGCTCATGCACTCGGTGAAAAGTATTCTTACACTAAACTTGTTAGAAAAACCCTAAGGTCTTTGCCCAAAAGGTTTGCCTACAAAGTCACCGCCATTGAGAAGGCCAAATATGTTATATCATTATGGTTGTATAAATTTATAGGGTCAATTTAGACCTTTAAAATGGACTTAAAGCATAACAAGAATGACAAAAATGGGGAGGGATGGGGGGTATTGATCTTGAAGCTGATTTTCATAAACTAATTGATGATGTTGAAACTAATGATAGTGACATGATTGATCTACTTGTCCTACTAATAAAGAATTTGGTAAAATTAATGAAAAAGATGAACAAAAATAATCAAAAGCCCAAATCAAGTCAAAGTTCTAATCCATTGAAAAATAAAAGTGCTACTAATTTCTCTTTTTCTCCAAAGACAAATAAAGCAAGAGGATCTGCCAGTGCAGAGAATATGAAGGTGAGGAGCATATTCAATTTGAATGTGCTAACACATTTAAGAAGATGGGACACTCATTAAACACAAAGTGGAGTGATGCCGAATTAGATGGTAGTTAGGAAGCGGACGAGAAACTATTTAGCAACTATGCATTTTGTTCCTATATAAATCAAAACTTGATCTAATTTGGAAAGTGCTATGTTACTAGTTATACTGCAACATTATCCAGTTGTAAAGACGATATTGTTACAACATCGAAAGATAAAGAAAAATTTCTTAATGATGATTTAAGTAGTATTGACTATGACTACAATAGTGAAGATCATGAACCTAGCTTTGAGGAATATCAGTAGATATACAACAAAATATTCCAAAAATAGCTTAAAGTTTGTAAAATCAACAAGTTATTGCATGGACAAATTGTTGAATTGACATGTCAAAGGGAAGAATTGAAACATGAACTGAAAAAGTGTGAACTTTTTTATTGCTGCAAAAGGATAAGGTGCTCAATACTACTATGATATAATTGGAAAGCATGCAGAAATCTTTGTTTAAGGATAAATTCTAGTAAAGCCAGGTTTGATGAAAGTCTATGTTGTGGGAAATTGGGAGGAGATCATGATGGCCTTGGATATACCAAAGAGAGTTCAAAGATAAAGACTGAGTCTAAATCAAAGATAGAGTTTGTTATAGGTATTAGAGTACCATAGTCAATCTTTGAGGAGGGTAGAAAATACTACAAAAATCTTAACCTAAAAGGTTTGTTTCCGTCTACCACTACAGCAAGTTGTTTGGTCATATTCATCCTAGGTGCTATAGATACAAGAAGACTTTGAACAATGGTATGCATGTTTAAACATCTCATTCTACCTAGATAAAACTTGGATCTAAGATCAAAACTGACATGAAAATAACACTATCAAAAGGTTGGATTAGGAATTTGATCTTAGATGTAATGTTTCATACATGTCACTAAAAGCATGCACCACTTGTTCTTAATACTTTGATAGTTGTTGTGCTAGGCATATGACAAGTAACAAAGAAAATCTGAAGAAAAAAAATAAGTATAGAAGTAGGTCATATTACATTTGGTGATGGTGTAAAGGGATGGCTCTAAAAGGAACACTTAATGTTAATAGTCTTCCAATGTTAAAAAAATTCTTACTTGTTGAAGGACTTAAGGCAAACTTGATTAGTATTATTCAATTACATCACCAATGTCTTTTTGTTACATTAATAAATATTTATGTCAAGTATTTGATAATACTAACAAATTTGTTTTGGCAGGTTAAGGTTGTCTGATAATTGTTACATATTAAAATATAAAAGTTGATGAATTTGAAACATGGCACCAGAAGTTGGGCCACCTAAATTACAAAAGTCTGATTAAGGTTGTCAATGTAGGTGTTGTTTTGGGAGTGCAAAATTCAGCAAGAAACCTTATGGAGTCTGCAGTCCTTACCAAATAGGAAAATAGAAATGAGAATCACACATGATGTACAGTATGTAAATACAACACAGATTCTTGAACTCCTCCACATGGATCTTATGGGCCCAATGCAAATGGAAAGCTTAGGAGTAAAAAATATGTGTTCGTATATATAAATGATTTCTCTAGGTTTGCATGAGTTGACTTCATTAGGGAGAAACTTGACATGTTTCATATGTTTAAGAAACTATGTATCAAATTGAAAAATGGAAAAACTAGTAGTATTGGTAAAATAGTGAGGATTCATAGTGATCATGATACGGAATTTAAAAATATAATTTATATCAATTACTATGAAAAATATGAAATTCTCATGAGTTCTTAGCTTCAAAAACACCATAACAAAATGTTGTTATCAAGAGAAAGAATAGGACTTTGCAAGAAATAGCTTGATTTCTGTTGAATTCCAAGAAGCTGACTTGTAGACTTTGGGCTGAAGTAATTAGCACACATGTTATATCATCGACTGTGTTTATTTGAAACCAGATTGGAGAAAAACTCCAGATGAACTATGGAAAGATAAAAAATCAAACCTACCTATTTTCACGTTTTTATGGATGCAAATGTTACATAATGAATTATCAGTTAGATAAATTTGATGCTAAGAGTGATGCAAAAGTTTTCCTTGGATATTTTGCAAAAAGTAGAACCTATCATATGTTAAACATGAGGACTCAAACTATTATCGAATCATCTAATCTAGTAGTTGATGACTTTCATTATTTTGCAGAATTTTCTAAGAACGATGAGATCACCATCTTTACTAAAGAAGATGAGAAAACAGATAATGATACAAGTGCGTAGGTTATTGGGGAATTCAATGTTAGACCTTATGGTACAACAACTACTGATGATCATATTCCAACATTGACTGAGATGAAATTTGATGGCATCACAAATTCACCCCGAAGAGATCTACCTAGCAGAATTTATAAGGATCGTTCAAAAGAATAGGTAATTGGAACTCTTATTGATTGCATAAAGATAAGGCAAAAACCAAAGATGAACTATAGAGACATGATCAAGTATGTTTGTTGTACTTCTTTCATTAAACCAAAAAATGTTAAAAAAATAATGAAAGTTGTGTCGATATGATGCAAGAGGAATTAGAGTATTTTTTACGGAATGGTGTGTGGACATTAGTTCCAAGGCCTAAAGGCTCAACTATAATAGGTACCAAATAGATATTCAAGAATAAAACTAATGAATTTGGTAATATTACTAGAAAAAAAGGTAGGTTGGTTGCATAAGGTTATACTCAAGTTTAAGGAGTAAAGTTTGATGAAACTTTTGCACTCATAGCTAGGTTAGAGTATGTTAGATTCCTTCTAGCTATTGCATGCTTGATTAAGTTTTGATGCTTCAATTAGGAATAACTAGTTTGATGGTTTTGTTCTTGAACTTGAAATTCATTCAGGAAAATTTCTAGTTGATTTTGAATAAATAAACATAGAGGCCTTTGACGGAAAAAACTGTCTACCCTAAGTTGTGGAGCTATCCATGAGTAATCTAAATCTATATATCACAAATATGTAAAAGATGATCTACCATAAGAAAAAAACTACTATAGGGCTAGAGTGAAAGCAATTAGCTAACTAAATCCATGTCATCTTACATCCAGTCGTGTAGAAACATAGATAGAAATATCTCTTGTGAGAACTATTAAATAAGATAGAATTTCATTTAAGTTATTTTTAATTTTAAAGTATTCACCTTAAAAATTTTAGTTTTTTTTTTTTTTGCAAAGTTATTCTTAATTACAAAAGTTAATCATTATTATTTGTGATTGTTGATTGTTGCCTCAAAATTAAAATTTGGTCTCCTATTTTTTTAAACTATATATGGCTTTATTGTTTACTAAATTAAGGTATTTGCTATCCAATCGAAGAGAGTTTCAAATAACTTATTATTTTTTTTATATATTTATTTAAAACATGACTTTTAAAAAAATGATGAGATTGTTTTGATACAAGTTAGGTTATATTTTTTTGGTTCGTAAATACATTTTTCTTTTGGAATTTTTGTCATAACAAGACTTTAAAGATATTTTAATAAAATTACAAACCTCATAAAATATGGATTCAAATAAACTTAAGTTCAAATTTTATGGTGTAATATTCATGTGTTTGTTAATAAAAACTTAATTTTGAATTTAATTTTAAAATATTGTAGTTTAAGAAAAAAAATAGATAAAATAAGAGAAATATTTGCTTTAGTTTTGTTATGTTTTCTCTAGGTCTAATCAATGAGGTGAAAAATTCCAAAAACTTAAAAGGACTATAGATTTTCTAGATAAGGATTTATTATGAATTTCGCAAATCATATTTTTCTCCACATAAATTTTAGTTTCAAAATTGTATTATTATTCCAATCTCTTGTGTATCATTTCTTACTTATATAAAGGTATGTTGTTAGATAATCTTAAATCAGTGTCATTACTAAATAAAATTTAATGCAATCAAATGAAACTAAATAAGAAAAATAAAGGAAGTAAATAGAATTAAAATACGTATACATGTTTTTGTAAAAAAATAGAAGAAAATTGAAAAAGATTTATCTACTATGTATTTAATATTTACAGCATAAGTCAGGCTCTATTAAAAATTATACCTTAAAAGTTATAAAAATCCAGACATCAATATGATATTTATGATAAAATATAAATAACAAAACAACTTAATGAAACGAAACGAAAATTTATTATGAAATATTGAAATAAGAATTAAAATTAGATAGAATCTAAAAAATTATATAAGTCACTATAAAAAAATTAAATGAACTTTATTTAATACGTTTCAATTTTACATTAATTAGGTATTCCTAAAATCATTTAATAATTTAAACCATAGGAGAAGTATATTCAATCAGCCCTAATTTCAAGTTTTTTGATAAAAATATCTATATGGTTGTTAATAAAATAAAAAAATAAAAAGGTAATATTTTATAGATCTTCTATATTTGTACTTTTTGTTTTTAGTTATATTTTCTTTTTGAAAGGAATGAGAAAAAGGAAATAAAGTGAGCAAGAGGAGTAAGTAAGCGGATTGATAAGATTAGTTTTAAATATTTTTTGAATTAATTAGTAATTATGAATAATATTAAAATATTTTATTTGACTTTGGCAAAAAAATAATTTAAATTACTTGAAATTTCTAGATTAAATGTGACGCTTTGCATTTATTTTTTAGTATCTTATCTTGATTAACCATGAATATTGTATTAATTAAAAAATTAAATATTATTACAAATAGTTGAAAAAATATTTTATAATTTTTAACATGTGAAATTAGAATTTGATCAAAAAAAATTCGTAAAATCATTTAAGAGGACTAATCCCAAAATGTTGTTGGAAGGAACAATATGGGTTTGAGACAAATTTATTTAAATTTGAGGCTCATATTAAGAGGACTCGACACCTAATCCATATCATTTTCTGCACCACGAGGCCCACCCCAAACTGGAACTCAAGCCAAACCCATCAGGTTACTCGCTGGATCCTTTTTGTTATTGCAAAAAAAATTAGGAGACTAAGTTTACGGGGAAAAAAAGTGCTTATTACTCAAAATTATGATAAAAACTATGTAATTTTCAAAGTAGTTATTGTGGGACACTTATTGCGCGTGTGTTCATTTATGAAAAACAATGATTTTGATTTTATGTATTTGTATATATAGTAAAGTATAGGATTATTAACTAATTTGTGTAAGTATTTTAACTTATACAACAATTCTTGTGTCTTAAATTATTGCTTCCTTTTCTAAAGTGCATAAACTATTTAATTGTTGAACTACCTTATCATTTTGGTTTCTTTACAATTTTAATATAACTAAATTCTTAGATATTGATATTTGTTATAATGTTTGCTACTGTTGAATTAAATTGAAAGGCTGAAGTATTTATTATTGCAAATAAAAAAAATAGTCAAATTAACTTGTCAATAATACTAATATTAAACTTATTATTTGGTTGGGGGCGGAGGTGTGGGGATCACGCACACGCACAGGCGTATATAATGTGTATGTATGTATATTTAAATAATAGATTATTGCATCTATTTCTTAAGATTTGATTTTTTTACAAGAACCTTCCATCTCTTACTATTAAGTCAAAGATTTCACAGGAAATTATGTTAAAAGACCAAAAATATATATAAATATAACTCATCACTTTTAAAAGTTAATCAAGAGTCACTTTTTAAATTACAACAAGAAAATGAAAAACTATAATTCAAGTTTTGAAACCATAAAGTATTCTATAATTTCAAAAAAGAATAAGGACATCTTCAACAATATAAATAATATTGATTAATTTTTATGAGTCATAACTTCCAAATATTAAATTTTTTAAATGAACATTATGAAATAAAAATGAAATCAAATAAAAGTTTACCATTTTCAATTACTAAAGAGAATAGTAATTTTAATATGAGAAAACAATGCCATGTATTTGAAAAAACTTTAGCTTTGAAATACTTAAGTTTTTAAAAATAAGTAGTAGATCGCATTTAAATTTTAAGACACATTTACTAAAATAAAGAGTATAAACTAACTTTTATACAGACAAAACAAGTGCAATTATAGAAATACTAAACAAAGTCATCGTTTAAACACAAACTTTTGAGTAAAAAAAAAATGAGATCAAAATCTATTTATGAAGTTAAACAGTATATAAATAATATATTATTATTGATTTATGAAATAAATAATCCATTTGAAAATAATTTCTTTTGATTTTTTTATAATATAGATTTACTATATTATTAATTTTTGTAATTAAAGTTTAAGCCTCTCATTTAATAATAAAAAATTTGTATTTAAAAAATTGATTGAACCATTTACAATTATGCAAGTTATAAATACTTTTTATGTATAAAAGTTAATCTATACTTTTTGTAGTTGAAAAACTTTAAAATTTTAAATTAGATACTACTCATTATTTATTTGTTCATAAAACTATGTAGAGTTTAAAAGGTTGTGTTTTTTGTGTTTTTTTTCCCCAGAAGTATAAGATTATGGGTATTTACATCTCTGAATAAAATCTTTTAGATACTTGAGCAAATAAGGTTAGAAGAGAAGTATTTATCAAAAATCCAAATTTTAGGTGATGTGGATACCAAAACTCCAAACTTCAAGGGATGAGTGCAAATAACTCCTTTTAAATGAGTATATATTTATGTTTATATGATTATATGAGCTGGGTTTTGAATAGGTTAACTAAAATCCATAATAGTTCAAACTTTTGAATTCAAAATATTAAAATTTGAGACCTATCTCATAACTCTTTTAGAATAAACTCAAATCCACCCACATGAGATGGGTTTGGAAAGGGTCAAATTAACCCAAGGAATTCTTATCTAATGACAAACCTGAATGTGAGATTGGTTGATTGACATTCAAAATAGTATTCTTCGGACCAACCAAATTGATTGGTTCGACCATAAATTGATGATCGATTCGTTTCAATTAATCCTAAATAATTATTTTTGTGGTCAGTCAAAAATTAATCAAAATCGGCCAAACTGGTTATACTAGTTTTGTTTATTTTTTTATTTTTATGAGAAAGTTTAGAACTTTAAACTTAGTATTTTGTCATATATACGTGATTATTTGAGTTTTGAACTTTTTCATATATATTTTTAATTGGTAATTTATATTTATTTTTTTTAAATATTTTACGTAACAATTAATATATTATATTATCATTTCAGATAATATATAATTAATTTTTATTAAATCAATTCGACCAACTGTTAAATTAATCTATTTGATCACCCGTAAACACTTATTCAAAAAGCCCTGCCCCATTTATATATATTTTAACTTAATTCACTTTTTCAAAAGAATTGGTTTCAATATTTCCTTGTAATATTTTTCTATTTTTCCCTTGTTGCATGAGATCCCTCTGTTTTCAATCAGCCTCAACTTCTTGAGTTCCTGGTGCTCTGAAAATAGATGGCAACCAAAGCTCACCAATAAGGGACCAGTACCCCACGCCTAGGTAATCACACACATACATATACACATAAATACATACATATATATATATATGTGTGTGTGTGTGTGTGTGTGTGTGTGTATATATATGTATATATTTATATTTATATCATTTCATTCTCTAACCAAAGAACATGAATTCTAATCAAATTTCAAAAACAAAATTCATAGTCAAGTGTTTTACTTAAAAAAATATTTCATACACTTGGCTTTTAATTATAACTAGAAATAGAAAATAAAACATCAAATTTACAATAGAAGATTTGAATTGATGTGTGAGTTCAAAATAGTTTCTCAAAACAAATTACATGTCATTGAGAATGAGTAAGAAAACTCATAAACAATATGCATATGTTAACTTGAGGGTTGAAACCTTAAAACTTACAGCAAGCATCAAAATCTTGAAAAATTACAAAATACAGAATGATTACTTTCTTTTCCAGGATGTAATGTTTTACAGCTGATATATGATTCAATGCTGGCACCTTGTTACTCTACTATGAATCAACTAAAATTTTAGGGACTTAAGGTACAAAATATTCCTCCCACCAATGTTGAAATAACAAAGATAACACGCACCATTTCAACATATACAGTTGTCACCTTTGCTGTCAAACAAGATAGCAGCAACTCGTTTAACAATTCTTTTGTTCGGAATGTCAGTGAACTCAGGGCAATTGGCAACAATCTGCAAGTCAATCTGCAAGTCCTTCAGTGGCTGGATTATCATTGGATTGGGAAAGTTGTGTGAGGAAGGATAGAGTTGGCTAGCTCTTCGTTCACCTTAGGAAGCGGAGGCATTTTCTTCATTGTCAGGCCCATGTCATTCAAGCTGAGCTTTGATGGAATTCAAATGATAAATGTATATGAGTAATAGTGCAACTTCTCAACATATAAAGAACAGGAAGAAAAAGGTAATGGTTATGCTTATCACTCGATTTGTTCAACATAGCTCGTATCACTTGGTTCTACAATAAACCAAGCTACGCTATCATAATTTATCAAGAGCCTCAATGAACAGACTCTAGTGAACCCCATGACACGTCTACAGAGGTAGGTGGTGAGTCTCAGACCTGCACAGGTATGTGGTCCATTCCAACTTCCTGTTTTAGGTCTTAGTAATGACTTTTCTCATGAACAATTACAGATACATTTGTCATAGTTAAATGTTTCAATCTCTGGTAAGACAGAGATAGCGCGAGAAAGAAGAAAGAAATTGAAGAAATTGAAGAAAGAACTTTTTTTCCTTTCCTGACACAACTTATATTGAGTGAAAAAGAGGACGATATATTTGTTGCAACTTTCAGGCACATTGGTCATGCTCTTTTACATGATACTATGATTGGACTTCAAAACTTAAAGAACTACAGGAAGTAGTGCCCTCATAACATATTAAGCACCTTCGTGAGCGAAGGCTACGGCCTCCATGTGTACTATCGTAATAAAATAGAGTTATCAGCTAGTCTTTGAGGTGAAAGTAAATGAAGGCATGGAGTATTTATGAAGAAAAAACAACCAAACAAAGAATGCATGCATTGGAGTGTATCAATGCATAGAAACTCCAGACCAGACAAAACCAAAAGAATAGCATAATCAAGAGATTGACGTACTTGGTCAATATTTTAAAGATGTTGTCTCGAGCTTGACTCAGAAGACCAATGTTTTCATGTATCTGCAAAACATGAGAGAGAAAGAGAGAGAGAGAGAGAGAGAGATTACGTCAGTTATGTCCATCAAAAAAGCTCCTTTTTTACCAGTTTTCTGTAACACTTTTTTCACTACAAGGATAAGATATAATATCCAGCATGAAAGAAACAAGTCCTGATCATAAGAAACGACGAGTACACAAATAACATAAATTGGAAGTTAAGCGAAGCATATCTACAACTATTGGCATTAATATTACATAAATATTTAAATAATCAGTTGATCATAACAAAATAATAGGTATCCAGCTTTGATGAGAATTTCAGAAAATGCTTCTATGCCTCACGTAAAACAAAGATCATTGAAAAAGCAGGGATATGACAAGAGTTCTCAATCCACGGACAAATGTCTAGTAAAATATATACAGATTGACCAGTATATATGGGATATTTTCTTGTTATTTTTACTCTAGACAAAAGTAAATACATTGAATGTTACATAGCTGTGATCGCTAGGACCACATTATTACTTCCATTTATAAATTTGTTTTAGAGATGAAGACACATAACCAATCATCAATAAATGTGCAGCGACTAGGATGGTTAAAAAGCAAACGATCTAGAATGACATACAAAAGCTTCACCTGATGAGTGGCAAGATTTGCAGATATCTGTTTAAAAGCCCAAGCATTCTGCTGAAGCAGCTGCCGAGTGGCCCCACCAATGTCTGCATGCAAGTACCAATATGTTAGGGCGCTGATATGGAAATTTTGAAGTGCACAACATTCCAACTTCAACATTTCAAATGTAGAATTTCATGTTTTCAAACAGCTTATCAATGTCTTCTAGAATGAAAGCATGTGCTCCCATTTGATTGGTGACATCACAGTATTGGATTGCTTCTCTTGACCCCAAAAAATCACGGTAAAAAGAAATTATCTAAAAAAATGAAACAATCTTTAATCTTGTACTGTTGGCTGTTTCTCAAAAAACCTCTAAGAGGAATGAATAGCTTATGTAGAGACCCAAATTATAATTCAGCAAGATGCACTGTGCACCTTTTGCGACATTTTTATTTGTATGATCTCATTATGGTCCTCTTAGTAAATGAACTATAATAACTGTATAGAAGTAGTCTTCCCTGTAACAGAAATGCTCTTGGTGATCTATCTTGATTGGTTGACTCCGTGGAAGACATTTAGCTCCTCCACATGCCCCAGTCAATCACTACTGTTAACTTCGTGCATGGAGCATTAAATTCCTTATGAGAAAAATGAACTGAAAACCAATGCCTTCACTGGGAGTATGCTCTAGAAGAGCTGACAGTGCGAGTCCATGGTGATTGGGCCTAACATCTGAAGTATAGTGAGCCTTCTCACTTCCTATATTCATCTGATGTGGGACAGCAGTGCACAGGAACAAATGTTTAACACCACATCTACAACCAATTGGAAGCATGACTAATTATCTCAATTTAAAAGATCTACTGAGAGATCACTTTATCTAATGAACTTTGGGCAAATTATCACAAAAGTCAGTTGTTCTGGAACACTAGAGATTTCCTGAATAAGAACTTCCTTCTCCTACTATCTTAATCGATCCAAGGGTATGTGTCTCTTCCCAAAGCGGTCAAGCTATAATTCTGGATTTCCATGGAAATCATATTCATGCTTGCAGAAAGCCCATTCCAACAATCTGCTTCATAACTGTGAGGATTAATCAAAAAGATCTTGACAAACTATTTCAACAGATCATATATAAGCTATGCCAGCTGCTTGTTGCTAGTCTTGCAATTATAGCATCCTCGAGAAGCTAAGATCCTTCAGAACATGAATAAGTTAGGAAATTTAATAGCTTGTCTGTGAACATTACCTGATATCCTTCAAAATAAGTCATGCATATACTGCATCTCTTTACACTCTCAGTGTATGCTACCATTAAAATCCTTCCTGCTGTCAGGAAAAGAATGTCGTATGAATCCTCCATTCTCTACGACAGACATTAAAAAGGGGAGAATACCTTATAGTGGTTTCTCTTTGGTGGGTTACTTGGTTTCCTTCACTATCTTAGCCACAAAGTTGACCTTCTAGTTTCTTTAACTAAATAAGTGACAAGATGTTAAATTGTTCTATAAAATTAGATTTGCAAAAGCATGTATTGATTTCATATCAAATGTTAGCTGCTGCTACCTCAAATCCTTTCAGCACTCCTCCAACCTCATGCGCCATGTATATTATAATCACATCCACAATGCAAATTATTGGAAAGCGAAACTACTGCTATATCCACTCACTCCATATGTCACCACTAGCATTACCTCATAATGACGCCAATACTGCCTCCACTCAAATATCACAGCCAAATGAATAAGAGCACACTCTCGCATGCGGAACTGGCCTTGATCAGAACTGAAATACTAATAATTTCTTGAGAGCTATATCTGCATGCCAGCTATTAAGGAGGTCCCCTTAGATAATATGTATTGGCATATACATCTTAATCCTTCTTAGATACCACGTCATATTAAATCTGATCCACTATTTGCAACAAAATCAGAGGAAATGAAAATAATGTACCAGCATCCCAAGTTATGTACATTTAGCACATTCTGTATATCTTTTGAATCTGAACTAAACTATAGCAACTTTCTGGTTTCAGTTCTCCACAAACAAAGAAATTTACCTCAATTTGTTCTCATTTTGTCTCATAAGTCCTCCAGCAATTAAGTTCACGATATACTTTACAAAAATCCCAGGTTAAACTGAAGACTGTCCCCAAGGTGTCAACTTACAATGTGGATGAAATATACATAATGAAAAGAAGCTGTATATACTTTGATTATATATTTTTCATGAGATCTATATAAATCAATAGATAATCAAGTCATTTTTATCTGAAATCCTGTATCACTGGTTTTATATGTAGCCATTAGCAAGAAGGCCCCTCTACAGATCTACTAAAGATTTTAACTCTGATTGTCATTATTATATTATTTCATTGAAGATGGTAGTAAGTTGAAGAGCCAAATATATTTGAAATTCCATTAAATAAAGTTCATAATAGTGATTACATCTTAAGTATTTTCAATTTATATTCTCTGTTAGCTTGTCTTCTGATTTCAC
The DNA here is from genome assembly GCA_019321725.1 of Paulownia fortunei. Taxonomy (NCBI): domain Eukaryota; kingdom Viridiplantae; phylum Streptophyta; class Magnoliopsida; order Lamiales; family Paulowniaceae; genus Paulownia; species Paulownia fortunei. The sequence goes on from CM033123.1 coordinate 13,434,450, forward strand.
AATTTTTTCAACCATAGGCATTTCTTTCTTTTCGTTTTTCTTGCATATCAGGTATCTGCATTAAAGCATGACTGGAAACACCAAAGTTTTGCCTAGGCAGTTGTTTTCTTGACTTGAACTGAAAAGGTAGCAAATAAGGACTTGTTTAGTTATTTTCATATTAGTTAATTTTTCATACAACATTGTCTATTTTATATTGTTAATAGGACTAATTGCAGGTTCAATCACAGCCCTTAATGTCAACGTTGGAAAAGGAAGCTCAACATATTACCTCATTACTCTTTTCTTCCCCTCAATTACCTCATCACTCTTTTCTAATACTTACTGCATAAGTGATTTAATAATTACTTTTTTTATGTCATGACTAGTTCATCATACTTGGATATTTTTCTTGACCTTTTAACACTCAACATAGAGCATTAAATTTTTTTGGATTTTCATTGAGCTGCAGATAAGGCATGCCAAAACCTAATTTTCCAGTCTATTGGAATTTAAAAGTTGAAGCATATCTCCTTTTCTACGACTCTTACTTGGTTTGAGTGATCAAATTTGCACGTACGAACTCATATTTCTCTATTGATGCATCTGCACAGGTCATAATAGGACCTAGCAAATTGAAAACTTGTTCAAACTTCTGATTGAGTAAATATCTGAGAATACTAATTATTAGTGTCATTATATCATGATTGCACTTGGTACTTTTTCATGACAGGAAATTTTTAGGGTACAACACTTCTAGTGATTCATTTGAAATAGGCTTATCTAATCTTGCATAACAGCAAAAGCCCCTAAATGCTATAAGTAGCCACTCAATACATCTAAAAGAACTGTGTTAAATTATATCATAACTCATAACTTCAATTCAGCCCATTAATTGCTAATGGGTAGTAGTAATAAAAAAAAGCACCTTTATGTGGTCTAAATCCTGCACACTACGTTAAACAAATGACTCGACACATATTACTTTATAAATTTCTAGGTATATCATGTGGCCTAGATGAAATTAAGACACTGGAATTATTTAAAACAACGGAAATACTCTACATTCAATCAAGCAATATAATTTGTATGCAACCATGGAACTTCATAACTAACAGTTAATTCATGCTGGAAGAAAACAAATATTTCTTGATTCTAAACCAAAACAAACTAATCTTTCAGAAAATGAGCGAACCATTGTATGAGATGCTATCATCATTGCAATTAGAAACCATTCCTTGAGCATGAGATAAACCCGACTGGATGGCTAAGCGAGAAGGCTTTGCCAAAGAATCAATGACCTTTTCCTGACAAAAGAATTTTACATATTCCTTGAGCCTCTAAAGTCTACATAAAAGATACAGTAAAGTAAGCATATAGAAAGTAGAATAGTGGAAATGAACAAATTATACCAAGTCTCATAATAGTAATGGATCAGCCCAAAATGGTAAAAAATATTTAAAGAAGGCCAATCAAAGAACTGCTGACGAATGAAGTATTTTACTAATACTTCACAAAAGATAAGATGCTCAATGGCCCTCAGATGAAGGCCTGCTTTACTTTCAAATGCTTGTCCATGGAGAAGAATTTAACCGTAGAGTCATTGTGCGTTTTGTAAAAAAATATTTGGTAGCTTGTGTTATGGCAACAAAAAATGTAATTGAGCAACCATCTGATTGTTTCTTGTTTTTTGGATTCCAAAGATCCACGTCATTTCGAAATAAATGTATGTCATAATCATGAAATTGCAGGGTAATACGAATTTTGGTCTTTATATTGCATCCATATTATCTTTAATGTGCAATTTCTTGAGACATCCATGCATCCACATATAAAGATCAATAGCAGCCATGTTTTGGCCATCATATGCTCTTCTGATTAAAATAAATCCCTCCATTGATTTTGTGTTGGCCAGTGTAATTAGTGAAGTGAGCCTCTTAATTTATTATTATGCATAAAACAGATAGGCAATTCTATTTAAGGATGCATCATCGCCAACACAGACTCCAGGAATAACTGGTGACTTGCCCTTGGCCAATTCCATTTATTGCAATTGGGGCCTAGAACATGGAAAAATCACACCCCTCTTATTTCCTGGGCAAAAATGCTCTTAGACAACAGCTTTCAGTACTGACCCCTATATTTGGAAAGAGATCAAGATAGGCAAGGAAGGTCAAAGGTTGGAGATATATCAGACTTCAGAATAAGCCATCATAACTTTCCATATACCTACCTTAGTCATTTCTAGTATGTGTCATACACTAGCCAATATTGTAGAATGAAACCAACAGCAGTCTAATCTTCCACTACATTTCTAATAGCCTTGGGAGCAATAGAAATTTTCTCTAGTACAGATATACACCAAAGAAAGTACAGAAGTTACATATGAAAGGAAAAAGTTGATTCCTAGGTGTAGTGCTTCTTCCCTTATGCTGTCTATTAGCACCAGTGGAGATGGATTGCCCCACAGTACAGAATCCCGCAGCCTCACTCTCCAACTCCCCCCACCCCCCCACCCCACCCCCCAACAACAAAAAACAGCAAACTAGAGAATGAAGTTGAGGAAAGTACTTACCTTTCTATCTTTGCTTTTCCTTGCATTGAAGTCCTCTTTCCTTCTCTTGCTAATTTCTTTCTTCTGCAGAGTTGAATGAATCACTCAAGATAACTACACTAAAATAAACATAATGCCAATCAATTCATTAATAACTGATAATTTGGACTAACTTAAGAATATCCGTACACATTATCTCTGAAGTGAGCACATTAGTACATCCCAAGCTTATAATTTTTTTTTTCTCAATCTTCCAATCCCAATAATAGCATTCCCTAGTTAAATTCAATGAAAACTTATTATTTCATGAAAATGGAGAAATTCTTGGATAACATAACAAAATATCAAAACACAACAGTAAGCCGACGGATCTTGTCCACTAAATTAGTGCAATCCCACCAACTGACACAGGTGTCATTCCAATATCCCCTGTCTTAGAAGAGTTACACATAAATCTTGCAGCTATCCAATAGTGTAGCAATCCACATTCTTACACCACTTCCACCAGATGAATAACACAAAATGCAGTTAAAAGAAATTTTTTCAAGATCAGCAGTATCCTGAGGATAAAACTCACAGTCATCCATCTGCAGCGCAATGCCACATCTCGCACAGTCTTATTTTTTAGCTGCACAGCAATCTTCGCGTAGCGAATAATGTTCGACTCAGAGGCATATCTACAGGTATTGACAGTAATAGCAAAGTCATCTAATTCAGTTGCACATGAAACAGATTACAGGTATGACATACTTAAAACCCAGAATGAAGAATTGCTGAGGGATTAGTTACACGGTAGTGAAAACTTTAGAAATATGCAAACTGCAACTAACAGACACTTAAAAAATTGCTAACAAAATGTTTCAAGGAAATCTGATAAATAAGTGACCTACAGAAGTTGCAAAAACAATACTCTCAGAAATTCCTTTTCTACATCAGAAAGTTGGGCACATATCAGCCAGAATACGCATTCGATTGGTAATCTTCTTCATTTTCAAGTGACTTTTGGATGTTATTCATTGTCCCACCCACTGCCTGTAACATGTCTTTTTGCCAAGTCATATTCGAGTTCTTCTCAACCTGATAAAAAATCTACCCATTAAAAGTCAATGTCACTAACGCAGATTCAACTTACAGTAGATATGTCCCACATATCTGCCTTGTAAGCACATACAACACCAAGACCTTCACTTTTTGAAGAGGTTAGCCTACATTAGATGTTTAACTTTCCATAGTATCTATCTCTCATGAAAATTTGATATTAATACTAAGACATACAGCACCAAAGCCTTCAATATCTAAAGGACAGCCAATAAGCCAAAATATCACACTTCCACAAAATAATAATTTTTCATGTTTGATTTCTCTAGATTGTTTTACTCAGCATGGTTTTAAATCTATTAATCATGACAGACAATCAGCTTCAGTAGAGGAAAAATATGCTGAGCTGAGTATATCAAAGATTCATCGGAGAGAGTTGTTGACAAGGATGTTGATTATAACTATGATAATGCCACTCCAACAATTTTTCATCAATTTGTCATTGTTTGAAAGTTGAATTTGCATATCTGGATTTCCATGTGTCTTTTAGATATTCTCGCCATATCACTTTTCTACTTTCCCTAAAATGGTATTGGATAGATATTTTTTCTAACCATTATCACTCTCAAGTTATCACCCCATCTTTCCTTCTTTACGAAAAAGAATTGTCAATTCATCATTCAGCATAACTGACTTGGAGAGAAATTATGTTGATATTTTTAAAGCAACAATTTCTTCTTCGAAGGACTAGTTAGTTTTGATATCATAAGCTATGATATTTTATCCATCATTTTCCTTGGCGTTTAAAAGTGTAGCATAGAATTTATTTCCATAAATACAGTAGGCAGGTGACCATAATCAAGGTACTAGTTGAAATGCCAAAAGACCTATCATATGTTACACTTATATTCCTACAATGATATTTACATGTGAGAACATATGGTTGATAATAAAACAATTTGTAACTTGTAGAAACTACGGAAAGTATAACAAGATGCTTATGGTGGCATGGGATGATGATGAAATCATCAATAGCCGCCCTTGTTAATTGAGATGTAGCTGACAGGGCATATATGCGATTAATAGGCCAAACAGGAATCTTTCCCTTTCTTTCTTTTTATCTAAATTATCTTATGAACCACCTAGGCGCTCTCTCATTTGAGAAGCCACACAAAAAGTTAGCAAGCCAAATAAAGTTAGTACTTTTGCTTATCATCTGCCAAAGATGGAGCATGACAAAAATCTATCTAAAGTGTAAAATTATAAATGTGAATACATCAAAATATGACTGCAATGACCGAAAGAAAGAACACTAAAAAGCATGTTCTGTTTTTATAAGTTCTTTAAACTACACTGGGTAAAGATGTTGTGTATGACAGAAGCAATTTGTCTGACTGGCGAACAAAAACAAACATTCAAGAAAATAATATTTTCAAGATTGAGTACTGTTTATAACAATCTAAATTTCGGAAGTCTTGCGTTAGTGCACAAATGCTCTTGCTTTAGCTACACCAAATGCACTACAATAACTGTAAAATTTGAAAACCCCATAACAATTTTTCTATTCATTAATAACCAAAAACTACCAAACTATCCCTCATTAGCAAAAAGTGCTACCAAATCAACGTGGATGGTTATATATGGACAATGCAAGATTAGAAGACTTTTAAGACTTTAAAAATGACACAAGTAATAACATTAAAAGCAATACAGTAAGAATGAAAGATGTCACAAAGCACTATGGTGGTGAACATATGCTTGTCAAATGGGAAGGGGAAAACTCATGACAGATATAAGAGGACATGACCTTAATCACTACATGTGCTAGAATAAATGAAATGGGAATCATTCATCAGAACTCGTAAATAACCATCTTACCTCCCCCATCTTGATCCCTCTTCCCTGCCCTCTCCACACCCCCACCCTCCCCAACAGAAAACCAGAGCCCTCCAAGCCGGGCTCAATTAAAAAAGTATTTTAGGAAAACAGACAAGTGAAGAAAATGCACAGAAGAACTTATTCTCTAAATTATTTCATTGAATCACAACTTTTTAATTTCATTAATATGATTCATCTAAAAAGCTTATACATTCCATCGCAGTCTGTAGAGATATAAAGCAGACTCCCACCGAAAGAGAAAAGGAACTCGATGATGATGGAAGAAACTATTAAAATAATTGAGAGAAAGAAAACCTTATTTTTTACTGAACCAAAGGAAACAAAAACTGTACAAACCAATCTGGGAAAGAAATTCATAAGAAGGCAATATAAATTTAAAAGCAGAGAGGGAAACTTAATTCAACAGAAAGATAAAATCACTCAAGTTTCCTAGCTGATCTGTGTGGGTGTCTATTTTTATTAGAAGCAAGAAACCTCAAAGAAAATCTTAAACCACACACAAATCTCCTTTGGTAAATATAAACAAATCACATGCAATATTATCTATTTAATTCAAACAATCAAACTACTCCATGTGAATCAAAATCTCGAAAACTACACAATCAATGAAAATCTTTTTAAACACCAAGAACCGAGCAATAAAATCAGCAAAACAATACAGAAAAAAACCAGTAGAAAATGTAATATTCACAAAGTAAACTTTCCTAGAAAAATCAAGAAATCACCAAATAAGAAATCAAAAGTTCACTCACTTGGACAAACCCTCCTCCAATATGGCTTGTTCCTCAGGAGTCCAATCCATAGAGATGGTCTGCTGGTGCTGGAAAGTTGGCACACCCCATTCTCCATGCACAGAGTTCCCATTGTATGAAGCAGAGCCATGGCCCTGCTTATTACTCCCTTCTTTATAAGTCCCACTTGAGCTAGCCATCAAAACATAAACATGCACAAGCAAATTGCAGTATTATATTATGTGATCAAGATTGAACTAGTTTAGGGGCTCAAGAAAAGGGGGAAAATATGAAAATATAAACAAAGAAAATAAAGCCCCTTTTGCGGAGAAACCGAGGATTAAGGATTGAAACAAGAGTTAAGCTCAAAGATTCTTAAGCTACTGACTTGAAGTGGTAAGAAGGTGAAGGGGAAAAAAAGTAAGGGGGAATCTGAAGTGCACGTAGGGAAGGAAAAAAGAAGGTAGTAGTATACAAATGGAAGCAACTTTTTGGTGTGCCTATTTATATATTTTGGTTGCACGCGTGTGAAAATGGGACATGATACATGTATATATACATACTTACACATATATATTTTGTTTGTTTTTTTTCCAAATGGAATTTGGCAATGGAGAGTGGAAAAAATTCTGGGTTTGGAGAGGAGAGGAAAAAGATTTTCCTTTTGGGAAAGTGGAGGCTGACGCATTGACAGCATCTATGGCATTTTTTCCTTTTAAAAAGAAGAAAGATTTGGAGCTTCTTTATACTTTGTCTTGCTTAGCGATTGGCCAGGGGAAAAGGATTTCACTTTAAAGTCAGGTGCAATGGACTTTAATATTCCTGTGGTGGAAAAATTGACATTTACAGAACCAGTAATGATATGAAAATCATTGGAGTTTGATTTCATGGAAATTATCAAATTTAAGATTTTTTGTAGTCTTGGAACTAGTTTCAACTTTCAGGTTTAACTGTGTGTCTTCTTCTGGTTCAAACCATTTACACGGCACATGGGTTTTATGGTCTTTTTGCTTTTGACTACGTAGCTTTTATTTCATTTTATTTTTATTTTCTGGGTCGACCATTTAACTTTTAAGTGCTTCTGTGGATAGGAAAGCAATAGTTTCAATGTCGGCATTTATTAGCAGTTAGCAGGTTCAAGTGAGGATGGATTCTTGATCGAGTGTTGTTCTAGTGGTTAAAGTCGAGGTCCAATACTTTATAAAAAAAATTTGGGATTCAAACTCCAAAATCTGTATTAGTCATTCATTATAATTTATTAATATTGGTAGATATATTTTGATTTAAATATTAGTGTAATGATATAATCATGATGGAATTTATACAATCAAAATTAATTTTACAAGTAAAATGGTACTCAAATTTCCATGTTTATTTCTTTTTTATTTACTTTTTTTTTTTTTTTTTGCTAGCTAGTGTTATTTTCCATCTTCATGCATATTATTCGGAATATTTTATGTATTTATTTAAATATGATTTGCTTCTACAATTCTTTACGTACAAGTGGAAAAATTAGACTAATGGTATATATATAAAGTTGTGATTTTTTACTTTTTCATAGTCTTCTTGATTAAGGTGAAAAATGAAGTATAGTAGAATGAAAACACAGAGATAAAATACTTCTATTTGTTTGGTTAGAAAAGATAATTGGAGGATAAGTAAAATATTATGTGCAAGAAATCAATTCTAAGTCTAATTTTTGTTTTATTCTAGTTTTCCCAACTGACATAAACTTCATCTCCTCATTAAACCAAACAAAGCCTTAGCATTATTTGATGTTAGACTATTATAGTATTCACTTGCTAAGAATTTTCGTACCCTATCTATGAAATAAAGCTAAAAAGATAAATAAATTTTGGGTGAAGCCCGGTTTGATGTTGCACTTGGTGGGATTAGAACTAATTCTCACGTTCAATAGGTTGGGCAATAAATATAGTATGAAAGCAAGTCACTAACAAGAATATTGAAAAAATAAATGCCATATAGGACAAAATTATATTTTAAAATAATCTTATAAAACTATGGAAAAAAGTAATATAATTGCACCAGATTAACCTCTTAAACCCACATAAGTCACGTATTGAATCCCAACACTTAGCGAATAATATTATCCTGCAAATTTATAATTTTGGCCTTGACAAAAATAATATATAACTTATTTAGTTCTTGTTTGGGGTAGGAATTTTAAGTAAGGAGTGAACATAATGTAACAAGTCTAGTCACACTCAAATAAATTGAGTAGTATTAATTAAAGGAATAATTCTATGGCATAATCACGAAACCTCCCCTAAGGCTTGTCAAATTATAGAGACCTCCTCAGTAGTTTGTTATTTCAAAATTTACCTATTATTATATAAGTAAACTAGTTTTTCAAAAAAATAATAATAATGAAAATATCCCATATATTGGAAGACAATTTTATTTATCAAATAAGCATGTTATATCAACTCATACCATGTGCAAAACCTAAATGTTGAAATACAAATTCAAGTCACTAATATTATACCTAGATCTAGATCTAGATTTTGATTATGTTTTCTTCCTCCTCTTCACCTTGATCGCCAACCTTGCCCTCACAATCAAATTCAAAAAGTCCTAGTCAACCTCCAAAAAATTGGGGTTCTTGGACATGGGTGACCAATTAGTTCTTTCATGGTGATGTCAGTATATATAAGAATTTTCAGTGTACTTGAAGTTCTTTATTTGAGAATATAAATATTTGATATTTTTTTGTGTTCCCATTTTGATGTGTGGTAAAGAGCAAAATGGTTTTTTTAAAATATAATAATGATAGAAAAATAATATGATATAATAGACATGAATGCTTACATAGAAACGCTTGAAATGTGGCACAATTAGTTCAAATTCTTTCGGAAGCAATTTTTTTTTTTTTAAATTATTTTAATTATTCAGAATAATTTTATATACTTAGTTATTAATTTGAATAATTCAGAACGTAATTATTTATATTTTAAAATATAATTCTACGATTATAACATGAGCAAAAAAAATTATCTCATGACAGTCTCATACTTAAATAATATCGGGGATAAAATTAAATTTTCATTGAATATTTTACGGACATCATTTTTTTTAACACAAAAAGTAAGACTGGAACTATATATAAGATGTTGACAAACAAAAAGTAAATTAGGGAGATTTTTGAATATTGCTTTAGCAAGCATGTGACTCTTGGACATCTTGGAATTTTGAATTCTTTAAATTCCTGCATTGAATACTCTATCGACTTTTACATATTTTATACATACAACTGGATCTAATTTTTCGATCATGTTGAGTTTCTTGGGAACACCAACTATAGGAAAAAAAAAAAAAAAGATAGCAACATGCTGCAAGAAAAAATAATATAAATAATAAGATATTCATCATTATGATATGTCCTAAGCTATAAAAGTTTTATTTATGGCCATAATCTCTTATAAATATTTAAATTATCATTATTAATAAATAAATTTATATAAAAATAAAAATAATTATCATTAATAATTTGTAATGATTTTTTTTATTTCGCTATATATTTGAACGAAAATTAAATTACAATTCATGTCACTACTAAAATTATAAAAAAAATTATTATAATATGATAAAGTAGCAAATTTATTTACTTAATATATGCAAAGAGTAACAACTTTCGTATTATCGTCAACATATTGACTTTAATATTATTCGATTTTTAGTAGTGACTGACTATCTTTGAAGACAAAGTCTAAAATAGCCTTTACTTCTTAAGAGCAAAGGCTATGGCAGTTAAATTAATTCAAGTTCTTGAGGGCAATAAAGTCCTTTTGAAGCATCAATATAAATAGTCCTCGTTGTCTTTGGGCAAATATGGTATTTAGTATATTAACCTGGAAATGGTTTCCTCCAATCCGAAATTGTCCCTAATAAGAACTCGATGATAAATTCAACTCAATTAATGTTTTATCTTGTTTGGTTTTAAATATTTTAAAGAAAATTTTGTATGATATAGTTATAAGAATAAAATAACATTGTTCCTGATATTTAATTGCATTTGAAAAATGGCCTTACTTTGTTTGTTTTGTTTTTTTTTACCTTTGTAAGAAAATAATACTCCACCGTATTTGCAAACTATTAACGGTAAGATATTAAGTAATAATATTTATATTTAAAAAATTATAGCTTAACTTTAATACTATCATTTGATTGATGTTATAGTGATTTTTTTTTTCTTTTTTTTCTTTAATTCCTAAATCCCAGTTAGTAATGTTAATTTCAAGACATTGACATGGGGCAGTGGGAGGGAGAAATGAGAGCTAGGATACGAAGATTGAAACTCTCACTGTCCAAAATTATCACTTCTATTTTGGTAAGGAACGAAAATGGCTACGGATTGGACCGAATCGGCCCAAACCCATCTCACTTGAGGTGAGTTTTAGAAAATATAAGTGGATACGGGGTGAATTTTAATTTTTAATTTTCAAATTCCTCCACCGGAACCAGCCCTATTTAATTTTTTATTTTAATATATATATTTATATAATATTATATTTTAAAAAATATTTTTTTTTAAAAATTAGTGATATTACTTTTTAAAAAATATATTTTTTAATATTTTTAAAATTATAAAATGAATCTAACCCCGACCCGATAGGTTCGGGACGGGCAGGTCTTGGGTTTTCAAAAACCTTGGTGGAGTGGGTCTTGTATTTGAATAAATCCGTTGCAGACCTACTCCATTGTCCTTCCTAATTTTGATGGAGTGTACAAAAATAAGATTTTATATTTTAAATTGAAACTATTTTTTTTAGAGATATCTTCTTACTTAATATTATAATGTAACATCACGAATTTTTAATCAAATATAATAGTATAAAGATACCAAATTTTTATTTTTCAACTCTCATAAAAAAAACTTCATATTGCATCAAAATAATACTATAATACTAGGATTGAGGGAGCCGAAAGGCCTAAATATCCGAGATGTAGTCCCCTTTATTACAAGTATCTATCCTTAATATTTTCAAACAAAAGTAGATGAATTTAAAGCTAAGATCAGCATGGCTCTAATAGAATTTAATCCTCACGACATATATATATACACACTGCGCCAAGAATCAACAAATTTCCTTTATTTTACTTATAAATTTCCTTTTGCCACATTAAAATAATAGAAATCAATTTGTTCTTTAATGAAAGCTGTGCTGGAAAATGAGTAGATGTATTATCTAAACGGCTAAAATAATTTGGGTAGAATAACAAGTTAGGAATTTATAATTGATACAAGAGTTAGATTCTTTCTCCTTAAAATGAAATTGTCTCGCACTTAATGCTTACAAAATATTGACAATCGTCTTCAATAATACAACGATGATTTCTTAAAATAGTAGAGCTACAAATTTCAAGAACATTGAACTAAAAGTGTTTCTGAACTCTCTAACAACTTGGGAATAAAAGAAGAGAAGTCAGGATTCGAATTAATGAAATATTACAAATTGGAGATCTATTTATAATTGTTTTAAAGTTGTAGCTAAAAGTCAAAACTCTTAGAAATAATGATGATTGGACAAACATGTCTGTCCAATTGGCGCTTATTAGATAGCAACATTCATTTGCCGCTAATTGGACCAATAGGTATTGATTGGATAGACACACATGTTCATTCGCTTGGTCACTTGCTTTTGCTCAGTCAGCAGCTAACTTGTTAGTGTAACGCTTCACTTCGTGAGTAATTCCACTTGTCACATTTCGATTAGGAAGAAATAAATTAAATTTTTTATAAAAAAATTTGAATTATTATGCATAAAAATATATATATTGTACAAACCATCCCAAGCTTAAGCCCAGGCACTGGCAGAGCCGTCCGCTTGCGCTAGTGTGTGGGCTTTGGTCTAAACTTACAAGGATATAGCTCCTCCCATTTTTAAAAATTATTAGTATCTATTGGGGTCAAAACCTAAGTCTCTAACTCGTATTAAAAAAAGTGGCCTTACTTTTTAACTTTTTTTAATGTGAGATTGGTGATTTTTCATCTTCTGCCTTTACAATTAAGCTTTTAAGTAGCTCACACTATGTTTTAATTTCTCATTCACCCAAAATTAATTTTAAAAAATTAAATATACTAAACTCATATTCTCACAGCGTTATGTTTAACCAAATAATTTCTGTTTTTATTAAATAAAACCCACTTAAATTTTTGGTCAAATTTTAGCCATAACCCAACTTTTCAAGACCAATTTCCAATGAAATTAATATATGTGAGTATGTAGACACTGAACAGAGTTCAAGCAAAAGTTATTTCATCAGGTTAGGTAGCTTGTGGCTTTTAAGTTTCTTTAGTGAAATATTACCATACTTACTTGGCTAATTAGTAATGTGATATCTTGATTTGTTTAGCCGTTGGTGTAAATCAAGATAATAGTACCCACATAATGTATTTCCTAACACTTTTGGTTCTTACAATTATGTCTATTTTTGGCCCTAGACAACGTCTTGAATTCATAAGTGTTTTGGAGAAGTGCCCCTACTTCATATATACTTACATATGTGATCTTCAATTAAGAGTATCCTACTATACTCTACTTGACAATATTGGAATCAATTAAAGTATATAACTTAACCTCACTACACGACAGTTATCTATCATTGGAATAGGAAAAAGATAACTCCTAAGTGCTCGTCTAAATCTTTATATCTTAATTGTCCCATTGAACCTAGGTCTTAGGATCTCCAGTCAAAAAGATTGGGTACTACTATGAAATGTTTTTACTTTGTAGGTTTTTAGGCTCATTCCCCTCAACAAATAGTATACTTGATTTCTACTTAAATCTTTAGTAGACGAATCCGCAAGGTTCTCCTTCAATTTCACATAATCGATGGTGATAATTCCATTATTATTATGTCTTCGATGTATATGTTGAGAGTTTTTAGCATTGTATTCAATACGTGACTGACTATCATAATGTATCATAATTGCAAGCATTAGCTTAAGTCAACAATGAATATCCTCTAAGAAATTAAGCCATTTTATTTTTTTTCCAGCTTTATCTAAAGCTATAAATGTAATTTTATCGGGGATCGAGCTATACAAATTTGTTTAAAGAATTTCCACGACATAGCTCCACCACTAATTGTAGTGGACTTAAAGTCTTTTGTCTCCGATATCCAATTTGCATCACTATATCCTTCTAGTATAACTGGATATCTCATACATTATAATTCATAATTTAATGTGAATCTTAGATATCTAAGAACCTTTATTAATGCCTTCCAATGGTCATTGTCTAGATTACTTGTAAATCTACTCAATTTGTTAATTGAGTAAGCAATATCTGGACATGTGCAATTCATGATGTACATTAAACTGTCAATTATCCGATAATATTATAACTATGATATGGGCCCACCATAGTCTTTAGCCAAATGCATACTCAAGTCCACTAGTATTTTTATTGAAAAAATATCATACGCATTAAACTTCTTAAATATTGTCTCAATATAATAAAACTATGATTGAACCAGTCCATCAGATGTCTTAGTAATCTTAATCCTTATTTCGATATCTGCTACACCCATATCTTTCATTCAAAATATTTTATCAATATTTCTTAGTAGCATGATGATATCATGATTACTATCCATGGCCAACATATCGTCTACATATAGGCATACCAAGCTTCTAGTGTGCCATTTATATAAATGCATTTGTCACACTCGTTAATTTTGAAACCATTTGACAATATTATTTTGTTAAATTTTCCATGCCATTATTTAGACACTTGCTTTAAGCCCATACAATGACTTAATGAGTCTACCCATCTTTTTCTCCTATCCACAAGCGACAAATCCTTCAAGTTGTTCTATGTAGATTTCTTCTTCTAATTTTGTTATTCAAAAAAGCCTTTTTCACATCCATTTAATGTATCTCAAGATTGTGCAATGCAGCGATTGCAATTAATACTCTAGTGGATGTGATCCTTGTCAATAGTGAATTTGTATCAAAGAAGTCAAGACCTTCCTTTTGTTTGAACCATTTAGATACCAATCTGGCCTTGTATTTATAAACAAATCCATCAGCCTTATATTTTATTTTGAGAATCTACTTACATCCCAAATGGTTACTACCCAGTAGGAAATCTATCAATTCTGAGGTATAGTTCTATATAATGAATTCTATTTTATTATTGATAACTTTTGGACTTGACAATGCTTCACTAATTGTCATTAGTTTATTGTTAAACCTATAATCTTAGAAAAATCGGACCAAATATTTTAGTTATTTTAGCACTCTTACTGCATCTTGATTATTAATTACTTTGATGATTATCATTAGCAAACTCATAAGTTCTTTTACAAGAACTAATTTCTTTCCTTTCCTTGTAAGAATAGATATCTTACAAAATATAGCATTCCTTAATTCAATGGTTGTACCCTCATGTAGATCGAGAATTATTAATTTGTGCTCTAAAAATCGATATGAACTACTATTATTAGCATATCCAATCAATATGCAATCAACTGTCTTCTACCCTATTTTGATTTATTTTGGTTTAGGTATTTCTACCTTAGCCAAACACCCTTAAACTTTTAGGTATTTGTAAGAAGGTTTATAACCTTTCCATAATTCATAAGGAGTTTAATCCCTACTTTTGTGTAGTATCTTCTCCACCTCTATCACAATGAATAATCTTTACTCGATTGTTAGGTTGATTCTCAACCTTATTCTTTTAAAAGCTTCTAAAACCTCATCTTTATTTTTCAATTGATACACATAACATTAACTTGTACAACGGTAAAAATAACAAAATATTTTTTCCACTCCTAGTTTTGCATAAACTTTAAGCTACAAATGTCACTATGAATTAATTATAGAGGTGTCATATTTCTTTTGACTTAAAAGAATGATACTTTGGCTAATTTAGCCTCAATGCAAATCTCACACTTATTAATGTTAAATTGAAGGCAATAAATTTAAACTTGTCTATGCAGAGTGTTAAAATTAACATGTCCTAATCTAACATATCATAAATTATAATACTCATTCAAATAAGTAGAAGATGTAATTTTGTTATTTTCAACATTTCAACTTACAATCATTCGTTCATCTTAAGTAGCTTATTAGCTAAGTACCTATTTCCTATAAACGATCCATTTTTGGTGAGTACAAACTTATCAGACTCAAACACTAGCCTAAACCCATTTTTAATCAACAATGAGCCCAACACTAGATTCTTTAGGATGTTTGGAATGTACAACATATCAACTAGGGTTAGATTCTTTTTCGAGGTTAACTTCAGCACAACTTTGCCCAATCCGACAACTTTAAAAGTTGATGAGTTTTCCATGTATAATTTCATTCATTTGATTAGAATGTAAGATGAGAACATCTCCTTGTCTAAGCAAATATGGCGTGTTGTGTCTATGTTAACTTACTATTCTCTTGGGTTATCCACCAAGTTGACATCAAACAAAATTATCGGGAGCATGAGGTCCTACATATCTACTGGTACTATCTTGTATTCGATCTCATGCGTCCGATATTGATTGTCTTTCTTATGAAAATAGCAATCATTTGCCTTGTGGTTCAACTTGTCATAGTTATAGCACTTCCCTTTGAACTTCTTAGCTTTACCTTGTTTCTAACTTTGCCCTAATGCTTTTTTTTTTGTTAGTATTTGACTTTGGCTCCACCAAATTATAAATCTCAAGAATAGCGAACTAAAAGTGTTTGTGAACTCTCTAGAAAACTCGAAAGTATAAGAAGAGAAGTCAAGATTGGAATTAACGAAATTTTACAAAATTGAGGGTCTATTTATAATTTTTAAAAGATTGCTAGAAATAATGATGGTTGGATAGACATATTTGTCTAGTTGGTGCTTACTAGATAGCCACATTCATTTGGCGCTAATTGGATGACATGTCTGTCCAACATACAATGACTGGACATACACATCAATTTGGTACTGATCAGATAGACACCTCTGTCTTTCACTTGGCCAACTGTTTTCCTCATTCACTAGTCAATGCCATGCATCACTTTATGAGTCTTGAGTAATTCTACTTGTCACATCTTCATTGGGAGAAAATAAATAAATTTTTGTAAAAAAATTTTAAATTATTTTATATAAAAATATATATACTATACGTGTCAAGCCAAGCCCAAGCCCAACCCCAGGTTGGGTCGACGGGCCGACAACATTGCACATATAGGCTTTGGGTCAAAACTAGAAGGATGTAGATCCTCTACCTTCCAAAAACTATTGGTACCCCTTGGGCTCCACCCAAGTCTCTAACTTATTCTAAATAAAGTGATCTTACTTTTTTACAATTTCTAACGTAGGATAAGTAACTTTTTTACATTCCCACCATTCCTCATTCAACAATTAAGTTTTTAAATGACTCACTTTATACATTAATTTCTCATTCATTTGAAATTTATTTGAGAAATCAAATATATTAAACTTATCTATCTGCAATGTAGATTATATTTAATTATATAATTTTTATTTTTATTAAATAAAATCTACTGAAGTTATCGATCAAAGTTTGATCAAAACCCAACTTCAATTTCCAACAAACCGCAACCTTCAACTTCAAGATTTCAAGACACTAAATATTTCTTTTGCATTTGAAGTCAGAAAATGAAGTGCAATGTAATTAATTAGGCCAGTAACAAGTCATGCAACCATCCTATGATGATTTTTTTTATGCTCTATTTGTTTGTTAGGCATTGCAAAGCATAAAAAACAAAGTTGGTAACAGGTAATTTATAATCACCAAAATTAGTGTTACCAATCTAGCCAATTGAGTCCAATGCCAATGCTGATGCTCATTTTATATAAACTCATTTCCTTAATGTTCAAACTTTGTTTGAATATAAATACAATTTTCAAACCAAATTCGAGTAGACTTCAATTATTATTTTTTTATGTTTTTATAATGATCAACAAAATAATTCCAAAAAAAGAAAAAACTTTTTAGCCAATAAAATAACCAATACTATGAAGTATAAGTAGGTCTGGTCTTTATTTAGCCTATATATATATATATATATATATATCTTAATGCCCCTAAAATTCTAGCATAAGAGTTGAATTTATCGTCAATCAGTTGACCCTATATTCAACCTTCGGCCTTGCTTTGCATGCTGATCTAATATATATATATATATATAAATATATATATATATATATCTTAATGCCCCTAAAATTCTAGCATAAGAGTTGAATTTATCGTCAATCAGTTGACCCTATATTCAACCTTCGGCCTTGCTTTGCATGCTGATCTAATCATAATCTGACATGTGGCATTGGCAATTGGTTGAATATCAATAGTGAGAGTTTCACATGCACATGATCAGAAATATAATCCCTTCATACTCTCTTTTAACTCAGTATAGAGTTTTAAATAAAAGTTAGAAAAAATAAAAGTTTTATTTATTTCTACATTATTTTCTTCTAAAGTTAAAGTTAGTTGTCAAGAATTAATTATGTCCGCAGTTATTTTAAGATAAAAGGTAAGTTTACAAAAAAATCTATATTAGAAAATAAAATTTTATTTTGGGATGTACAAAAAGAAAATAAAAATAGAAAAGAAATAGAGAGAGTATTATAGTATTACCAACAACTATTGAAGCTAGTGTTATTTTTTCATTAATTTCAATTAAAATCTAGTCATCCACATAATTGGAGCAAACTGTGCTTTTTGCATCAGTTATGCTAGCTAAATTTTGTTCATTCCGTGGCACAAACCTGTTTGTTTGTGTACTATATAAGTGGAGTTATAAGCAGTTGGATTGTTAGAGTTATTTATGATGTTTTTTTTTTATTAATAAGGGTATATCAATTTTTTATTATTTAATTTGTAACTCTAGTTGTTTAGATTTCTTTTTCATTACACGTATATAACTTTCAATTTACTTTTAAAGGGTTCCAATAAGAAACCCTAGATTTATTTTTCCTCATCTATTTTCTTTTAAATATTTTCTATGCTTTTTTATTGAGTAATTTAATGTGGCATCAACGCCAAGTTAATAGAATTTTTTGATTTATAATTTTATTGGAGGAAGTTTAATAATATATACGAATTTCATAGATCCAACTTGAGTTGATCGTATAATTCAGTTGGGCCTAATCGTACCAGCTTCTTTGGTCAAATATTGGTATTTGATCTTCTATCTTGATTATCCAATGTTTGCTTTGTCAGCCTGAGTTCTTCAGGTATGTCTTATCTATTATATTTAGACTCCAAAGCTTCTCACCATATGTCTCTTGACTCTTCATTTTTATTTCTTTGTCCCCTACAAATTGTAGTTTTGTCATCACTGTTGATGACATTCCTATGCCCTTGGTCTTGGTAGGTATTAGTTGTATTGTCATATCTCATTTATGCATCTTCCTAGTGTTTATCACATTCTTGATTTTTGCTAAAAGTATCAAATTTTATAGTTTCTAGTGTAAATTTGTCTTCTTTTCGTTTGAGTCATAGTTTCTAATTTTACAACTTCTAGTGTTGATTTGTTTTTCTTTCGCTTGAGTCATGGTATCAAATTTTACAATTTTTAATATTGATTTCTCTTTTTTTTGTTTGAGTATATCTTATAATTTTTATTTATGGCATTATCGTTTGGATCATTTTTTATTTTCTCATTTAAAATATTTAGTTTCTACAAGAGTGCAATGTCAAAGGTTGACATTCATGATATGCTAGTCAATTTACAAGCACCCATAATCATTTCAGACTCCAAAGATGAGGGTCTGCTGGTTGTTGAGGGCCAATTTGAGGCACCAGATGTACTCCCTATTGTGCCGGTGCCACCTCTACCACCACACTAAAGTTGTCAACCTTTTTATATAAATTTATAATCATTTTGATTTTGATGGTTTGAAAAGTATTCTTACTTGATTTTATGAGTTTTATTTGTATTAGATGTCATATGATCATATGGTAACTTCATGTACTAAAAATTAATAAATATTTTTTTTTAACTAATTGTAACAATATTAAATTTTTAGTATGCAAATTCATAGTTAATAAATACTAAAAAAATAAATTCAAAGTGTCGCATTTAATCAAAGAATTTCTTGTAAACTAATTATTTTTTGGATAGAATCAAATACAATATCCTAGTATTATTTATAATTATTAATTAATTCAAAAATATATAATCGTTAATCTTATCCATGTGCTTACTCCTCTTACTCACTACATTTTCTCTCTTTGATTCCTTCCAATAAAGAAATATAACCAAAAAATTACAATATAGAAGATCTATAAAAAGTTACCTTTTTTTTTCATCGCGTTAACAAGCACATACATATTTTTATTATAAAAGGTTTAAATTAACAAATGATTTAAGAAATACTTGAGTAATGTCAAATCGATATATATTAAATAAAGTTTTTCTAATTTTTTTTATAGTGGCTTATATATGTTTTTAGACTCAATCCAATTTTAATTCTTGTTTCATTTTTTCATATTTTATTTTTGTTTTGTTAAGTTAAATTCTTTTGTTACTGAATTTTGTCATAAATACCATATTGATATTGGAAAATTTTTAAGATGTAATTTTTAAAGTGGTCTAACTTTTTTTGTAAATATTAAAAAATACATATTAAATAAAATCCTTTTAAATTTCTTTTTTTAAGAAAAACAACAATACCCTTTTCGATTCTATTTATTTTTAATTATCCTTTATTTTTTTAATTTGTTTCATTTTATTAAAATCACTTCTAATTATTATTAATATTAATTTAAGATTATCTAACATTATACCTCCATATAAGTAAAAAATAAAAAGACTACAATGAAACGCAATAGATTGAAATAACAATATAATTTTGAAACTAAAATTTATAAGGTACAATATAAAATATAATTTATGAAAGCCATAACAAATCTTTATTTAGAGTTAAAATCTATTTTTTTTTTTCAACTTTTTTGAACTTTTGACCTCATTGATTAGACCTAATTAAAATAAAAATAAGAAGAAAACACAACAAAAATAAAGTAAATATTTTTTTATTCTACCTACTCTTTTTTCTTAACTCTCAATATATAAAAATTAAATCTAAAATCTCTTCTAAGGTTTTATTAACAATCACATAATTACTATATCATAATTGTTGAACTTAAGGTTATTTGAATCCACCTCCTGAGGTTGCAATTTTAGTAAAACATCATTATAGTCCTATTATGTCAAAAAATCCAAAAAAAAATTGTATTTACAAACAAAAAAAAAAGTCTAACATGTACGAAAATAATCCCATTATTTTAATTAAAAGTCATGTTTCAAATAAATATATAAAAAAGTAATAAGCCAAATTTTAAAATTTTAATCTCTCTTCGATTGTATGCCAAATACCTTAACTTAGTAAATAATAAAAGCATATATAGTTTTAAAAAATAAATAAGAATTTTGAGGCAATGATCAATAATTATAAATAATATTGATTAACTTTTATATTTAAGAATAACTTAGCAGAAACTAAAGTTTTTAAAATGAGTACTTTAAAATAAAAATAACTTAAGCTAAATTTTATCTTTTTCAATAATTAAAGATAATATACTAATCCATCTATGAGAAAAAAATAAATACTAATAAAAAATAAAGTTTTCAAAATGCATAAATTATTAGAAATAAGTAAAAGATCAAAATTGTTAAAGTTCAAGTATATTACTAAAGGAAAGAGTATAAATTAACTTTTATGTGTTTGAATTGTATATAATGTTAGATCAAAATTTAAATCATAAGGTTTAATAATATACAAAATATGTGTTATTATTTATCTATGGAAAAATCTATATTTGAAAATAATTTATTTTGATTTTTTTCTTGAAAATGTAAGATATATTATAATATGAAAGATGACATTTGCAATTGAACTTGAGTCTCCCACTTTATAATAAAAATACGCAATATGAATTTGTGAATCATATATAATTATAAAAATCATAATTATTCTTTTTATGTGAAATTAATCTATTCTCCTTGTGTCATTGAAGAGACTATAAAATATAAATATTGACCTCATTTATTATTTTCGTTATAAATCATATAATGTAACATACAACTACCAATTAATTTTTTAAAAGATATGCCTTTTTAAAAAAATAAACAAATATGGTACTTTGATCTTAAAATAAATTTATCTAAGAATTATTGATCAAATATGGGGGTGTGGTTGCAAAAATTCAAACCTCAATGTGATAATAACCTATTTAAACTTATTATGCATGATTAAACATAGTAAACTTTAAGGCTAATTTGTTACATGAATTTTATGGTGCATGTTATATTGTTACCTGAATTAACATATAATTAAGAAATATCTTACTTTCGCTGTAAATGTTAAATTGTTAAATATTAAATGAAGTTTTTTTAATTTTTCTTCTTATAGTAGTACATATAGAGTTTTAGATTTTAAGTTGTTACATAGTGACTTTCTCTTATTCTATCTACTCCTTTTTTTTTTTTTAAATCTCAATATTTAAAAATTAAATCTAAAATCTCTTCTAAGATTTTGTTAACATTCATGTAAATACAATTATCATAACAGTTGAATTGAAGGTCATTTAAATTCATCCTTCTTGAGGTTTGCAATTTTAATAAAACATCTCTCTAGTCCTATTATATCAAAAATTCAAACAAAATTGTATTTAAAAACAAAAAACTTAACCTAAGATAGATGACAATATTCTATCATTTTAATTAAAATTCATATTTTAAATAAAAATATAAAAAAAATGATGAGCCAAAATTTAAATTTTGAAACTCTTTTCAATTGGTACCAAATAACTTAATTTATATATAGTTTTGAAAAAGAAATGAGACCATAATTTTAATTTTGAGGCAACAATCAATAATTTAAAGTTTTACAACTCTCTTTCATTATATATTAAACATCTTAATTTAATAAATAAAAAAACTATATGTAGTTTTCAAAAAGAAATTGAAGACCAAAATTTTATGAGGCAATCATCAATAATCCCAAATAATATTGAGTAACTTTTATCTTTGAGAATAACTTTGCAAAGATTAAAATTTTTAAATCAATATTTTAAAATGATAAATAACTTAAACTAAATTCTATCTTCTTGAATAACTGAAGAGAATATTCTAATTTAGATATGAGAAAAAAATGAATAGTAATGTAAAAAATATACTTTCCGAAAAGCATAATTATATATTAGAATTAAGCAAAAGATCAAAAATTGAAGTTCAAATATATTTACTAAAGGAAAGAATATAAATTAATTTTTATATATTTGAAATATACATAATTTTAAAAACACTAAGTGACGGTTGTCTTTTAAATTGCGTAATTATGAAAAAATATTATACCAAAATCTAAATCATGATGTTTAATAATGTACATAATTTATGTTATTATTTATTTATGAAAAAATACATCTGAAAATAATTCTTTTTTTTTTTTTTTGATAAAGTGTACAATGTATTATATGATTAAAGATAACATTTGCAATTGAAGTTGAAGTTTTCATTTTATTATGAAAATTACGCATTTGTAAATTATATATGTGACCATGTATAATTATAAATATGATAATTATTCCTTTTATAAAAATTAATTTATACTTTTTATGTCGTTGGAAAGACTATAGAATTAAAATTTGATCTTATTCAAAAAAATTTATAAAATTATTTACTATAAAAGATAACTACCGATTAGGTTTTTTAAAAATTACGCCTCTTTTTTCAAAACATAAAGGGATATTGTACTTTAATCTTTGAATAAATTTTTCTTAAAATTTTTAACCAAACAAAGGGACGTGGTTGTCAAATATTCAAACCTTGAGATGCAAATAACCCATTAAATTTACTATGCGTGATTTAACATAATAAAATTTAAGACTAAATTTATTTAATGAATTTTATTAGAGTGTCATATTGGTACATAAATTAACGTATAATTTCATAAATACCTGAGTTTTGCCATTAGTGTCAAATTATTATAATTTTATTTTTTCTTCTTAGAATGACATATATATACTTTTAGACTTTATCCAATTTTAATTCATGTTTTAATTTCTTATATTATATTTTATTTTGTTAAATTAGATTATTTAGTTACCTTAACTTTATTATATATATCATATTGATATCTGACTTTTTATCATTTTTAATCATGTAATTTTTAAATGACACCTAAATTTTATGTAAATATCAAATTGATACATAATGAATAAAATTATTTTAATTCTTCTTCTAAATTTCTTTCAATGACATTCATATCATTTTAAATTCTACTTACTATTAATTTTAATTTTAATTTTTATATTATATTTTCTTCAGTTAAATCAAGTTTTATCTATTGATAATATAAATTTAAGATTTTCTAATAATATGCCTCTATATAAAGAGAAAATAAAAATTTATGATGGAATAAAAGAGATTTAAATTACAATATGCTTTAAAAAAGAATATGAATTTTAAAACTAAAATTTATGAGGTGCGACATAAAATAAGATTTGTAAATGTCATATTAACTCTTTAAAGTTTAAAAGTGATACTTTTTTATGCAACAAATTTGTTTGCAATTTCTTCTTTTTCTTCTACTTATATTTTAAAACTGTTTGCACTTTTCATCCTATCGATAAGACTTAAGTAAAACAAAGTATGCCAAAAAAGTACAATAAAATAAAGTAAAAAATTCGCTTGTCCTCTCTACTCTTTTCTTAAACTTTCACAATAAAAGTTAATTTTGAAATCTCATCTCATTACTTAAATATAGCTCTCATATAGGTCTATTTCAAATTTTATTTGAGTATAAGCATTTAATATCTTTTTAATATATTTGTCATTATTCAATCTTAATTTTGTATTGTCATAATTATTGAGTTTATTTAATCAAAAGAATGTATCACAAAAAATAATTAAATTAATGATTAAATCTAAATTAGAATGTAAAAGGTTAAAAGGATATATCCATCATCACAAAAAAAAAAAAAAAAAGATTAATGAAAACACTTGGATACCAAAAAAAATTCAATATGAATAAAAAACATCTTAGACCAATTACTTTAATTTAGCATCAAAACTCATAGAATTAATTTTTTTATTTTAATATTTTTTTGTACTATAAATTCATCTTCTTTTTTTCTCTAGAATTATAATAAAAATATAAATATCATAAATTTAACATACAATTGTGCATAACAATCAACTTTAAATAACTATAATTTTCTCATACGCAATCTCTACTTATACTTATGAGATATCATTGAAAAGCTTTTGAAATCTAATTTTAATATGAAACTGATTTTATTTAAAAATTCAAAGTATTTAAAAAGTTATGATAGAAAAAAAGATAGTCTCTCAATTTTTGAAAAAGAATTTGGAATATAAAAGACACTTAAAATTATATTAAAAATATACTATCAAAAATAATCAAAGTTGGATTATACCTTCATTTTTTACTATTTAATACTTAATGAAGATTATATTAGACATTTTAAAATTTTCAAATAACCTTTTAAATCATTCGCAGCATAGATAGATATAGATTATTTTAAGTATTTTTAATTCTTTTCGTGCCCCCAAAAGATTCAGAAGTTTTATTTTTCTGACTAAAAAGATAAAATATCATCAATGTCATCAAATAAACTACCAATTCAATTGTTTTTCCATGTAGCCATGCCACATTGAAATTAGTAATTGAATTACTCTAATTTAATGGGAGAGAATCTTTTAACAAAAATAAAATTAGAAACGTCTACGTTCTTTGTGGAAAAATGAGATTAATAGTTATCACATGAATATTTTACAGTAAAAGGAAGAAATTACCTGCAATTTAATGTGGTCTTATCTTAATTTTGCTTTCAAATTTACATCTTTGCGGACCAAATATTTTATTAAAGTAATATTAGAAGATTTAAGACATAGAATAAAAAATTAAAAAACAATTTCTGATTGCCAGCAAGCTAGTTATATTTGTTATTTATGTTAAAAAGTTCCATTTTCCTACTTTTATAGAAAATAATATTTTTCTTTCAAATAAGTCCAATAAGACTATTAATTAACCTTATGTACTTCAATATAATTGATGAATTGTAGCTTCTTGATTTAAATATTTGACGTACTTTAAATTTATTTATTGAGTCCTGAAAAATCAAATTTGTTCCATGATGTACTTTTACCCACCATAGAGTTGTTATAAAACTTGGGCAATGCCAGAGATGGCAACAACTTCGTTTTGTTTCAAATTTATTGCTTCTTTTTCTTTGTTTTTTTCTTTTTTTATGAATGTTCAAAAATAGGTTTTACTTCTAAAAATAAATATTATTTTCTGAAAATATCTTTTCATGTAAAGTAATAATATTATACCACTAGTTATCAACTGCTACTTAAGAAAATAATAATCTAGTGTGCCTGTTTGGTTTCATTTTCAAACTCATTTTATGTTTTCAGATTGAAAATATTTTTATTAGGTTTTTGTGTAAATATGAAAATATGTTTCGATTAATTATATATGTATTGATTATATATGTTTGAAAATAAAAATATATTTATTTTTATAGTATTTTTGAGTGAAAAGATATGAAGTATTAGTAAATTTAAAAATAGATGTGATATGTGCATGAAAAGATGTGAAAGTTTAGTAGATTTAAAAATTAAATTTAAAACAAAAATAAGATAATGTTTCTGATGAGAATGAATAAAATAAATGTATTTTAAAATTTAAGTCAATGTTTTCATAATTGGACCAGTGATCAAATCAATCTTACCGATCAACGATTCAACAGTTGGAGCAGTTTAACCGCCGATTTGATCAATCTAATAAAAATTAATTATATTTTTTTATTATATTAAATAGTAATGTAATAAATTAATTGTTACGTATAAAATAAAAATAAATGAATTAGAAACATATTTAACAAAGTTCAAAATCCAAATAACCATATGGATGTAACCAAATACCAAATTTAAATTTTTTTAAAAAAAATAAAAAAAATATTTTGATCAATTTGATTGAATTTTTTATTTTTTTCACCCAAACAAATCGAATTGACCACAATTTTGTGGTTGAATAGATCTAGATTCGATTTAATTTTAAAAATATTGTTTCAAATAATAAAATTGAAAAAAAAAAATATGATAGCTGGCCCAATCGCTTTTACATAAAGACGATGGGGTAGGAATATAGAATAATAGTATATGCACTTTGTAAAGTTCCTTTTGTTTTAGCATATGATACATACGATAGTTCGGATCGAATCGTAATTATTATAGCATATGATACGAAGTTCGACGTTAGCACAATTCTCGATACTTAAAATAAGTTAATACCTCTCAGTCAAGGGACATTTGTCCAATAAAGACAGCTACTTTCTGAAAAACTACAGATAAACTCCATATATATATATATGTATGGTCCTAGATCTAACCCTATAATACTATAATATTTGGTTGCTCTCTATGCCTTGATTTAATAGGTGCTACAGCCTTCACAACAATCTATACCCTTAAACAATAAAAAGAATATGATTATATATTTTCTCTCAATATGTGGATCGAGATATAGATTATTTTGATAATAACTTTTATTAGTATGGCTATTGTAGATACAACAATGGAGTGAGTTTGAAGTAAATTTAATAAAATTTGAGCCATACCATATTAAAATTTGTAAGAACCTAGATTGATCACATTCTCATGGGTTGATTCCAATAAACTTAACATATTCGTTCTATAATTTTTAAAATATTAAAAAATATATATTTTAAAAATAATATCACTAATTATTTTTTTAAAAATAATATCACATACATACATATATAATTAATTAAAAATATAAAAAATTAAATGGGGTGCATCCCAACCAAGACGGGTTTGAGGAAAAAGAAAATAAAAAAAAACACTACCTAAATTCGTTTATAATTTAAATTTCGTTTCAAGTAGGACAGATTTGGGTGGATCCGACATTACCATCCCTACTAATCAGCAAAGTAACAAAAATTTATGAAATTTTTAAAATAATTTCAATAAAATATGATATTTTCATAAAAGGTTGGGATCCGTATACATTTTACATAAATAGTAGTGTGCTAAAATAATAACTTTTTTTTAAATTTTATTCTTATTTTAATAAGATTATTTCATACTAAGTTGTTTTTCTATTTTCTCAATACATATACAAATTTACCAATATAATTTTTATTAATAATCTTCACACATGAACACATTATTTTCATAAAAAAAACTAAAAATCTTTATCAATGTAATTCTAAATTAAATGAGTCGAATCGAGTCGATCACAATAGTATTCAAACTTGTTTGAATTCTAATTGAGCTTCAAAAAAATCATTTTGAACTTAATTTAATTGAACAAAATTTAATCGAGTCGAACAAGAATCGAAATTAAATAATTTAATTTTTTTACACATATTTTATCTTTTTTTTCACAATTCAAGTCGACTTCAAACAGTTTCAAATTTATTGAATAAAAAGATGTATTGTTTGTTAAATTTAACGAACCAAATTCAAACGAATTTATAACAATCGATCTCGTATTGAATATCGAATAATTTATTATGTTTTTCAACACTACCTCCCTCCACGATCTCTCCTCCCTTTACTTGTATTATAAGAACCTTTTTTGTGCACAAAACTTGGGGTAATTCTAAAGAAAACTAGAAGAGGGATGTGATGCGTCGATTCTGCTAGACGGGCCTCACACAGAGAAAACAACAGCACAAAATTCAGGGCTTGATGGATTCATACTCATTGACAAAATCAAGACAGTAGTTTATGAGCGGTGCAACAGACCCGTCGTCTCTTGTGCTGACATTCTTAACCTTGCTGTCCGAGATGCCCTTCATCTCGAATTCTCTCTTTCTTTTTTTAGTCTTACGATAAATACACTCCACAACGTTATTTCGCATACCATGTATTTGAGTTGGCAATGAAGTTTTGGAGTGTACTCATCATCACTCTTTTCTACTCCACCCGTTTAGTTTCTCTCTACATATCACTTCGAAATTTTCTTTGATAGAACTTATTGTTTGAAAAGTATTAATGTATAAGATTTACTTGAAAGACAAACTTAGACATGTCGTTTCTCATAAATATGATATTGATATACCAGTCTTTCTGGAAAAGAAGAACATGAAGTTATCTTCCTTTGCTGTTCTACTTTCAGGATCACATACATTGGGCAAAGCGCATTGCGCATATATCCGTGATAACCTGTACGCCTTCAACAAAACCCGTGATCTCACCATGAGCAAATCCTTGTTAGACAAACTTCGACAGCAATGCCCAGCATCATTGAAGAAGGGCCAGAAGGACCCAACAGTTTATCTGACCGATAAGTATGGTCCTCAGTAAAGGTTCACCAACACCTACTACTCTAAGGTACCATCGAATGATTCAGTTCTCGGAGTTGATCAGCAGCTATTATTCAACTATAACACGACCCAATTAGTGCTCGAGTACGCAGGCAGTTTTGAGCAATATCGGAAGGAACTTGCTTTGTCAATAAGCAGGATGGGAGGTCTCAAAGTTTTAACTGGGAAGCAGGGGGAGATTCACAAAAACTGCCGGTTCACAAACAAGAATAATCCCAACAAGTAGGACAAATTTGTTCTGTGGCTCAAGTGGGAAGGACTTATCATATAGTGCACAAGGAAATAAAATTGATTAATAAGAGTTAAAAGCTTTTTACATAATGATTTCTTATAAGAAAAATGGACTGCAAAAAATTTTCATTGCATTGTAATAGTATATACTTTCTCTGATCACTGAGATAGTTTTGACACGATCAAAATTGACGATACATAAATCACTCTTCAAGTATATAACAAATCATGAAAGTGTCTACTATCCTAACCTGCATCGGCATTCTGAACAGACCAAGCAAAGCAAACATTCCACTTCATAGTCCTGCGGTCAAAGGCGGAAAGGATACCATCACATAAACTGTATTCCTCATCAAGCATCAGTAAGAAAAGTGATGGCAGAGAATGCCAACACAAGCATTCTATTATATCAGCAGCGCCACATTAAATAGCAAACTCATCTTTGAAAGCAAAACTTAGCAGTCCCAGTGCGGTGGTATTACTACATAAGCTGCAAATTTATCTCTGATACAAAATAACGAAACAAAACAGTTTGAGCAGCTAGATGACCTATTCGTTCTCACTGTAGCTGACTGATTAAATCCATCAAATGAAAGGGAAGCACTATTCTATACAAAACAAGTAGCTGAAGAAGTTAGCACTTAGGATATTCATTTGCCTAACCAACATTTGAACTGAAGCAATTTCCTAACTGCAAAGAAGTTAAGATTATTATCCAACATCTTTAATATACTGAAAAAAAGAAGAAAATTGATTTCAAGTCGTGATCTTACAGGGATGTCACTCCAATTTGAATGAACTCTTTCACCAATTTGAATGAACTCATTATGCGGGGAATATATATCAGTGTGACACTGCCTCCATGGACAAAGGAATATCCATGTTTGAATTGATACCAAATTTTACATGAGAATTCCAAAGGTGAAAAGTCACTTGCTATTTCGGGAAATGAAAACCTTCGTTTACATCCCAAGAAGGAAATTGGAGCATTCATATGTGGAAATAAAGAAATATAAAGAAAATCAAGACCCTTAAGAATTACAAGACAACATTAGCTGCATAAAATGCATAATGCATAAGATCTGAAACTATTCTAGTTAGCTCCAACAGGTCAAAGGCTAAATGGGCCTAGTCTTTGAAACATCTCCTTGTATATTTCTAAAAGTTGACAACTAAATATGTACAGGTTTTATGCCTTGTTCTCCACATCTCTGAGGTGATTCTATTCCACGGTAGTGAAAAACGAGAACACCGTCCATGCACAATAGATTTCGGTACACGGTGATATTACCCTAGGACAGCAGTGGTGTAGTACTTCACTCCTGAACATTTACACACCAATATCCTAGACTTTGGACAGCAATGTTAATGATATTAGGCAACTTTTAACAATATTTTCATATAATAGGAAAAAGGCATGAGCATCTTCATTATTTGTACAAAATTATGAAACTATAAAAACTTGGAAACATGACTAGCAATGTAATCTTCCAAAGTCTTTTAACTTCCAACAAAGTTTTAACTAAAATAGCGTCCTCATTCTCGCGCAACTATAACAGTTTAAGTAGCATTCTACGTACTGACAGCAGAGAGACATGCGTATCTTGGAAAGTTAAAAGTTATTTTTAGAAGATTGTATATTTCTTTCCAACAGATAACTTTGCAGTAGTAGTTTTCGATCGGCCATTTTTTCCCTTTGTTCACTTTCAATGCAAACAAAAATCATAAGGCCGCATATTCTACTGCTGATATGAAAATCTCTTACATACCCAATCATGCCCAACCAGCAGAATGTGTAAATGATATGAACTAATGAAATTAGAAGTGGGTAGCACAGCTCTCTTGCCATCTACTGCTGCATCTTATGCCTTTGCATTTAACAGCCAAGCATTTTGTATATCTTAATAAAAACTTCGCTATTTACATACAAAAAAGTATACTACACATAAAGCCACATAAAAGTACAGAAAAGCTGAAAATCATATTAATATTCAAAGGTCAAAAAGGAAGCTGAAAATCATATTATATCCAAAGATCAAATGAAATCAAAACTTAATTGTTAGTGAACTAGAACTCAGAGACCATCTCAAACCTCCAAGTGTGAACTATTAACACTCTCTCAGCACAAATTGTACCGATAACATACACGTTCAAGAGGAGTGATAATCCATAACATGGTTTTGAAGCAGAAAGATGAATAACTATCATAATTAGTGGTTTCAATTACACAAAATATAAGTGCTAAACATCGAAAACAATATTTCAATTGAAAGAAGACAAAAGATATCAATACCTTCAAAAGGAGGTTGAGTTTTACTTCGAGGCACAAAAAGAGGCATGACCTTTTAGATGCCATGAGCACTTAGTTATGAGTTCCTCCAAAATTGAAGTATATGATGACAAATAGTTCCCATTCAAAAAATTCATTCTCAAATAATCAGCAGGGTCTCAGAGAGCCATGGAAAAGCATTTCTCATCTACTTGTATAGGAAAGATCAGAACTTAACTGCCATTCTGAGCCACTGGACCCCTACCCTTGATTAGCTGTTTCAAGCAGGATGTAAAACATTAGCACACTGGGTATGAATGAAAGAATGGAAAAAAATATTGAGGGTGCATGTCTCAAATTGAAATAAATTTCATTATATCTTATCTTATACAACTAAAAAATATATCAACCAGGCATTATATAGCCTTAGCAATTAGGTAAAAAATCCAAAATTTAAAATGTCACTTTAAAGCTTCAATTTATAGCTGAAATGCCAGAAATGTATGCAAAAGAAATACGGACAAGAAGAATATCAATGAACTTCACGAAATGTTCAATAACTAGGTCCTAGAAAAGCAAGATGTAGGAAACAATCATAAGTTATGCATGCAAACGACGATACAAGAGAGAAAAAAGAAAACAGACAATTAACTGAACCAACCTTGTAAAAGTACTTCTTTCGCAGTTTGATGGCAGTACGTACACATCTCTTGATTCTGATCTTTAATATATTATCATTAAATATCTGCAAAATATTCCATAATAAGATGTGAAGAGAGAGAGCTACAGAAGAGAGATGAGAGAAATGACTGACTTCATAGACTGCAGATGTTCAACGGATACAAAACCTATCCCAGCATCTAATCAAGTCCCACAGCAGCAAAACAATGAATTGTAGCATTATGCTGACGAGAGGAATGAATTTATTTTTCATATGAAACATAATAGGGAAACTTGACAAAAATGGAGACACAAGGCTAGTATACTCCCAAAAGCAAAAGAAATGAATTGAGAAAAATGCAGCAGGTGGGTAAAATCTTATATTAGGTCAACCAGGGAAATTGTTGACCACCTTTAATTTACTGAACTCCTAAGAAAATAAGATCCTCAATTGAATACAAGTCAGAATTGTACTAATAAGCCAAACTGAAAACCCACTACGGCATCATCAGACACTTGGTAACAGCTTCTCAGTAAAGAGCAGATGAAATTCATGCAAGGTAGATCGAAGCTAAGTCCAATATGCAACTCACAAGGATACGCTTTCCATTAATGTCAGAGAAACTAACATTTTATCACATATGATGCATGACTGCGCCTGAGCATAACATGTCAGGTGCAAAGAAATAAGCACAAATAACCATTTCAGTAGAAAAATTCACAAAAGTACAGTTTCAATGAGCAAATTTGCCAATATTAGAAACCTAAGAGTTGCAAGAGCATATGCTCTTTAATTTGATATGTTTAACTGCAACAGAAGTCTAAAACTTATAATTTCAGTAGTATAAGTACAAACAATGAGACCTGGGAGAGTTGCCCCCATGAATTTCATTTCATCGACAAAATTTATGGCTTAAAATAAATGAAGCACATTGAGTAAACAAAACTATCTCCAAATATATGCTATGCAAAAAGCAGGGATTCTAGCAATAATACGTAAAGAAAGATGAATTAGTTTTGTACAATGATATAATCAAGAACTGGCATAAGGCAGTATTGCACAGAAAACAAAACATGATCCACATGCCTTTATCAGGTCATCAATTGAATGAGTTTCTCTGATAATTTTCTGACGGTTCATAATGAGAATAGCTGCTACACAAAAAACAGGCAATTCATCATCACCGTTTCTTGTTGATGATACAAGGGTACGAATCTGAATACGGTCATTCCTTGACCAGAAAGTTTTTGTCAAGCCACAAAATGGTCTAGTTGACGTGGATCTGATTCCAGTGTTGTCAGAGATGGAGCGTTCTACAGTTCCATGTTTTGATGGAAACCCACCCTTGGGACCAACACCGTTACTAACAATGCTTTCTTCTCCCGATTCAGCCTCTGTTTCCTTAGGTAACTGTATAGCCAATACTTCCGGGCAGTTCTCGTCCAGAAGACAGGTCAAGGATACATCAAAGTCAGCAGCCCATATCATCTGCATGAAAAAGACAACAAAAAGTGAGCAAATTCATTTTACGATATCATTTTTCGTAACTATCGAGATATGTACACATGAAATATCAAGAGATGTGAATAAAACTTAAAAAGTTAGCCATCAACATATGCCTTAACATGATGAAGCCATGAATGATATTTGCTTCGCACTTCTTGTTTATGATACCAAACTATCCATTCAGTTTATTTAAGATAGTGCTGGCAATATAATACAACCAATGTCAAGCAATTATTATCACAAACAACCACGTAAATTCAGGAAAGGCCACTAAAAAACCTCAATAACTCTTGACACAAGGACAAAGACAACATTAGCTGATCATCTGTCTTTTTTCTAACCAGATGGCAAAGAAACAGGTTTATTTCAGTGGGAAAAACTATCACATTTTCTAGTCGTTACTCCCTAATAGAACTGTTTCACTGTTCAAGCATTATTTATTCATTAATAGATAATCAACATCTATGTCAACCAAATGTCAGTTAGCCAATTCCTAGTTAAGGAGTATAAAGCAAGCAAATTCGAGTTTCTATAGACACAGAGGCAAAAGAATGCAGAAACTCAATACTTTTTGCTCCAAAACCCAAAAGGCCATGTTCTATTTTCTAATAATGTTCTATGTCTTCTTACTCTATGGCTTATTCTTTCTCAAACATGAGGATTATTAGGAAGCCTGAAATGTTTTCTGAGGCCATGACATGTAGCAGTGAGTCATTAGGTATTATAAAGATGGAGTTGAATACAGACATGGTGCGCTGGTCATTGTGCTAGGCCACTTCGGTTCATGACAAGACACGGTGGCACCATGTTTTGAGTACAAGTTAGCGTGGGAATTATATATAAGACAGGAGGGGACAACAATAGTATGCCAGGGAGAGAAAGGGGCAATGAAGGTGCACAAAATTGGTAATCAGCAAAGAAATGAAGATTAAAAAAAAACGAAAGGGGTGATTAAGGTGCAAATTATTGGTGATCAGCATCGTAATGAAGACAGAAAAAGGCTGGACAATATGATAATGCAATTTATTGAGATTTAATTCTTCAAGCTCATAATGAAGCAAGGCTGGTGTTGAAAAATGCAAAATAATTTTTTCCCATGTGAGAAGAAAAATATATATACAAAATATTTTGGAAATGTATCTGAACACTTTTTTCCAGGTGAGTCTTTTGCATCTGAACTTCTCCAAACACAAGGGGGAAAAGGAAAAACAGCTAACCAAACTGCCTCCAATAAATGACCTACAACATTCAAACATAAAATTTGAGAAGTATAAGAAATAATGTCCAGTATAATAATAGCCACCACTAATGCATCAATAATTACTAATATATCTGTTGGAAAATGTAATCAATATACAGCTAGCAAATCAGCAAATTTAGGAGGTTATAACTATAATTAGAAGATGATTAGGTAATCCCCTAATCAAGGGGATCTGATTGATGTAAATTGTAATTATGGAGATGATTGGGCAATCCCCTAATCAAGGGAATATGATGTAATTAGATTAGAAAATTTCCTTCTTTGATGTTAGGAATAATTGTATATATAGAGGTGTATGCTTGTACAAGAATGGTATTAATGAAAATCATTCTTCCAAAATTCTACATGGTATCAGAGCTTTAGGCCCTTTTCTGGGTTTCTATCTTCGTGTAGCCTTAATTGCTGCTATAAACCAAATTATTACGGCCTTTGTTGCTGTGATAAAACATTTGATTGCAGCCTTCATTGCTGCATTTTAAAATGATGTGCCGCAAAATTCCTATCCAGTTATCTATTGTGCAACCGGATGTAACGAGGCATTAGGAAGAAGGAAGTCAATCGGGATGAGATTGAGAAACTAAGAACTCTACTAGATAACCTTGAGAAACCTTTAAGTATTTCTTCTTATCTTCAATATCACATTCAGGTGAGTTTCCTGTTTCCATTGGATTAAATGTCTTAGATGAAACTTTTGTCAACTCTTGGGTCATAGACTCAGGTGCAACAGATCACATGATTCATTCGTCACAAAAGTTTAGCACTTATAGTCCTTGTCCAAGCAATAGAAAAATCACCACAGTTAATGGTTCACTAACCACTGTTGCAGGGATAAGAGATGTTCCAATCAATCCTACTCTCGTACTAAAAAATGTTCTTCATGTTCCTAAGTTATCTACTAATTTAGTTTCCATTCAAAAGCTTACTAAAGATTTACGTTGCAATGTGACTTTTTTCCCTACTCACTATATATTTCAGGACCAGAATTTGGAGAAGGTGATTGGAATTGCTAAGGAACGGGATGGACTATACTATCTTGAGACACCAAGTAAGCTAAATATTACCTTTATCGTTTCTTTCTTAACATCATCTTTCTAGTAAAGAAAAAATCTGGCTTCACCATCGTAAACTTAGACATCCATCATTTAGGACTCTCAAGTTTTGTTTCCTTCTCTTTTTAGGGGATTAGACATTGAGCGTTTTCATTGTGATGTGTGTGAATTCACAAAGCCCAAATGTGCAATCTTTCCACCAAGTGATAAAAGAATTTCAGTTCCTTTTTATCTAATTCATAGTGATATTTGGGGTCCTTCACCTATTCCTAATATTTTTAGAGCACAATGGTTTGTATCGTTTATTGATGATTGTACTAGAGTCACCTGGATTTTCTTGCTTAAACATAAGTTTGATGTGAGCACAATCCTTCCACGATTTCATGACATGGTACAAAACCAATTTGGTGTCAAAATCAAGAGGTTTAGGTCAAATAATGTATTTTAATCAGATTTTAACTCCATATTTTCAGAGGGAATGGATAATTCATGAGTCGTCTTGCATAAACACTCCACAAAAAAATGGAATTGTTGAAAGAAAAAATGATCACCTGCTTGATACAACTGGAGCATTCTTATTTCAGAATAGTGTACCCAAATCATATTGGGGGGAAGTAGTTCTAATAGCCACACATCTCATAAATAGATTATCTTCCAGAGTCTTAGGTTCTAAAAGTCCTATGGAAATGCTCTCAAAGTTTTATCCTAACCTAAGTACTACAAATCATCTTGTTTCCAAAATATTCGGCTGAGTCTTTTGTTCATATTCATCACCAAAACCGGGGAAAATTGGATCCAATGCCAATTAAATGTGTTTTATTGGGTATTCCTATACTCAAAAAGGGAAAAAATGTTATCACCTACCATCCAAAAAATTCTTTATTTCAGCTGATGTCACCTTTAATGAGAGTGAGTCTTACTTCGCCATTCCTTATCTTCAGGGGAAGAATTTAATTATGGAAGATAAGGATCAGGATCGAAATTTCCCTCTTCTTGACTTTTCTTCATCAACTTCTCCTAAACCTATGTCACCTCTTCTGACTTCTACTCAACCCATGTCATCTGTTGCACCTTCTGATAATACTGTGCTAGCTCTTGATGATAGGATGACTGACAGAGTGTACTCAAGAAAGAATAGTTCAATCCCTAAGCTTATGCAGATCCAAGAACCAAACCCAAGTCCTGGAATTGAGGTAACAGCTCCTAACCCTCTCTTACAAGATGAGTTAGAACATAATCCTGTTGAACCCGAGGAACATGACTCTAGTCTTATTGCCTTTAGAAAAGGAACTAGAGAATGTACGAAACGGCCATTATACCCACTCTCACATGTTGTATCATTTCAAAAAATTTCACCACTCCATAGAAGTTTTCTTACAAGTTTGAATAGCATCCAGATACCCACCAGTTTATCTAAGGCTTTATCTAATGAAAACTGGAAACAAGCTATGAATGTT
Organism: Paulownia fortunei; assembly: GCA_019321725.1. Classification (NCBI taxonomy): domain Eukaryota; kingdom Viridiplantae; phylum Streptophyta; class Magnoliopsida; order Lamiales; family Paulowniaceae; genus Paulownia; species Paulownia fortunei. The sequence continues at coordinate 13,471,432 of CM033123.1, forward strand.
GAGATGTAGGCCTAGAAAAAAACAAAACTTGGGAGTTGGTGGCGTTACCAGAAGGGAAAAGACCAGTGGGATGCAAGTGGGTGTACACGGTGAAATATAGAGCAGATGGGTCATTAGAAAGGTACAAAGCGAGACTTGTAACAAAAGAATATACTCAGATATATGGTGTGGATTATCAAGAGACATTTGCTCCTGTAGCCAAGATGAATACCGTTACAGTTCTACTATCCTTAGCTGCCAATTACAATTGGGATTTGCAGCAATTTGATGTCAAAAATACATTTTTGCATGGAGATCTTGAAGAGGAGATTTCTATGGAGATCCTACCGAGATTTGGAAAGCACATAGTTGCCAATCAAGTATGCAGACTCAAGAAGGCATTATACAGGCTCAAACAATCTCCAAGGGCATGGTTTAGAAGGTTTGCAAAGGTGATGACAAGGATGGGATGCAAACAAAGCCAAGGGGATCATATGTTGTTCATGAAACATTCGAATTCAGGGGGAGTAACTGCACTTTTGGTATAGGTTGGCGATATCATCATGACAAGGTATGATCAAAAGGAGAGAGAGGTTTTGAAGCAATACTTGGCTAATGAATTCGAGATTAAAGAACTAGGAAGGTTGAAATACTTGCTAAGAATTGAGGTTGCACATTCAAAGAAGGGAATTTTCATCTCTCAGCAGAAATATATTATAGACCTTCTCAAGGAAACAGGAAAGTTGGCATGTAAGCCAGTAAACACACCAATAGATCTTAACCACAAGCTTGGAGAGGCTGAAGATGATGATGTAGTGGATAAAGAAATGTAACAACGGCTAGTAGGAAGACTTATTTATCTCTCTCATACAAAAATAGATATAGCATATGCTGTGAGTGTGATTAGCCAATTTATACACAACCCAAAAGAGGTTCATCTTCAAGCTGCTAATCGAGTGTTGCATTATCTTAAAGGGTCTGCAGGGAAGGGCATCCTTTTTAAACGTAGTAGAGGACTAGCACTTGAAGCATATATAGACACTGATTATGTTGGATCTATGATTGATAGAAGATCTACCACTAGGTATTGCACCTTTCTTGGTGGGAATCTAGTAACATGGAGGAGTAAAAAGCAGAGCGTGGTGGCTAGATTTAGTACCGGAGCAGAATTTCGTGCCATGGCTCAAGGAGTTTGTGAGTTATTATGGTTGAAAATCATTTTGGAAGATTTGAAGATTAAGTTGGATGGTCCAATGAAACTTTACTGTAACAACAAATCTGCAATTAATATTGCACATAATCCAGTACAACACAACTGAACGAAACACATCGAGATAGACAAACATTTTATTAAGGAGAAAATAGATAGTGGATTGATCTGTACTCCTTATATGTCTACCGGTCACCAACTCGCAGATATACTAACCAATGGTTTAAGCAGTATAGTTTTTCAAACAAGTGTATCCAAGCTGGGAATGGAAAATATCTATTCACCACCTTGAGGGGGAGTGTTGGAAAATGTAATCAATATACAGCTAGCAAATCAACTAATTTAGGAGGTTATAACTATAATTAGAAGATGATTAGGTAATCCCCTAATCAAGGGGATCTGATTGATATATATTGTAAATATGGAGATGATTGGGTAATACCCAAATCAAGGGGATATGATGTAATTAGATTAGAAAATTTCCTTTTTTGGATGTTAGGAATAATTGTATATATAGAGGTGTATGCTTGTACAAGAATGGTATTAATGAAAATCATTCGTCCAAAATTCCACAATATCATATACATCTGTGGTTAACAACCAAAACAGTATTTCAAGGTAACAGTGATTGACAACTTCAAATCTGCAGCCTCCATCATGCGATGATCTACTATACGCTAAAAAAAGATTATGAACTACACTTTAAGCACATGCGCTAATCTACTTTCACTACTCTAATGTCCTCAACAATGACTACGCCGCCTAAATAGCCAAACCGTAGACTTGATTGACTTCCGCCAAACTTATAAAACTTAAGAACAACTAGAAAACACCACATCCTCCAGTATAGCATAAGCTACTACTTGATCTGGAAAATTCTGATCAGCATGGAATTTTTTCAAATGGACTATGCAATCGAAGATGTTATGAGATGTAAGACTGAAAGAAAGAACTTAACTAAAATTGAAATAAAAGTCATTATAACAAGAATCTTATTTAAGACCAAATGACAGGTCTAATTGGCAATCCTATGGTCAGATACCAAATGAAAAAAATTTGATTATTGATTATATGTGCAGTTTACTATCGTGCTTTATGTTACAAGAATAGGCCAAATTAGAATTGTACCTTTTACAATTTCATTCGTAGTCTAATAAAAAAATCCTGCCCACAATTGCCAATAACAGCAAACCTCGACTTCAGAGTATATTTATGACCTAATTAAGACATTACAAAACCACATAGGTTTGCAACACTTTTCGGCAATAAATCTCTACCTCTCATCCACCCTGTCTACAGAGCTATATGGTCACAAGTTTCCAAACCTTGATGAAACTCTTTTTTTTTTTATATCATTCTGCCATTATTCCTCTTTAACTACAATGATAATATCGGTTCTTCCTGCTTCAGCACTCACCTCAGCACCATAACTCCAGTCCAACAACTTCTGCCTCCCAAATCATCTGACATGTAGACCACTATCACAATTAATCCTCATTCTATATTTTGCAATTGATCACAGGCTCACCTTTCTAACTGGAAAAGTTTTACTTAATATTATCTCAATTAATCTTACAAAAGATCATATGCTCTCATATTTAAAATTCACAACTCTTTCATAGTCAGGATAAGGTAAACTGAAAATAAGAACATCAATCAGCAAATAAGAACAACCCATGCACAAAGACGAGATTGGGTGACTGTGACACAGCAAAAAAAGGGTCTTGATTTTCAACTACAAGTTGTAAATAACATAATGACAGCTATCAACTACATAAATAACTATCATGCAACCATGCTAATCTTCATCCACGAAAACGAGTAAGGTAGCATGAGTAGCAACCACAAGGTATTATGACATTGAAAATCAAATCAGAAACTCCAATGCTTCTTCACGAGTCACATTTTTTTGGTTACAGTTGCACATATTTAAATATCAGCCTTCGATATCTCAAACCATCAATCCATCTTCATCAGTCAGAATCATGATTGAGCAATGGTCATAAACAGAGCAATATGCCTTAGCCCCCAACACTTTTGTTGGTTCAAGTCAGAGAGCAGTGGCTTTATGTGAAATGCCAGATGTTAAACAAAAGCCTTTTGACATGTATTTGGATCATAGGATAAAAAGAAAAAGGACAAAGATGTACAATTTTAAGCACAGACCTCCCACATACAAAGAGCTTCATTGAAAGATAACTCCCGACGGAAGAGTACCAGCAGCATACGAAAAGCAAAGTGAAGGCTTTCAGCACCTATATAGGACAGGTGAGAAAACATCTCCCTGTCTGTAAGTTCTAATATATGCCAGAGCGCTTGCAACTGCTTCATGACACCAGTTGGTCCTTCCATCTTAAAGTTTTCACGCTGAAAAATATGCATATCACATTTTAGAAAACTAAAGAGCAGAAAATGAGAAAAGGAAAAAGTCAGTTAAACAACAATTTTGATACATATATACCATTCTCCTTAAAAGCATCTCAAAGCACCAAAAAGCATCGGCATTATCCTCAAAAAGAACAACAAAGGGGGACAATAAATCACTCATGCCTGCAGATCAGCAAGATTCTGAAGTTAATATCAACATTCATCACAAAAATCAGTATTACAATAATCAGGAGATAGTTTCAATAATAAAATAAAAGGCACAACCTTGGCAATATCCTGTTGCAGGATCAACCCACGCATAAACAGCAAGAATATCTGACATCCGAGCTAAATTTTTTGTGTCCTCATAAAACTCGAGATGACTATCTGTTCTGACCACATCAACAACTGAAAAAAGACCTAATTAACCCCCAGAAAGTGGTAATAAAGACACTTTTAGGTTACGGGAATTCTGTTTAGATTAAAATAAAGGGCAAAACAAATTTACTTGTTTACCTATTCGGTGCAGTGTCCAAAGCCATTCAGACACTCTGTCTTCACTGGCAGCTCCTCCTTGGGATGTGGTTGCATATTTGGCTGGTGTTTCTGGTTCATCTGATATTCTAAGCCTGTTGAGCAATTCTGCTTCATATTCCAGATTTTTTGACCGAGAAAGAGACTCATGCACCTCCGGACAAATAATTTCACTTTTAGAGTTAGCATATAGTGAGACATCATTAGATGGCAAACCATTTGATTCCACAACAAGATCTGCATTATTGTTAATCTGAAAACTGTGCATATGCTCATCTTCATATCTCAATTTACGCCGTGTTGAGCATTTGTCCTCATGTAACCTAATTACTTTTCTATCTTTGTTATTCTCTTCAAACAAATCTCTAACAGGTAAAGCAGGGAAATCCAAATAACTTTCAGCTACATAATTTGACTCATGTGTTCCATGAGCAGTTGGGGAACTGCAGTTGCATGGATCAGGAGAAGGTAGAAGACCAGAGGAATCATATGCTCCTCCCATGGTGCTTCCTCGTACACATACAAGGTCACCAGAATCACTAGAGCTTTCCTTTCGACATGTATAAGATTTATTTGTAGATTTGCTATCCAAAACACAGTTATCATCTATTTTGTTAATACTGGCTTCCGAAATTCGTCCACTTTGGAGTTCAGCATCCCTTCTCCCATCTTCTTTGGAACTCATCCTCATGTCCATGACTTTAGACCCTACAACATAGGCCAGGGAACCAGTTCCTATGCTTGAGTGCATGATTTGACATTGCTTCACAAGGTCTCTGTAACGTTCCCTGCAAAAGGATTGCAGTTAATCAATTCGCAGTGACTTATACAGGATTCAAAACAAATGAATGCCTCCAAAGTCAGACTGCAAGATTCGTTAACTTTGTGGACAAATATTAAAACAGAAAAGAAAGGCAGCCAACATAAGCAAGCACAGAATAAAGTTCCAGGTAAATCTGATTCCAGGGCGAGGGCAGCATAATAATTTGACATTTATCAAAGATGAAAAAAATAGATTGCAGGTGGTGTATTACACATTCAGTAAGTCAAAAAACAGAAAAGATAAACCTCCTTATCTCCGCCACTCAACCTCATCATCCACACCTACCCACCCCTGTCCAACACCCCCATTCCATGTATTCTGCATCAGCTCCACTCTTCCTCACCACTAGACCACCTCAAAAATTGAAGGTACCTACCACATACATGCAAACCAACCATAAAAAATGCAAAGCACCACCCTTGCCACCATTGTTAGGGCTCAAATGAAGACCCATACAATCTGATAAATAGCCATGCTGCATCCACATCAGATTTGTTGTTCCAGGTACATAGGAGGTAGCTCTAACTGTCATGTCCTGGCCCTGCACACCCGTTGGGGCAAGAATGGCCTCCAAACACCCCCAGTGCATCCTTACATACATATTCAAGTGGGTCCCCTACCATGGTCCAACATTTTGTACTTTAGCCAAGTGTCATTTTTTCCCCCTCAAGCTGGAAACATTAAAACCAAATGTATTTCCACATCTTCTTTGGGTTCAAAATAACACATTACTTTTTCAACTGACACATCATGCAGTCAACTCCATTATCCAAACACATTTTCATCAAAAAAGTAAAATGTATTGTGTTAGTTTCAACCCCACAAAAACGTAAAAATGCTTTTGGTTTAGTATTCCAGCTAGAGAGAAAAATATGACACTTGGATAAAATACAAAATATTTGGTCATGGTACAAAACCCACTTTAACTATGTGGCAGCATTAGATACTGTTGAAATTGACAAGTGATATTTTTTCTTTTTTGTTTTGTTGTTGCTGTTGGCAAGTTACCATGAAAGCGAATCCAGTTGACAATATAGCTTGCACCTGCCGGGCCCACATATGGAGTCATTTTGTTGGAGCATGTTCTTCCGGCACGATATCTTCCAGCACAGAGAGAAGGCTACACGCAGAGTTTTGATGGGAAGGTTGAGGCAGCCTTTCATATGTAGGAGTGAAAATGGATATTACAGTTTTATAGGGTAGGTTTGAAAAATGATACGGTTATGTCTCCAAAAAAGAAATGAAAAATCAAGTAGAGTCTTCAGCCTTTTTCCTTGAAGAATGTCAAATCTAAAAATATATTTTGGTTTTGAAATAATTGAAACATGAAAACTTAAAAAAACATTGATACCAAACAACTTTAAGCACTCCAAAAATATCTTCATCTCTAACTCATGAGTATAATATTCTACAACTTAAACCACATTACAGCCACTATACTGCTGAAACCATTCTTCATCTAACCAAAGCAAGCCCTTCAGAAGTCTGCCATTTCGTATAACCACTCTTCAGGTCAAACTCATAAAAACCAATTGACTATGTACAGTCTTACAACAGCATCTGAGCACCTCACTGAAGACCTCTGCTTATTGTTTTGGTCAACTAAATCTTCACCTTTCCAAATAGATTTTTCCCAGTTGAAGAAAAATATATCAAACCTTTCCAAGTTGCTTAAAATCATTTATGTCGCCTAGGAAAAATACTAAAACTGAGTAACCAAAGAATATCAACACTAAGTTTGCAATTGAGTTTTAAGGAATTGGGTGGAGTACCAGTGAAGCATAGGACTTCAAATCCACTAGTTTCGGCCATACACTCTAGAATCATTATTTTGAAACAATACAAAGATACTTGCATACATAGCACCAGAGATGATTTCAAATGACGCAAATTAAAAAGATTTCGCATCCAGTATAATGGCCTACAGAATTAGCTCAAAGATTTGCCTAAGATTTGAATCCATATTAACTCAAAACCATCAAGCGCACTACCATGAAACTGCTATTCTAATACTTGCTTCCAAAATATTCATTCAAAAATCATTACAGTATCAACAGTCATAAGAAATATAGATGTCACCATCTATTTCTTTATGTAACAACTGGCAGTGGAACAAGTTGATATTTAATAGCTATCTGCTAAAAGAATGCTGACGTTCAAGTGAGAAATTGAGTTTCCACCCAAAAAAGAAATTAACATACATGAAAAGAAGAAAAAATAGGAAGACAACTTCCAACACCATGCACTAAAAAGCCAAAGTACCACAGAAAAATTCCATTTTCCAGCTGCAGATATAAAAAAAAGCAGTAACATATAGTAGTTGCTCCTTGTAATGCTTATCAACAATGAGAAGAAACCCATCCACTAAACATGCTTTTAATTAGAAAATAAATTAAAGCCAGAAACGTTTTTAGCAAAAAATAGGCAAGAAAATGATTTACATCTCAGATGTTTTTAATTCAACCTGAATGAGATACTCAGGTAATGGATTGTCTTACCTCTCAAAAACACCCACAATCTGTTGCAGCCTACTCTTACATAAAAGATAAAGAAAAATAAAAGATGGCATGTTTCAAATGTTCTCCCCACCATGATGTTTACTTGATCATGCATTCAGTTTTACTTTTCATGAACATTTTGATTATTAGGTACACTATATCGTTAAGATATGAACTTCGTATACAGAAGAATTCAGAAATCGAGAGGTTCTATCAAGGTTATTTGCAAGTAGAGCAGCCAAAACAGTCAATAAGAGGTGATCCAACAAAAGCAGTGACTAGAATGGCTATTACCTCCTAGCAGTTCTTAATTGCCTCCGATTTTCAGCAGTACTGCTCAAAGAATAACAGCCCAAAAGAAATTCCCAGACCTCAGGCCTTATGGATGGATCCACACCCTGTCATGCAAAAAAGGTGCTTTTAGCACTGAAAGTATTAGGATTTCGGTTGAACAATGGCTAGAAGGGAAAATTTTATCCTATTTTTTCTGCAGATATTAACACACAGTATACTCAAACACAGAGGTGGTCAAGAACTCAGGACCATTGAATTTAGGTCCCACCAAAAGTAGCGACAGAAATAACTACATGTACAATCAACCACATAATAGTTATCAACACTGCACTCCCAGAGTAAAAAGTAAAAATTAGCCCTGGCTGCAATTTGCATCCAGAACAATATTCATGGTTTTAAATCACTTGTGATGAAACAACAGTAATGGGCATAACTATCAATTCTCAAGTTATAAAAAATTCCATCAATCCAATTTTCATCCGAAAACAGATTAAGAGGACTAATACATATCTTTTTGTCAAAACCTGATAGCTTAGGCATCTGGGTCGATACTACATTCAAACTTGTTCTCAGGCTCTCAAAATTTACTATATTCACAAGGGGTATCAAACTAGCCCAAGAAACTCCATCAAACGTGATTTTTGGTTGTTAGCATGGGTATTGGTTATTGGCTTCCTAAGTGTTGGATATGCCGACTTGGACACTTTGCCGCTTCAGCAATCTTCCAAGTGTTTTGCCTAGACCACTTTTATGATTAACAATGCAGCACATAAGAGTTCTAGTGAGGTATAAGATTCTTGTGGTATTCTCTAAGGTTGACAATTTTAAGGTTAAACAAATTTTGAAGAATGGAATAACGTTAGATAAGCTTAAGTTTCAGCTAAAAATTATTCACATAACATGAGTTTAAAATTTTTGGATCATGTTTGGTACCACATTATTGTTGTATCTTTTCAAAAACAGATAAATTAATTGGTTTTCTTGAACAAATTCCCCAATTTGGAAATTAGGGACTTATGATAAACTTTTGGTCTTTGAACAGGATTTAATGCTGGATTTAAAATGGATAACGTTTCTAACAAATTCACATGGATAATTTACAAACCCAACAAAAAACTCGTCCATACCGAATTATTTTTTTACCTGAAACCAATCAGCCAGGTACAATCTGATGCTTTTATGTTTGATGCTAACCCCTATCTAATCATTCATATTCTTAGCTAATCAACACTAAAGTAAAGATGCGTGGAAAAAAAATCATTTACATATATTATGTGGTCCTAGCTAACAAAGCAGCTAACATGGAACATCTAAAATCAATATATGGCTGCAAAGAAAAGGTGTAACATCAAATTCTAGTCAGTAATTTATATTAATTTTGTCAGGTCTATCAATTTATATCACAAAAATAGGCTCAACATTATACCAACATCAATGTTAGCACAGCCTGTGCCACATTTTAACCACTATATGGTGAAGACAAGCATGTATCTTGAGATACAGACAGATAAAATTATAGGGAACGATAGACAGTAACCTCAAGATATATATTGGACCAGAAAGAGAGAAGGCATTAATTAAGATAAAGCGGAAAAAAATCGTCATCACTGGTACCCTAAGTTCACGTTTGCCACAAGTATTAACTCTGTGGCATGACAATAAGTGAGAATAGGAGAATAATAACAATAAAAAAAAAAGGATGAACCTGCTGTAAAAGCACTTACCCCAAGAATAATCAACTTCAGCACTTTCTGAAAACCAAAAACCTTTCCGTCACTGTCAAAGGTCGCCTGCCACTTATCTGGCTTAAGCATTTTGCTTAACTGTATTATTCCAAAAATCAAAAAGGAAAAAGTTCTATATAAATATGATAACAATCTTCAAAATATATTTTACTCAAACTAGAATACGAAAAAACTAAATCCCAACATTTCATTTCCCTGTCGAAGTCATAACATGATTAAACAAATTTTGCATTCTAATTCAACATTACTTATTGTTAAGCATTAGTATTACTAATCAGCCACTTATTTTAGTCAGCATTTCCAAACTGACCCAGTAACTTAAGCAGGGATCAACAAACAACAGAAGTAGCAATCACATAAAGATGGACCATTTTTCCCCTCTAGACATTAAAGGACTCAAACTAATTAAAAGGCTATTAAAAATCAAACAAACCACATACTTTAAATAAAATTATTCGGCCCAAGTGAGAACACAATGACAAAACCGATGTTCATCCTAACCAGCTTCAAAATTATGTTTGAGAACAAAACAGTAACTAATTATTCAACTCAATATGAAGTAATAGTATAAAAGATTAAAGGAGAAATCTAAGATAGAAAAAGATATCTACAAGAAAAAAGAAACGAAGAGATGAAAAGTTAGCCTTTGCTGCTATAAAACAGGTCTCTTATCTTTCCTATTCGAGAAACTTCAAAATCTAAATTGATCTGTATTCAAATAATTAAGGCTGTATCCAGATTCTTTTCTTGATTTGTTGTCTTATGTATACAAATCACTTAGTTTTTATTCTTTTTCTTTTTTTTTTTTGGAACAATGGAGAACAATTTTGGCAACTAGTCTGTCTTCATTTATAAACATAGTATATAAACAAACAAAATCTCATTGCATTACAATAAAACAAACTTGATCGTCAATCACATTAAAATTAGAACTCTTTGAGTGCCTTTCTTTACAGAAGTTTCAAATTTAAGTAAATAGTTTCTCAAAAATCATCTACACTTGGTCAATCCAAAAATTACTTCGTTTTTCAAACCCCAAACACTAAGTAATATTCATAAGATCATTCTATCTCATACTGAAGCAAGAAGCTGACCCCCCCCCCCCCCAATTCAGCCAGATGATTGTTTTCATCCCCCTGGTTTTCAATTATAGTTCTATAGGGCCATCTGTAAAGTGGGTTCAATGTCACATTTTTCATATAATTGGAACCCCCCCCCCCACCCCCCACCCGAAAAATGCATTCACCATTTTTGAACCTCACACCAAGTTTGTAAAAGTATAAACTCAACTTTATTTATTCATTTGTGTGCTGGGTTTTACATGTTTAAAATCACATAACAAGTGCACATGTTTTCACAGATTATACAACTGAAAGAGGATACTAGAGCTGAGATAGGTGGTCATATTGCCGCACATTCCTAACCATCGCATAAGAGATGTCCAGTTACATTTAGCTGGCGTATGCAGAAAATGAAAGATTCACCACTAGTATCTTCTCCATACTCGTAGAAAAATATAACTATTTCACGTGAAAATGAGGTGGATCAATTTCCATAAACATTGCCACTTGTTTTATAATCATGATCCAGCTTATTTCTCCTGTGCCTTGTAACTATACACACACTGCATGCACATACGCATGCAGAAAGTCCAACAGAATAGCAGAGCCCATGGATTTATCTATAAACCAAAGAGGCATACATTTATCGAAATAAACTTAACAGGCCATACTTATATCCTGCTCCCTGACCAAACATTCCCATTGAAAGCATAGACAATGGCCAATACAGTTACTTCAGATTCATGTTATCCTAGAATCTAATATTCATAAGCCGAAAACAAGAATCAGCACACCAACAAGCTTTACTAACCAGCATCCCTACTTTGCAAACAAGAGAATCGATTCATGGCATGAAGTTAAAAGACATATATTAGACACATATTATAACATGACCATTGAGACTAGATATTTTATATGTTTATCAAATTTTGAATAATTAGACTCTAGCAGTCCTCTCCTTCCAAGAGACAATACATAAATGCATTACTATAACATATTGACACTTGAATAGATATTCATGCCACATTAGATACACGATTAAAATAAGACAGAAAGAAAAGCACTGAGATTCTTACAGCTATCACAACCTTTATCGGTGATTGATGAAGACAAGGCTCCCCAATATCGCGAACAATCGAACTCACTCTCTGAAAATTCACTGGACCTCCCTTTCCGCATTTCCATTGCTTCTCGTCTCCGTCAAAAGACATCACCTAAACCCCACTCCCCTTTGTCTGTATATACTCAACTCCTCAGCTTCTCACTATCTATAAACAGTCATAATCATCAATTAATCCATCTGCAGATTCATAAGTTACATGAAAACCATTTAATATTGCAAACAGAAAAAAAAAAAAGAAAAAAATCACAGAAGAACGAGACGTAAATATCCTACATTCAATCAAAATACAAAATTGCGACTTTCCGATCAGACCCCAACTGCTTCCTAACAAAAAATCAGATCTAATTTCAAGAAAAAACAAAAAAGAATAGCTCCAAAGTTACACACAAATTATTAACAACAATCTAAAAAAAAGAAAAAAAAACCCCTTAAGTTTTCTTGTTTACCGCTTCCAAAAAAAAGAAAAAATATCATTGCAACAAGAATTGCAATCACACAAACACAAACCATTTCACAGGATTAATCAATGTATATCAGAGAGAGAGAGAGAGAGGACAGCGAAGGTAAATAGGAATGCACCTGAAGGGTAAAAATGGGAGAACTGAAATATCTCTGACGAACAGAGATCGGAGGAGGGCGTGCGTATGACCCCAGACGCCATTAACACACAAAGATCGTTTATTTTTCTTTCCCTTTTCTCTTTTTTTTTTCAATTCTAATTATATTAATATGATTTTATATTTGGAGTTGTCTTTTTGTACCTAGAGTCTGGTGGGTGCCGGACCTCAGATGTGATTTCAACAAGAGGGCAAATTAGGAATATAGGGTAAATACATATATATTACCACACACAATTTAATGTAAGATATAATTTATATTTTCCTAAAATGGATATTGCTTCTTAATTGTTTGTCCTTTTTTCTTTGTTTCAATTCTATGAATATTATTTCTTTATCTAAACTTATAACCAACATCGATCACGAATTTAATAACCTACAACTTTCAAAAATTTAACAGTATATTAATATTAATAATTTTTATTTTTATTAAATTACTATTTATAATCAATAGTAATGATATTTCTAAGTATTAAATTTTTAAAAATCATTATTATGATAAAATAAAAATTATTATCAATAAATATATATAATTAGTGATAATAGATAGTTTTCATATCTTTAGTTAATACTTTATTATCAATATTATTTTTTTTTGTTACTCTCAAAAACATTACGTCGACATATTAACTTAATTCTCTAAAACTTATAATTCATTAAAAAAAATAAATCCTGAATAAGTCCAAAAACAATTTACATCTGATTTCTATTCCAATTGCAAATAATTTTCTTTGAAAACATCGGAAAAATCACATAAGAATATGTAAAATGAGAATTACCACTTTCGTCTCATGATGTAATAGTTTCCACATAAGTGTTCAATAGTTATAAAGGGTCAAAAACAATTGCCTTTTAACTAATTATTGTTTATCAATTTGGACCTCAAGTTTTTAAATGTATTAATTTCGCATTTTAACTCATTAAAGTGGGTCGAAATGACATTTCAAATTCAAACTTACTTACGGAAAATGAATATTTACATTTACCTCCACTAAAATTTTAACTTTTTGTATCCAGCTTCCATGAGATTTGAAGTTCTACATTTCCCCTATACCACTAGTTGATAAACAAGTTCTAATAGAATAAATTAAATTATTCAAAATATACACATTCATGTGCTTAATGAAAAAATATGCATTACATTTAAAATAATAATTGATAATTAATTTTAAAATACATAACTTAAAAAAAAAAAGAAATAACTAAGTTGTGATACGAGGAAACAAACATTTTAAGTGTTTACTTGACAAAATAAAAACTTGTTTTAGAGTAATATGGTACATTTTCTCTAAGCTGATGCATATTTGAATGCATTGTTTTAAAGTATTCAATGTCATAATAAAATTTTGCTTATTAACTTTTCTAGTAGGCAAATAGTACATTAATTAGAAACAAGATTATGTATTTCACATTTTTTGTGTAATAAAGAGAGAGGCTTTTCACCACACACACACACACACACACACACAGAGACAGAGATATATATATATATATATATATCAATGTAAGTGAATATTTGTAAAGTTAAATCTAAATAAGAAATACAAATCTCAAGGCCATCCAAATAAAAAGCATTTCTATGCATATCTTGTAGATAGGCTAGTTGACTTTATTTCTCTTTTTTTCACAAAAAAATAATACACTATGAAATAACTAATATTTAGTTTTTTAAAAGTTATTTCTTTCTTTTTTTTCTAGTTATATAGAGATGGAGGTACTTCGATCTTTTAATAAAAGTTTATCATAATTTTCAAGTAAATAGTATTATAGTGGATGCAATTGCCAAAAATTCAAACCTCCAAAGACATAGTTGCTAAAGTAAAAAATTTGAGTTTAAATAAACAATTAAAAGTTTGATGTCTAAAAATTAGTATAAAATAACTGGTCTAATGACAGAAAATACCCTATTTATAAATCAATGTTATTCTCATTTAATTAATAAACATTTTATTGGATTTTCTCATTTAAATCTCTAAACTCTTTATTAGAGTGCATATTCAATTTAAAATTGACAATTAACAAAATGACATTTTAAATTATTGAAGTTAATGAAGAACCATAAAATAAAAACTGGCAAATGTAAGTATGCAACTACAATTTTTACAGTTCTATTTTAGCTGTATTCGATGAGACCATGGTAACTCCACTAGCACCATATATTATGGAACCCCACACTTTAGTTTAATATATGTGTTGGTATATTAAAATTGAGCCTCCCAATAGGCTATACAGGACCACGAGGTCCATCACCCAACAAGTCCACAATATGCATCTATAAATATTATTTCCATATTCATTACTAGATATACTATTTATTTACTTATTTTACGGTTTAAGTTTAGTTGTTGTTTTCTCTTTAAAACACAAGCTAAAGGGTTTTCATGGACAATCTGGGGCCCTACTCATCATCTATTAATATTGCAGATAAAAACCTAGCTACCAAATAACTACTAGGAAGGAGTTAATTCCGAACGAGCTGTATGTATATCACAACCCTAGGTTTCATATCGCATCATTTGGTGCCTTATGTGGGAACACGTACCTTGACATTGAGAATGCAGACTCAATCACAAGCCAAAGAGACAAGCATACATGACGTCCGCCCGAAACAGAAAGCTGACGGATATGGATCAGATCAACGGCCTCTTATGGTCCATCTCCAACAACCTTTAGGGCTTCAACACTGGCAAGCTTTAGTGATACTAGAGAAGTAGCTCCCAACCGAGGAACTCTCACCAGAATTAATAAGGTGGAGTATACTAGTGACCTTAAGAGTGTCCACTAGAATCGTCTACTCAAGCTATACCATGAATGTCCACTTTAGCGACTACTAGGGTGTTTGCCCCAATTACCCCAAAAGTATCATCCAGAGGCGTTCCGCCCTAACAACTCTAGGTGTTTCCACCCTCACGGCTCCAGAACTACCCATCTTAGTGGCCCCAGGATTACCTATAATTCCAAGGTAAGAGGTCTCAGTCGAAGGACCACCCAACCAAAGCAATTTTGTAGCAAGTTATGTAGAAAGCCTTGTAGACTCTATTAGAGGATGCTTCACCTAAAGCAACTATGAGAGTTATAACTTAATACATGAAAGCTAGTTAATATATAGAGGCTCACCAAGTTGAGCATCACCCTTCGTCCACTCGTTGGGGAAGAGGGTCAAACCAATCGCTAGAGAATATGGAGTCCAAAATTAAGATGATACTAGAAAAAGAAGCTAGGAGAACAAAGCAAGTAACTATCGAAAAGGATAACGCTCGCACAACATCACATTCCATCCCACCAAGAATTGAGGAGCAAACAGGTGACTATTTGCCCCTAGTGGTAGCGCCCCCAAGACGAAGCCCATTTTTTTGCAGCTATACTAGCTAAGCCCCAATCTTTGGTGATAAAGACATCCTTTAGCTAAAGTCTTGATGGTGTCCTAGCAACAAAAGATCATTGAATCCCCCAGAAAGTTGAAAGACAATCCAAAGTGCAAGAAATCCAATAAGTATTGTCATTTCGATTGTGACGGCATACCACGGACGAATACTTCTAGCTTAAGAGGAAAATTGGAGCATAATATAGGAACACCATGCCAACATACTAAACAGAGCACTAGAAGTGAAGATATTGTACAACCTCACTAAGTCAAACCCAGACTGAAGCAAATATTGGAAAATAAAAAATAAAGGTACAAAAAGTAAGGACTAGATCGGTCCACACGCCAGATCGATGAATCAAAAAATAACCAATGGCCAAGCACCTCAACCAACGACCTCTAGCTCCATATCTTGATTAGCGTACCACGAGGTATAATTTTATCTTTAATGGCATTAATCCTTACTGGACTATAGAGCTTTACGTTGATAATAAACTTGCGATCATAACATGTATTTGACTTACTAGATAACACCTACTTTTCAAGTTGAGTCTTTGAGACATGCTTTTATCTTATTTTCCATCAAACGATTCACTTAGCTTCATAGGCACGACGAATGATAAACTTACTTACTTACCCATATGGGAACTCACCATGTACTTGTAATAAGCCGTTAAAGGGCTCGCTATTTATTACATAACATCAGTAGCCAATAAGAGACTATGCAATGTAATCCGTGGATAAAATACTAGTGGTTGTTAGTAAGAGGCTGACGCTTGTCACACTCAAAGTGGTTGTCAATAAAAGGTTGCGGAATGCAGTCCGTGGCGCATGCCGCACTCAAAGAGGTTTCTAGTAAGAGGTTGTGTAATGCAATTCTCTAATAATTATCAGTAAGAGGTTGTGGAAAGTAGTTCGTAGAACATAGTCCATAGCACACACCATGCTACAAGGTTGTCAGTAAGAGGCCATGGGACGTGATCCATGACGCATGCCCAACACAATAAGATTATTAGTAAAAGACCATTATACGCAATCTGTAGCGTATGCCCAACATATTAAGGTTGTCAGTAAGAGGTTGTGGGATGTGGTCCATAATGCATGCCTAACAAATAAAGGTTGTCAGTAAAAGGCCAATCTGTGGCGTATGCATAACAAACAAGGGTTGTTAGTAAGAGGTAGTGGAATGTAGTCCCTAACACATGCTTAACAAACAAGGGCTGTTAATGAGTGTCTAACATATAAAAACATTATCAGTAAGAGGTTGTAAGATGTGGTTTGTGGCACACACCTTTTCTACAATAGTTAGTAAGAGGCTGCAGAATGTAGTTGATGACATACTCTCTACAATACTTCTAAACCTGTAAGAGATTGCAACATGTAGCCTCTGTTGTACATCCTTAACAAATTACAAAATCTGTAAGAGATTACGAAATACAGCCCAGGAAAACATCACAAATCTCATAAATAGACAAGCGAATAAGAGCGTTAGCTCAAAGTAGCATGATAAATCAAGTCAAGTCTCTGTGAATAATATAATTTATTCCAAAAAATAAATAAGGAAAATAAAAATTACCTAACACCTTTCTAGAAAACATAAAATAATCGTTCAATAAAAAAGAGGCTACAAACACCCAAGTCTAGGGTGGAAACTCAAAAGACATAATCATGGCTCAGTCGCCACACACTCTCATTGCTAAGGCTAAACCTCAATTATCCGCACTTTTGTGTGACTGATGAAATATCTTACCATCTGCTCATCCACACTCTCGTATGGTCAAGGTAATGCCTCAGTCGCTCTCTTTTATATGGTCAAAGCAATACCTGGACTGCCTCATTTAATAATGATCGAGGTCCCACCTTGATTATTAGTACATTTGTATTCCACTATATGTGTATGTTAGACATATGATCCTGACTGTCCATGGCAGTACAATCGAATTTCAACCAACCTGCACTCAACAGTCCACATGGGAGAGACAACAACTCTTCCAGATGCAAAATAAAGTTCCAACCTCGTTTGGACAAAACTTAGTCCTGGGAGAGAACACATCTTTTGGATAAAAAATAATATCTCAACCTCGGTCTGACCAAACTCAGTCTTAGAAGAGATAACACCCCTGTTGTACAGTAAAACAAAACCCCAACCTCCATGGGCTAAACTTTTTCAAAAACAATTCTACTTAATGACTAAGTCTTAAACAAGAGCACTAAAAGCTTTGTGGGTAATAACGCTCATGGGGCTCTTTTTTCCCCATAAATAATTTAGAGGCCATCTCAGCCTCATCATTCTCCTCTGTTGTGCCCAGACAACTCTTAGCTAACCAATCCCTGACATAACATAGTCAAGAGAAAAAAATACGATCGCAAAACAATATGTAATCAAATCAATTAAGATGTTGCATTACCCAGCACGTAGTGAGAACAAAGACCCTCACACGGTTTAACTCTCTTATGTGTGTCTCACCCAGTCGTTCATTGGTAAATGGCTAAGACTACAAATGCTATATTCGCTGATCACACTTCTAGTAGTGTTCTATCTAAAGGAAGCCATAAAAGTACATCATTAAATTAAATTTATTCTGAGCAGTTAATCCTAAACAGACAATCTAAGATAACATAAAAAGATATAACGGGCCTAGACCCCTGAGAAGATTAATAGTTGCCTACTGTGACACACAAACTAAATAAAAGAAAAAATTAGCTGGCACTAGGCTAAACAGATTACACAAGTGATGGGATACTTGCCCGGATAAACTTTCTCGACCAATGCGACTACATGTGGTTTTTACAAATTTGTGCAAAATTTGATTAATATTTATCTTATTTCAAATATTTATGTTACTTTTTATGCATTTAGTTTGAAATCTTGTAGGTAATGGGAAAATGAGAAGAAAATGGAAATAAATAAAAACTTGGTTGAAATTTTGAAAGAACCTATATTGTGTTGCTAATGATGGCAGTATTTGTATTTCAATCATAAGTTTTTGCTATAATATTATATTGACTTGATTCTTAATCTATTAGAATTATAAGAGATAGATTTATAACGTTTATGTTAACACAAAATTAAGTTCCTACAATTTTAATGAGAAACATCGAGTTCAATAGTCAATATTGGACTCAAAATTTATGGTATGATATATTTTCGTATTATAGGCATAACTCTCTCTAAAGATATCCTAGTAAGATGATTAACAAAGATATAAAAAGCTAATAAATAGGGCTACAATTCTTATGAAGATACAAAAATCCATTTTAGCCTAGAAGATAGTGATAAAGAGGTTGAAAGAGGATACAGATGCTGCAAAAACTGATTTTGGACAGAATATTCAGCACCTAGTTGTCCAGTCAGTGCCTATGCTCTGCCACGTGGATAAAAGGGGTAAAATGGATTTTTTCCCCTCTTTAGGGCATCTCCCATATACTTTTAAGAACCCCAAAGAGCCTCTAAAGGCTGGGACTTGAGAAGGTACTCTGGACAGAAAGAGTGTTACTGGACAAAGAGAGCTATTCTTGGAGAGAAATATAAGCATTTTTGAAGTTATTCTTGGAGACAATGAGAGTTTCAATCATTTCTCTCACTTTACAAATCGGTGAACAATTTTCATATTCTTTCCTATGTATTTCTTGAAATTATATTCATACATGATGAACTAAACTTTTCTTTTTAGAGGATGATGTAACCTTATTTGATCCTATATTTTGAGTTCCAAATAATATTAGTTCAAGTTATTCATCTTACTTGTGTTATCTTGCTTAGTATTGTATCTTGATTATTTGGCCATTAATTGAGATTGTTGATGTATGAGATTCGATACTCGAGAGAGGGAAGATTGTATATGATCAAAAGGATAACATAACGTAGGAATCATAGAGTCAAGAAACTTATGAAACCTTTGAAGTTTTGAAGAAGAATTCATTGAACTTTTGAAAAGTTTTATTCTTGAGTTTTTAAGAGACTTTGAAATTCATATTAGAATTTATAGTCAATTTGATACTTGAAAGAGGGAATTGATGAGCTTAGAAATTCTTAACTTATATATGTTGTTGACTTGAATTGGTATATTTTGAAAGAAAGAACATATGTGATAATTAGGTGAGTCATTCATCTAAAATTTCTTGCTCATAAGGTGTTTGTTGTATTACTTCTAAGAACTCTGATCTTGTCTTTTGTAATTTTTTTCTTATTCTACTTTATACTAATCACCACTTTATTTTTTAGAGAAAATTGGGACTATTTGAACTATGGTACTTGCTGCAATTTTTAATTACAATCCTTGTGGATACTCAACTCAATTCACCATTGTATTAAAACTTGACACTATGTACTTGCAGTTTGCAAAATAATTCATGAACAAGTTTTTGGCATCATTACAGGGGATTGTTTCATCATAATTGCATTAATATTGTTATGACTTAATCTTGATTTTAGTTTAGATTATTTTTACTTTCTTCCCATATTTTGATGTTATCTTTTCTTGCAATGGATTATACGTATTTATATGTACAAGGCCATGAGTCTTGACTTGAGTTATTTTGATCTAGAAATTGAGTGGACTCTTCAAGCAATTAGAGCAGTAAAACAAGTTGACAATCAAGCCATGGCAGATAACATCAACAGTGCTAATGTGAACGCTAATCTTTCATTGCAACAACCACTGCCACAATGAGCTATCCGGTACTATTTTCAACCAACTATGAACAAAAACTACTCTGGAATAGCTCGAAAACCAATCAATGCCAACAATCTTGAACTAAACCAACCCTTATTAGCATGGTACAACAAAATTAATTTGGAGGAAGCACGGTGGAGGATCCTAGTGCACATATTGCCATATTTTTGGAGATTTGTGATATGATCAAAATGAATGGAGTGCCCGATGATGCCATTAGACTTCGTTTATTCCTATTCTCACTTTGGGATATAGCTAGGTTATGGTTACAATTTTTTGCACCATGTAGTATACCAAGTTGGAATGACTTGACACAAAAATTCCTTGCTAAGTACTTTCCACCAGGCAAGACACTTTAACTCAAGAGTGAGACAGCTCAATTCAGCTAACAAGATTTTGAGCCACCATATGAAGCTTGGGAGAGGTTTAAATATTTTCTAAGAAGGTGTCCACAATATGGTTATGAGGATTGACAGCAGGTATAATACTTTTACAATGGTTTAAATGGGCAAACTCGAACTATAATAGATGTTGTTGTAGGTGGGACTTCGATGTCTAAGACCACAAATGAAGCACATATTTTACTTGAGGAGATGGATACTAATAGCTATCAGTGGCCTTACAAGAGGTCTTTCATTAAAAAGGTTGCTAGTGTTCTTAAGATAGATTCATTTACACAATTAGCTGCACAAGTTTATGTTCTTTCTAACCAATTTGCAGCTTAAACTTCTAATGGAGCTTTTCAAGGAATGGACTCCATGGCATCCATTAGCACTTTATTTATAGAAACCAAAGGTAATGAGCAGGTAAACTTTACTAATAACTGTAATTTCAATTTTAGGAAAAATCAATTACCTACTCACTACCATCCGAGGCTTAAAAACTATGAGAATTTTTCCTATGCCAACAATCAAAATATGTTTCAAGCCTTACCGGGTTACAACAATCTACCATATTCCAATCCTCAAATAGGTAAGAAAAAGACATCTTTGGAGGATTTGATCAACACTTTTCATTGGCAATACAAAAGCTTGATTGAATAAAGATGAAATAAAGATAGACATTATTGACTCAATTAGGGCAACTTGCTTTAAGTTTAGGAGCTCAAATAAAATCAATGGAAACTCAAATTGAACAAGCTGTTATAAATTTAATGCTAAACAACATAAAAGAAATTTTCCAAGTGATACAAAAATCAATCCAAGGAAGCATTGCAAAGCCATCCAATTTCGAAGTGGAACCAAAACCAATGGGTCATAAATGAAAAGTTCTAACATTGATGAGCCAATGACAAACACTTCTAGTCAATGTCCTATGGAGGAACAACCAAAGGAAGAAGAAAGTCAATCAAATGAACAAGCAGGGGCTGAGAAGTTAAAATCTACTCCTAACTTTGAAACTTCTAACTTTAATGTTTCCATTCTCTCTTCACAAAGATTTCAAAAGAAAAAGATTGATTCATAATTTGCGAAATTTCTAAAAATTTTCAAGAAAATTCATATTAATATTTCTTTTGCAGATGCTCTTGAGAAAATGCACAACTACACCAAGTTCATGAAAGATATGATGTCAAAAAATAGGTGATTGGTGGAGTTTGAAATCGTGAATCTCACAAAAGAGTGTAATGCCATATTATAGAAAAAACTTTCTCAAAAACTAAAGGATCTAGGGAGGTTTACTATCCTTGTACCATAGGAGGATCTTTTTTTGATAAAACATTATGTGATCTTGGAGCAAACATTAATTTGATGCCACTTTCTATTTTCAAAAAATTAGGAATTGGAGAAGTCAAGTCATCCACTATAACCTTGCAATTAGCGGATAGGCCTCTCATCTATTTAAGAGGAGTTGTTGAAGATGTATTAGTAAAAGTGGATAAACTCATATTTTCTACAGATATTGTTGTATTAGATATGGAGGAAAACCAAGAAATTTCTTTAATTCTTACTCAAGCATTCCTTGCTACTGGGCATGCTCTGATTGATGTGCAACACGATGAATTAACTTTAAAAGTTAATGAGGATGAAGTGATATTTAACATTTATTGAGCATTGGAATTTCAAGAGGAACCACATACTTGTAATATAATTGAAATGTTAGAAACTTGCTTGCATGATTATTTTTCAAACAGATTCCTATTGAACCTTTAAAGCAATGCATTGTTCATTCCATAATGCAAGGTAATCATCATGATATTGATAATAAGGATTTAATACATTACTTGCACTTTCTTGAATCATGAGAGGTAGAGTTGAACAATGATAAATGCAAGGAAGCAATAGGAGATACCGCAATCTTGGAATAAATAATATAGCTGGAGTTGAAAGCACTTTCCGATCATTTGTGATATGAATTTCTAGGTGCTGACAACACTTATCTAGTAATTAATTCAGTATCCCTATCTCCTTTAGAGATTGAAAAGTTGTTTTATGTTTTAAGAGAGCATAAATTAGCTATTGGTTGATCAATTTTTGATTTAAAAGGTATTAGTCCTTCAATTGCCATGCATAAAATCTTAATAAAAGAATCTTACAAACCATCTATTCAGCATCAACGTAGACTAAATCCTGCAAAGAAAGGGTTATAAGAAATAAAGTCTTGAAATGGTTGAATGCTGGAATTATTTATGCAATTTCTGATAGTTCTTGAGTAGTTCGGTTCAAGTAGTGCCAAAAAAGGATGGCATGATCATAATTCAAAATGATAACAATGAACTAATACCAATAAGAATGGACACAAGTTGGTGAGTACGTATTGATTATAGATACTCAACAAAGCTACTTGTAAGGATCATTTTTCCCTCCAATTTATTGATCAATTAGACCGACTTGTAGGGTATCAACACTATTATTTCTTGATGGTTATTCTGGATACAATCAAATTGTCATAACACCGAAAGATTAAGAGAAAACAATATTCACATGTCCTTATGGTAAAACCTTTATGCAACCTTTTGAAAAAAGATAAGCTATTTGATTTTAATAATGATTACCTACAGGCCTTTGATCATATTAAGAAGGCTCTCATTTCAGCTCCTATTATGGTGGTATTGGATTGGACCCAACCATTTAAGCTTATGTGTGATGCTAGTGATTATGCAGTTAGAGCGGTGTTAGGACAAAGAAGAGATAAAATTTTCAGGGCCATTTACTATGCAAGTTGAACACTTGATGATGTCCAACAAAATTACACCACCACTGAAAAAGAATTGTTAGCCATTGTTTTTGCATTTGATAAATTTCGTGCTTATCTTATAGGTACTAAGGCGATAGTGTATACCAATCATGCTGCTATTAGGTACATCTTTGCTAAAAAAGATGCAAAACCAAGGCTAATACGGTGGATACTTCTTCTTCAAGAATTTGACCTTGAAATCAAAGACAAGAAAGGAAGTGAAAATGTGGTGGCTGATCACTTATCGAGGTTGGAGCAGAACAATGAGAACTTTGAAGGGCCAATTAAAGAATTTTTCCTAGATGAGTTTATTTTGGCAATCAAAGATAATTTACCTTGATATACATATTTTGTGAATTATCTTGCAAGTGGACTATTGCCCCCGGACCTCACATATCATCAAAAGAAAAAATTCTTACATAATGTGAAATCATATCTATGTGATGATCCCTTGCTCTTCAAAAATATTTAGATTCTATGATTCAGAGATGCATTCCAATGGAGAAAACAAATGAAATTCTAAAGCATTATCATTCATCCCCATGTGGTGGTCATTTTGGGCCTACAAGGACAGTTTCTAAGGTTTTGCAATTCAGTCTTTATTGACCAACTTTGTTTAAGGATTGTTATACTTTTGTGCAGACATATGACCGGTGTCAAAGGCTGGAACAATTACTAGACGCCATGAGCTTCCTTTGACTAACATGATGGAAGTTGGACTCTTTAACGTTTAGGGGATTGACTTCATGAGACTATTTCTTCCATCAAATGGCCGATCATGCATTTTACTTATTGTGGATTATGTCTCTAAGTGGATAGAAGCAATTGCTACACCTACTAATGATGTCAAGATAGTACTTAAATTCTTGCACAAATATATTTTCACTCATTTTGGCACACATAGAGCAATTGTAAGTGACGAAGGTTCTTATTTTTGCAATAAAATGTTTAATAACTTTTTGGATAAGTATGGTGTAAGACACAATGTAGCTTTTGGATACCTTCCTCAATCAAATGACAAGCCGAAATCTCAAACTGGAAAGTAAAGCAAATCCTTGAGAAAATGGTAAGCATTCATCGAAAGGATTAGACACATAACCTTGATGATGCATTGTGGACATACCGCACAACATATAAAAATTCTATAGGCATGTCTCCTTATAAATTAGTTTATGGAAAAACTTATCACATCCTTGTTGGGCTAGAACATAGAGCATATTGAGCTGTACAATAATTAAATTTTGATACAAAGGCAATTTGAGAAAAAAAAATATTGCAACTCAATGAAATAGAGGAATTTAAGCTCGATGCCTATAAAAATACTAAAATCAATAAAGAAAAAATAAAACAATAACATGGCAAAATGATATTGAGAAGGGTCTTTTCAACCCGAACAACTTGTGTTACTTTTCAATTCTAGATTAAAACTTTTTCTGGGGAAATGGAAATCTAGATGGTCCAATCCCTTTATTGTCAACAAGATATTTCCATTTGGGGCAGTTGAGCTCAAAGTTAAGGATGAAACATTATTTTGTTTCAATGGACAAAGGTTGAAATATTATTACAGAAATGAAATTTGAAAGATCTCTAATCTTCCACTTGCAGAAGCAACATAAGGTATTCGATTTCAGTCTAGCTAAAAACTTTAAAGAAAGCACTTCCTGGGAGGCAACCCAGGCTCTCTTTTCTTGTTTTCATGTGTGTTGTTTTATTTCTTATTATTCTTGTATTATTTTATATCATGATGATTGTTTCTTAATATTTTAATCATTTTTGGGGGCTAAATTCTGAAAATACAAAAAAAGAAAAGAAGAAAATAACAAAGTTTTAATTCCAAAATAACAACATCCATTTTCAAAAAAGTACTCTTGTTTTACAATTCTCTCAATCATTGAGGACAATACTTATATTAAGTTTGGTTGGGGGGGGGGGGTTAGGATAATTATTTGTTACTTGAGATGTTTAATGCTTGTTTGTAGCTAGTTAAGCTTAGTTCATTGACTTGCTTAGTTTATTGATTGTCAAGTTTAGTGATGAAGTATGTGCATGTTTTTTTTCTTTCAAAAAGAGTGAATATTAGAATATGTACGTTTGTTTACGTGTCTAAACATTAAAAATTGATTTTATTATTTATAAGGTCTTGTGAATCTTGATGCACTACTAAGTAGTTTGTTAAGTTATATTTAATTGTTTAGAGACAGTTTATAAAATATAATTATTTTTTAAATGATCCCACCAACCTCTAGAACTACTTAGTTAAGGCGAAATCCTAGGTGGCATAGCCTTAAGGAGATGATTTAGATAATTTTTGGACCGTTTAAGCCTTTGAAGTCAATCTACACTTGAATTATTCCCTAATGTCCTCTATTGAGCCTATTGAAACAATTCTTTGGACACCCTATACACATTATTGAGCTTTATGAAAAAATTCCAATATTCTACCCTTTTTCATCTCATTTACACAATCATTTTTGAATGAATTATTATATTAAAAAAATAAAAATAAAGAGAAGAAAAGATTGAAAAATAATCGAAATGAAGAGATTATGAATTGATGTGTATGATTTGAAATTCCTAAAATAAATAAACCCTCATTGCATAAAATAAAAGAAATAAGTTTGGGGGTAATCCAAGATCAAAAAGAAGAAAAATAGGATGTTCAATAAACAAAATGAATGGATTGATGAAAAAGTTGGTACTCATTCATAAAGATTTTAGTATGATTGTGTAAAATGGCTCATTTTTAGCTAAAATTTTTCATATATTCCCACCATTACCCAAACCTCACAATACAAGCTTTAGAAGTCCTTTTGATCTTTGATCTTTGATGCTATGATGTAACTAGATTAGTAGAGACTAGTGTGAAAAATAAGCCTATGGAGTTTGGTAAGTACTTCAAAAGTGGATCAAATATGAGTAGTTGACTTTATAAACCTATCCGGATAATAGATAAAAAGTTGATAAACTACTACTTTTACACTCACACACACAAGACCATAAAGTTAAATGAAATCAATCTGCATGTTAACATGTAAACTTAGTATATTTTTCTAATCTTTTGAGATGAGACGTTAGAAAAATCTTTCTTGATTTTCATCACTTAATTCATAGAGGGGTTGTTATTGAGAATTTATGTTTGATGTTTGAGGACAAGCAAATCTTCAAATTTGAGGGTATTTGATCAGTTGGTTTTACCAATAATTCATTTTCCTTTTAATTAATACTTGGCTTGTTTTCAAGTATTTATGTTACTTTTTATGCATTTAGTGTGAAATCTTGTAGGTAATAGAAAAATGAGAAGAAAATGGAAAGAAATAAAAATTTGGTTGACATTTTGAAAGAAGCCGTATTGTGTTACTGATGGTAGTATTTGTATTTTAATCATACGTCTTTGATCCAATATTATATTGATTTAATTCTTGATCCATTGAAAAATAAAGAGATAGATTTATAACTTTTATGTTTATCACAAAATCCAGTTCCTACGATTTTAATGAGAAACATCGAGTTCAATAGTCAATACTAGACTGAAAATTTCTAATACGATATATATTGGTATTGTAAGCATAACTCCCTCCACAGATGTCCTATTGGGATGATTCATGAAGATATAGAAAACTAAGAAATAGGGCTACAATTTGTATAAGACACCAAAAGTCAGTTTAGCCTAGAAAGTAGTAACAAAGTACTTGAAAAAGGCTGTAGATGTTGCAAAAACTAGTTTTGGCCATAATGTTCGGTGCCAGTTATCTAGTAAGCGCCTACGCTCTGCCACGTGGATAAAAGGGGAAAAATGGATTTTTTCCCTCTTTAGGTCATCTCCCATCTACATTTAAGAACCCCAAAGAGCCTTCAAAGGTTGGGACGTGAGAATGTATTCTGGACAGAAAGAGTGCTGTTGGATAGAGAGAGTTATTCTTGGAGAGAAAGAGAACCATTTTTGAAGCTATTCTTGGAGACAATGAGAGTTTCAACCATTTCTCTCACTTCACAAATCGGTAAACAATTTTTATATTCTTTCCTATGTATTTTTTGAAGTTATATTCATACATTATGAACTAAACTTCTCTTTTTAGAGGATAATATAACCTTATTTGATCCTATGTTTTGAATTCCAAACCACATTAGTTCAAACTATTCATCTTGTTTGTGCTATCTTGTTTAGTATTATATCTTGATTATTTGACCATTAATTGAGTTGTTGATATATGAGATTTGATACTCGAGAGAGGAAAGATTATACATGATCATAAGGATAACACAACCTATGAATCATAGAGTTGAGAAACTTATGAAACCTTTGAAATTTTGAAGAAGAATTTATTGAACTTTTGTAGAATTTTATTCTTGAGTTTTTATAGAGACATTAAAATTCATATTAGAACTCAGAGTCAATTTGACACTCGAGAGAGGGAATTGATGAGCTTAGAAATTCTTATCTTACATGTGTTATTGGCTTTAATTGGTATGTTTTGGAAGAAAGAACATAGGTGAGTTATTCCTCTAGAATTTCTTGCTCATAAGGTGTTTGTTGTATTACTTCTAAGAACTCCGATCTTATCTTTTGCAATTTTTATCTTATTCAACTTTGTTTACCAATCATCATTTTATTTTTTAGATAAAATTGGGCTATTTGAAATATGATACTTGCTATAATTTTTTATTACAATTCTTGTGGATACGATAATCAACTTACCGTTGTATTAAAACTTGATACCGAGCACTTGCAGTTTGCAAAATAATTTATGAACACTTGGCTGGCAATCAGTAACCAAGCCATGATATGCCTCAATTGCCCATACGTGAGTGACAAAAAATCTGCCTAAGTCGTGCTGGGTAAGGTCTCATCCTCATCCACTTCCCCATGACAGAGCGAATCGAAGACCCTGGTTGAGACTACACCCCAACTAGCAGAACTGAAGAAGCTTCACAATTGAAGCATCTAATTTTCTAAGCAACCCTTAACAAGAATGCATCCACGCTACAACGATAGGAAGGTTAGGGTCTCTTACCATCGTCGATGCCTGGCCATATTAGGAAGACGACCCGATTATTGGCTCTACCCAAAATCATTGGCTCTCTTGCTGCAACTCAAAAGCTTGAAATCAACTTTCAATCAATTACAATTGACCACTAAAAATCATGAATAGGGAAATTATGATTCACCCCAGAAATTCAGGAAAAGTGGCACTCAAGCCCTTAAATAGAAAAAATATATTTAGGTCCCCCAAAGACTAG
Source organism: Paulownia fortunei (assembly GCA_019321725.1). NCBI lineage: Eukaryota > Viridiplantae > Streptophyta > Magnoliopsida > Lamiales > Paulowniaceae > Paulownia > Paulownia fortunei. Next base: position 13,500,135 of record CM033123.1, read on the forward strand.
AATAATGACAACTATGCCCCTAAAAAATATTTATAAACTAACCCCTATCTTATCAAAATTAGAAATAGTGGTAAGGCCTCAAATTTGGGATAAAATTATATCTAATTGTGTGCATGCATGTAACTCTCTTATAAAGAGTTAAAAAGCCTCAAACACTTGAATACTTACCTCCCAGCTATCCTTACTTTGCAGTTTTCTTGGGAGTTGGAGGCATATATTGGGTATATTAAAATCGAGCGCAAGATTACCCAATAGGCTATACAGACCCACGAGGCTTATCACACATCAAGGGCTTATCTTGGCATAAGTCCCACTTAGACACCTATAAATATATCATCTATGCTCATTTACCAGGTGCGCAATTTATTTGCTTGTTCTACTACTATAAGTTGAGTTACTATTTTCTCCCTAAAATACATACTGATTTAAGCATCAAATAAGTTTTTCTGGGACAATTCCAGGGCTAATCTCATCGTTATTTATATTGTAGGCAGAAACCTAACTATCGGACAACTGCTAGGAAGGAGTTAATTCCAAATGAGCTATTCGCATAGCACAACTCTAGGTTTCTCACCACATCAATATGGTAATTATAACAAGTTCTTTACCACTAAAATCTGGCATATTTTGATGGTCTAATTAGCTTATCAAATGCTTAAAGTCCCAAGTTTTAAAAGCCATGGTTAGTGAGGATTTTAAGAAATACTATTCATTGTATTATTTTACCAGCAATAGGTACAACCATGTTGATGTGGACTAAATTAGATTTGTTAATTGTGCTTGAATGCTTGGGAAGAACCAGCCTAATAATGAATAAGTTAAACCAAATAAAATAAAATGAGTCTATATATAGAAATGGGTTGCTGTAGAGTAAGAATTGGAAAATCTTACAAATATATAATTCTTGAAAAAGTAACTTTTTATGAAATTTGATATTCTAATATGATAAAAAAAAGATAACTTGCTAGATAAGGTAAATAAGTCTTCTCGTCCATAGAATGAGGTACATATTTTACGTTAGAAACTACAAATGAAATTACTTTTATATTAATCCCCATATAATCACTCCTAATGCTTTATTATTTTGCAATTAAAGATTATAGGTAATGATAAGTGCATATTTTGATATATTTTTGTATCAAATTCTTTATACTTTTCTTACTTTATTCTTTTTAATATTATTATTTTATTAATATTTTGTGTTAGGGAATAAATGGAAGCATGTTTCCAAACTTGTACAATTTTTATAATTTGAGCATAACTTCATGATCAAGAGTCCTATGGACCTGAAGCTTATTTCATTTGAAAGCCAAGAGATAGAGGTACAACTTTTATGTTGGAAACTCAACCCAATTCAGTCTTGATGATAGCAGAAAATTCGTCCAAATAGTTGCACAAAATAGATCACCAAAATTCAGATCAGAGTTCAGCCCAGTATTGACTTATTTCACTAATTCGGTTATATATCTTGATTCTAAATTTTATTTTGGACTAAAATTTAGATATTTTATACCTAAGAGGTAAATAAACAAGTTTGTTGAAGATAAGGTGGTGTGAAAATGTGTCGAAATGGTAAAACCATAGGCTACAAGTTGCTGCTGATGTTAAAGGGCGGCTCTTGGACATGATTCGGTAATTTGACTATATCTCCTTCATCCGACCACCAAATTTGATAAAAGATATATGAAAATATATCAACGCTGAAAGATCTACAATTTTTATTTTTCGTATATCTTCAAAATTTGGCTGTATCTAATCAAAAAATGTAATTCAATTCAGTGGGTGAGAAATTTGTGTAACAACTTACCAACTCTTGGCAATTAGCATACCACTTGATTAACCCCTCAATTATTTGTTTGGCCTCTAACTTACTCCAAGTACTATAAATAGGCCATGTATTAACCTTGTAAGAGGAGGTGGTAGAGGGTTTTTTCAGGCTAAGTTATCTAGTTTGTATGTTTTCTAGTATTGTATGTTTTCTAGTAATAATAGAAATGCATTCTCTAATTTCTCTTATATTTTTAGTCTTTGTTACTTTTATTATGTCTTTCTAAATTTTATTTTGTTGAGGAAAAAGGGTGAATCTCTTGATGGAGGAAGATAAATGGTTATAAGGGTGGAAATTGTTTAAGTATGTTGTATTATTATTTTTATTTTTGATCTAAACCCTACTTATTTTGTGGTAATTGTTGATTTATGTATCTCCAATGGCACAACAAATACTTGGGTTCATTTAGCTTATTATACGGTTTTATCCCACCGACTGCTAATGTGAAACCTTGATTTATTGTTGACGAAAGTGTACATAAATGCTTGATCCCATAAATAAGTATTGGCGTTAAGATATAATTTGCAATAGTAAGACAATATCATGATTACCTTATTGCATGAGTTACTTGATAATATCTTCTCATTGGAACCTTCATTATGTATGGATTCCAATTGTGGCAATTAATAGAGGTAAAACGAATAAATAATCATTTCTCTATCCAAAACTCAAGAGTGGATCCCTAATCCTCAGTATTTTTATTATTTCGATTTTTCTTTAGTTACATCATACATTAATTATTCATATATTTTGATTCACATAAACTCCATCTTTTTAGAAATAAAAACTTGAATTCTTCAAACAACTTCCCTGTGGATCGACCTTGAACTCACGAGAAATTTATTACTTACTACAACCTGCACTTGGATTTGCAATCTTAAAGTTGTAGCAAGTAAAACTATGAATTCATGGTATAAATATGTGAAAAAATTAACTTTATTTGATACTAATTTTTTTGCTTGTCAAATTAGCACCATCTATGGGGATATTGAGTTGAAGAGTGATAGAAAACTATATAAATACTTTGTTGATGTTTATTATTGTGACTAGGGGTGGACATTTGGATTTAGATTTTTGGGTCCCAACCCATCCTAACTAGGTAATATCCGATCAGGTTGGTTTTTTTAAAAGAAATCGAATAGCAGGTACTCAACCCAAAAAAAATGAGTAATCAGGTAAGGTATTGGATAGTAAAAAGCCTACCCAAATACCCAATTGGGTACCCGATGTATTAAAAAATAATGGCTTTTAAGATTTAATTTAAGATCCCGAAAGAAACTAGTGCAAGGTTTCTTTTTTTATTTTGCATTACACACACTACACAACAACACTTCGTCTCTATATTTTCTTTCTAACTTTGAATTCTCAAGTAGAAGAAGAAGAAGAAAATAGGATAGCCTATTACTACATCCTCGATATAGACTATGCCTAAAATTATTAAAAATTGCGGTATTTGCTTTAGGGAATGTTGTTGATTCAGTTGGATGAGATTGATGATTTTCATCAATAATTCATTATTTTGTTCGACAACAAGAAGACATGATATCAACTCAGAATATTTCTTAAAACATCGCTCTCGATACTGTTGTTGTAGGAGCATATTAGAGGCATGAAAAATAGAAAATGTATTTTTTAACATATTTTTATCAGTAACACTTTCTCCACATAACTTTAACTGACAAGTGATTTTAAACATTATCGAATCATACTCGCTTACACTTTTAAAATATTGCAATTGCAAGTGCATCCAATCATAGTGAGCTTTAGGAAGTATTATTATATTTTGGTGGTCATACCTTTTTTTCAAATTTTCCAAGGATATATGAATCATTCACTGTCAGATATTCAATTTTTAATTTTTCATAGGGATGAGACGAAATAATATAATTGTCTTTGCGCAATTCTGTAACGATGCTTCATTTCCTTCTTTTATCATTTTTTCAAGGTTCATAGTATCAAAATGGATCTTAGCGTCAAGAGTCCATGCCAAATAATTATTGTCAGAAATATCAATGGCAATAAACTTGAGTTTTGTAATATTCAACATTTTAAAAATAAAAATAATATAAAATTAGTAAGATGATTATTAAATAAATGATCATAATTATTGATGTACATTATTAAAAATATCAAATTTTTTTATTCTTTGTAGAAGGTTATAAACAAAGACTATAATTTTACAACTTAGATGTATTCATATTGGATTCATAGAAAAGGAAATGCTAGTAATATAAAATGGTTTTAACCACCATATGGACTTTATATTTATATGAATTTCATGAAAATTATAAAGAAATTTTGCAGATAATATAAACTCTAATAAATGTATATTTAAACAAAGATGTATAATATTAGGTATCAAAACAATATATATAACTTGCATGAAAACATATTCCAAAATTTTTAAGACTAGAAGCCAAATACAAAAAGCAATTATAATGTATATACTAATTCACACATTGTATTACATAATTTGAAGGAACGAAGAATAAAAATGAATAGTCATAATATATATATATATCATTTACTTTAGAAAAATTAAATAAATAATTTAATCAAATCTATTGAAGTAAACTAAATTAGTATCTAATTAAGATAATAATCTTAATTATATACATAATATTTATAACAATCATAACATGTATACATTTATACACACATGTTCATCTAATCATCCTAATTTTAATTCATATGTAATATTTATAACAATCATGTCACACATATATATACATAATGAATTTGTAGAGAAATATTACCTAGTAATATATTACCTTGACTAGGATTCTAAAATATGCAATCATGCTGATAACGTGTAGAAAAATAAATGAAGTACTAATTGTAAAGTGAAGAATATAGAGAGTAAAAAATAAAAAATATAAAAAATAGAGAGAATATTTTCTTTCTCTTGTTTTTACTTGTTTATTTTTGTTAAAAAATTACTTTTATTTATAGACATACAAGATAAATAAATACACCGTATAATAATATTATAAATTAAAAAATGAGTTCAACATTCATATTTGATTTAATATTTATTAAATATTTTTTATTTGATTAGATATGTTCCTACTAATTAGACATATATTCATGTCATCTTCAAATTTAATCTTTTGATGAAGAAAACGTGAATCTTACCTGCTAAGCCTAGTCTGAATAGAAGATTAATTAATATAACAGAGTAAGAAAAATTGTACAACTTGGTGGTGGTTGGTGATTGAACTTCTAGGCCGCCTGACCAGCAAAATGGCTACACCCAATTGAATTATATATACAAGTGGGTATTATACAATTTATCTATAATGACCCCAATCAATAATAATAATAATAATAATAATAATAATAATAAACTTATGCAATTTTATCACTTAAACCTCAATTAATAATGAGGGTGTAGTATCAAAAGAAAGGTAATCATATCTATTCACACTGGGGAAAAAAAAACACTTTAGAATCATTTTCGTCCAGTTAAGTTTGAACGAGTGGGAGTAGTTGATATTTGATGACAATCAAATGATTCAAAGTTTTAGTCATGGAAAAATTATAAAAGGACTATAGTTGGAATAATTGATTCAAATAAGAAGACTTTGCTAGTTGACTTGCACATCTTAAATGCTGCAAAAAGAAGTACTCCATTAGCATTTGTGATATTGATTCGCAATGGAAAACCAATCATCGGTCAAAAATAACAATGAAGAAGTTGATCATCATGGACAAAGAGGCGTTGGTGAGTGTCAAGAAACGGTACAAATTGTAACTCTTCAAGAATTTTCCCAACTCCTCGAATCCCAACCAAGGAAGTGGCAACCAGGATCAAGACGGCCCCGCCAAATGCATACAGTGCCACCAGAACTACGACAAAGGAGGCAACAGAGTGAGCATGTGTATGATCCCGTGCTGGTATCTTTTGGCCCTTACCATCATGGAAAACCACAGCTCCGTCGAGCGGAGGAATTCAAGTACCTTTGCCTGGATTGGTTTGCAAAGGGCAATGAGGAGAAAAAGGCATTCTTCTACAATAAGGTTCTTGAGAAAATTGATGTAATCAGAGGCTGTTATGCTGAAGTTACGATTGTCAACAAGTACGATGATAAGGCACTAGCCCTGATGATGCTTCTGGATGCCTGCTTCATCATAAACTTCATGGACTTCACAAGCACGGAGACCGACAATATCTTGGATTGGTTTGAATGTCTCGGTGTGGCTGCATCCAGCACATTCATGCTTGGTGATATCATGCTGCTTGAGAACCAAATACCTTTTCTGGTTCTAAAACTGTTAATCTGTTTACATTATGAAGAAAAAAAGGAAGCGGAAGAACTAGTTGAGAGGTTTATAACTTGGCTAACAATGGTGGACCTAAACCAGGCCAAAATTCCCAGAGAAAATGAAGAGCCACCCATTCATATTCTGGAAGTTTGTTGGAGAGTTTTAGTGGAGAAATATAACATTCAACCCAACCAACAAGAACACAATCAGCTCGCATCCAAGTTCTGGTGGCAAAAATTCTTGACTAGAAGAAAGAAAAAACACCAAAATGTATCATATTCAGTCATGGATCTCAAAGCCAAGGGCATTCACTTCAATCCTAGTTCTTCTCAGTCTCTCTTGGACATCACATTCACGTCTCGTGCCTTTTATGGACAACTTCAACTCCCAGTTCGATACGTTTCGGATCGAACCCAAGTCATTTTATCCAACATGATAGCTTACGAAGTATCACCAAATAATAAGACACCACCTGTCGTGTTGTCTTATGTGAACTTCATGAAATCATTGATTCAAAGCCCCGCGGATGTGAAAGAGTTGCAGAAAAAGGGGATACTGTTCAATAGGTTCGCCAATCATGAACAAGTGGTCAAATTATTCAAAGAAATCGACACGTTTGGGTATGCAGATTTTGATGTCTTCGAAGATGTCAAGCAGAGAATTGAAGAGCATTGTAGAAGCAAGGCCAAAACTTGGATCGTTGATCTCATTCATACTCGATTTCGGACTCCCTGGACTGCTATTGCCTTGTTTGCCGCAATTTTCCTTCTTTGCCTCACTTTTCTGCAGACATATTTTACCATTCGTCCAGTAAAATAAAATCCACTCAATCAATTAGCAGTAGCATATATATATGTATATATATCATCATCAAGATTGGCAATGTATGATGAGGTGTGACAATGTGTGCTTTTTAATTGGTTTTGAATGTTTCTGATTCTGTATGTCATTTTGCAAGTTATGATCTTCTTTCAATTGTTACTTTTCTGGTTTTTGGGTTTATTTCACTTCATTTGGCTTAATTATCAATCTAATTTCATTAATTAGTTTGAATTTCACCCTTAGGTTGATCATTCCCTAATTCTATCAAATGCAGTACAAACAGGAGAATCATTTCCTAATTCTATCACATAGTTCTGGTTTACTCAACTAAATAAGTAGTTATTCTCAGGAGGCACACACTACTGCATCTTTCAAGATTTTAACTTCACTATTCAAATTTCAACTTCTTGGCTTCAGAAACAAGGAAGCAGGAAACTGAAGTTGGAGAAATACAAACAAGTCTCCTAAATGAATTATATATATCACTGAATCCACTAATTTTGGCCTCAAACTGATCAATTAAGTTGAATTTCTGTGTTGAAGTAGAAAACGTCATTGTTGTGTGTTTGTTGGCAGCTTCACTCCAACACCCACAGAAGTTGGGATTTGAGCTTGGTTTCAAAGGAAGGCCTGTTTATAAGAAAGCAGGAAGCCATTACTAAAAGGGAGTGCATGAAGAAATATGGGTTCTCCCATCGGGTAACTTTGATTCTGCTGCAATCTTGGTGCTGCTATACATTAGATGGGAAAGAAGAAATGAGGGAATTATCAAATTAACCTCAACGAGAGCTGAATAACTAAAGATTATCTTTTACTCGCTCATTGTTATCTTCATCAAAACCAAATAAGGCATTTAAATTTCTCTACTACTGAGTTCTTATGAGTCATCTTTTCTTCAAGGAAAGGAGAAATGTCAAATGACCAAAGCCTACAAGAATCAATGTCATATTCCACCATTATCTTGTCCTTCAACGGTAGAGCATAAAGGGCTGTTTCGGGGCGAAAAGGGGACTAGGAAAAGATGTAAGAATTTTTGTTCTTTATGTAAATTCAAATATCAGATAGCTAAATTTTTTCCAATTGATTTCCAACAGGTATCCATATATTAATTTCTTCTATCATAATTCATCAGTTCCATCCATCTTTCACACTTCAATGGTAGGATTTTTCACAAAATTAAATCATAATTCTAGTACCAACAAAAACCACCAACTACTCTAAATGCCACACCAAAACCTACTTGAAAGGATGAATAACATTTTTAAAATTTATTTAATTAGGGACTAACGTAATACTAAAGACATTTTCTCATTGGATTTTACCACCAATCAAAACTCTTGATGGAGATTTCTTGTTTAATCAATCCTAACAACAACTAGAAACCAAACTCTACGGGAATAAATCAACGGGCACCTACAGTAAATGACAATGATTGAAGTTTCAAACTCTACTGCCTAGGTCAAATACTCACTAACGGAAAAATAGACTATTAGTCAACTCGGATGAGGGATAGTGTAGCTGTAAAGTTAATAAATCCATCATTATAGGCAAAAATAGAAAGGAGAATTGGATCAAACTTTATATGCTTACCAGCATACTCAGCATCTATTATCATCTAAACTTGTTTGCATGTGCTACGAACTATTACATAGAGCTACTAACTTAATAAATTCTCATTCAACCATGCAAAGCATGCACTAAGCATTAGCTCTTAACGTAACATTTGCATGCAGGCACTAGAAAATAATCTTATCCTCAAATTTATAAGAGTTCAAAAATAATATTTTCTTCAAAAGAAATTTTAAAAGAAAGGAAAATTTTAAAAAGAATACTAAAAGAAAACTATGACAACATAACAAGAATAAGCCAAAGTCAACATCATAAGCACCTGCATACCTTCTCCATATAATAAACGAGTTAACCATATTCATCAATGCCACAAAAGTACTTTTTTGAATGTCACGAAAAAGGAAAAACTCCTAAATTTAACCAGTAAACAACTAAGAGAGCATAACACATCTAGACCGAAAAAACACACTGGCAACCTAAAGCGATATATGTGCCATCATGCCCATGAAAGTTCCAAAATTTTTAGCTTGGAGGAAAAAGCATTAGGCGCTAGGGCATCACACTCCTGGAGCTCCTGATTTGCCCATAGATTACAAGCATGTGGCCTAGATAGTTATCAATGACCGAAGATCCACGAATTCTCCACGTAAATTGAATGTACTAAATGCGATTTAAAAAGGGAAACAACAATATACACACTTACTAATTCACTTCATGCAAATTCCATATCGTCGATCAAAAGAAGATGCGAAAGGTAATGATAAATGGCAGTTAACGCAAGCATAAAAACTTTGCAGAAATTTAAAAACACTCACAAACATCATAATTTTTGAATCCAAACAGTTCTCAAACATCATATTTCTAAATCTTAATTAATCCAACCAAAATTCCAAAAATTCAAAGCAAACCTAGCCAAAAGTCCTAGACTAAAGTAAAGAAGAATGTCTCTAAATCTTAATTAATTCAACCAAATCTCCAAAAATTAGCAAATCTAACCAAAAACTCCAAAATTTAAAGTGATATAAGTTGTTACCAACCAAGTAAAAGATGTCAGCTCAAATTGACTATTCCAGCAAGAATTGGGAAGCAGCAGGCAATCAAGACAATTAACTCATAACTAATAAGAGACGAAGAAAACATGAAGAAGCCAAACCCACTTTTATTAGTAGAATAACACTTTTAGAGATAGCAAATTTAAAAATAAAAGCAAGAATCGTGTACACTTAAGAATAATTTTATAATACTTTGCAAGTTAGGTTTAGTCATTGATTAGTTACAAGCTAGTTACATTTAATAAGTGGTTAAACTCACTAACCACCCAAACTCCAACAATGAATTCATTCACAGTTTGAGCTTCATTCTTGCTTCTTGAGTTTTGAATTTTGAAATTAGAGTGAAAGGGCATTCTCGAGGTCTGGGTTCCCATATTTCTCAGCTCCAGAACCATTCTTTCATTCTCCCAATTTTGTTAAGTAACAGCTTGGTATCAGAGTCGTTGATCTTCGACAACTCAAGTCTAACTATGGCAGAATGTACTAGAGCGATAGACCTTAAGAAAGACATGGAGGGATTGAAGGAACAATTTCGATTGAATGTAGAAGGGTTGCAGGAACAAGTTCAATTGAGCGCATAAAGGGCAGAGAAAAATATTGAAGAATTGAGAGCCATGATTGCTACAATGGCAACCACATACCATAATCCTCAAGGTACAATAGGTCAGGGAGCTTCTGGGGAGATTATAGGAGAATCTCAGGTTAAAAGAGGAGAAAATATGGGTGGAATCACGACTACCATATTCCTACCAAATGTTATCAGGTTTATTTTTCTCGCTTCAATGGAGATGATTTGAGGGGTTAGGTTTATCGTTGCGAACAATTTTTTGATGTCGATGAGACACCTTCTAAAGCCATAGTCAAGTTAGTAGCAGTGCACATGGAGGGTAAAGCTCTGCCATGGCACTAGATGTACATGAAGTCGAGGTTTACTCACGAGGCTCCAAACTAGGAAAAATACATACATGCCTTATTGTATGAAGATTCTATGTCTGAATTGATGAACTTGAAACAAACTAGAACTATTCAAGAGTACTTGGATAAATTTGATGAGTTGCTTAATTGTGTGGAATTGACTGAACCTTATGCCATAAGTTGTTTGTTGGGGGGAATGAAAACTGAAATTTCATTCCCAGTTAGGATGTTTAAACCTAAGACCCTATAGAAAGCAGTGAGCTTAGCAAAGTTGGAAGAACAACCAATTTGATTAACAACAAAAGATCATCCACAACAGTAACTTCCAAGGTTGGTCAAAACACTCAAAAGAATTTTTTCAGGTTCACAAGTGGAATCATAGTAATAGTACACCCTATACCAACAATAACAATAATCAAACTAGAAGCAAGTCTCAACCTGCCAAGAAAAGACTAACCCCACAAGAAATAGATGAGAAAAGATCCAAGGGTCTTGTTTCTGGTGAGATGAAAAGTTTATTAGAGACAATCAATGTAATAAGAGAAAATAGTTGTATATAATGGAAGTGCATGAGGAAGATAATGAAGAAATTGATCCAGAACAGAATGATCAACAAAAGGATTTAATTGATAGTGTAGAAGTAGAAGAAGACACCATACATTCTCATATCTCCATGCGTGCTATGACAGGGGTTCATGATTTTTGAACAATGAGAATAACAGAGCTTCTAAGGGTAAGACAGTGCACATACTTGTTGCGGATTTTTGAGAATGCAAGTGCATGTTATTGTAGACAAGTAATAAAGTGATGAATAAGTATCGTTACCACAAAGACCATTGAATTATTAAGTATCGAAATTTTGTTAACTCTAATTTTATTTAAACAAACAAAACTGAGCGGCGATTAATACAAATAAACTTAAATTACTACTAGAATAATACGCAAAAATTAAATAAAAATGAACTTCAATTACTTAAAGACCTAGGGTTATGATTTCACCATAATTAGTACGAACTGAATAATTTATCTCGTTAATCTCAATTTATTTCTTAAGTGATAGTTGAAAATCCCTAAATTATTCACTAGCCTCTCTTGAGGTCTAACGAAAATAACATCAATTTCTAACCTATTATTTTTTTATTTGAATTACAACAATCAATAATTCATTAGGTTATATGGATCTCAAATAAGACTACACAAACCATGCAAGTATATTCCTATATCATATGTAATTTATGATTTTTTACATGTAGAACAAGATATATATATATATATATATCACTTCTCAGATCAATATGATTATCAAATCATTCAATTAATGACCAAGTAATTGAAAGTATTAGAAACCATGTACAAAACTCAACTTGAAAAATAAATTGAGAATTGAATTGCTAAAAATATTCAAAACATAAAATTACATTACATCACAACCTTAGAAAAAGAAATTAGTTCATGGTAGAAAAAATGAACAATAACATAATAATCTTCATTAACAAAATCAAAGCGAAAGAGGAAAATAAAAATCAAACTTAGAAAAGGATGAGCTTTTTCTTTCCTTGTAGATGTCTTTTTTCAAACTTGAAATAGTTCTCTCATTTTCCCCTTATCTTCTTCTCTTTTTTTCTTTCTTTTCTTGGCTTCTTTCTTCCTCCCCAAAATTCCTTTTCCTTGTTCTCTTCTTGTCTCTCCTCTTGCCCCCTTCGATTTTTTTTTTGGAGGCTTTTAGAATCCTTAAAATTGGATGAAGATGTCCTAAAGAGGGCAAAATAATATTTTTTTCCCACCTGGTAGTGCCTAGGCACCATTTGCTCTGTTTTCGGTGCTTAAGCGCCCTATTTTGGTGCCTAGGCATCGTTCCTGCTGTTTTTCTCTTTTACTTCAGTGCTTTAATAGTGTCTCGTCCTTTTCAACTAGTTTTGAACCTCTTTCTAGGATGAATTAGCTTTTGGTGTCTTCTAATGAATTGTTTCTCTGTATCTTGCCTTTCTATTAACACTTGAATCAACTCGATATAAAATTTGTGGAAAGAGTTATGCCTATAATACCAAGATATATCATACTAGAAAGTTTCAGTCAAGTGCAGACTTTTGTTTCTTATATAGATAGAAATAAATTGATTTTATGGTAAAAATAGAAGTTAAAGATCTATCTCTTATTTTCCAATGGTTCAAGAATCAAGTCAAAATAATAGTGGAGCAAAGAGTTATAACTGAAATATAAACATTGCCCTCAATTGTACCATAAAGTGGATTCTTAACTAAGTTTTATGTTTCTTTCAATTTTCTTCTCCTTCTACCATTACCTACAAAATTTCAAATAAAGAGCATAAAAAGTAACATAAATACTTGTAAATAAATCAAATGTTAATCAAAAAACACACAAATTGTTGGTAAAAAACTAACTCAACAATACTCATAGATATTTGAAACACCCACAATTTCCTAGATTTGCAAACTACAGAAAGACTAGGATGCAAACTTGAAGCCACTAAACTTTTCCAGTATCTGTAGCGGATGGAAGTAAACTTATATCGCATTTGTTTGTAAGGATTTCACTTGGAGGATGCAATGGGTATATTTTTCAATAGACATGATGATAATAACTCTTGGAGGTTGTTTTATGGTGATGGGAATACAGTGGTTAGTCACATTGGGAGATATAAGTTGGAACTTTAATCATTTGAGGATGGAGTTTCAATTAGAGGGAGAAAGGTAGCCCTTAGAGGAATGCAACCAAACACTCTTAAACTCATCAAGAATAAAAAGCTTTATAAGGTGCTAGGAAAACCAACTCAAATTTCCATGTTACATGTAGGTATTATGCACAAGACTAAGCCAGAAACTGAACAAGGGATAAGCAACTTGTACTCCTTAGAAGGAAGTAGCATCTCGAAACCAAAATCAGATGAACTTAACTCACTTTTACATGAGTATGTTGAGCTCTTTGAGAAACCAAAATCATTACCTCCCCATAGGATTCAATTGAAGGAATGGACAGATCCCATTAGTGTAAGACCTTACATGTACCCTAATGCCCAAAAAAATTAAATTGAAAAAACTGTGCAAGATATGTTGGACAATGGGATCATTAGGGACAATAAAAGTCCATTTACCTCTCATGTGGTGTTAGTGAAAAATAAGGATGGGTCTTGGAAAATGTGCATAGATTATAGACAGCTAAACAATCACACAATCAAAGACAAACTTGTCATAGAAGAGCTACTGGATGAATTACAATATGGGGAGCAAGAGTGTTTTCTAAACTAGATTTGAGGTTTGGATATCACCAAATAAGGATGAGGGAAGAAGATGTGCTTAAGAATGTAATTAGAACACACCATGGTCACTTTGAATTCTTGGTAATGCCATTTTGATTAACCAATGCACCTTCTACCTTTCAAAGTCTAATGAACAAGATATTCCAGCCTTTTTTAAGAAAATTCATCCTTGTATTATTTGATGACATTCTTATTTACAGTAGTGACTAGCCTTCTTACATAACATACTTAAGATAAGATTTTGAAATATTAGAAAGGGACCAATTGTTTGTGACGAAAAGCAAATGTCAGTTTGGGCATGAAAAGATAGAATATTTAGGGCATGTAATCACACCAAAATGACACTACAGATTCTCATAAAATACAAGTTGTAAGTGAATGGCCAACGCCAAAAAATGTGAAAGACCTAAGAGGGTTTTTGGGGCTTACTGATTACAATAGAAGGTTTGTAAAAGACTATGGAAAGATTGCTAAGTCTTTAACTGAACTGCTAAAGAAAAACAACTTTCATTGGGATTCAACTTTAGACATAGGCTTCACTCAATTAAAACAAGCATGCAAGGCACCTGTATTAACATTGTCAGGTTTCTCTCAAGAGTTTACCATTAAACTGATGCATCTGAGGTTGGAATAGGGGCAGTATTGTTGCAGAAAGGAAGACTAATTGCTTATATGAGTAAAATCTAAATAACCATATACATATAACCAAATACCAAGTTTAAGTTTTCTCAAAATTAAAACAAAATAAAAAATATAATATATATGCTGATCTTTGACCAATTTTATCCTATTTTTATAAATTTTATTCGATTTTGATCGATTTATGTATAGTCAAATAGATCGGACCGACCACTGATTTCGGTTGAACCATTTTGTTCGATCCAATTTTGAAGATACTGGTTACAATATTACTTTAAGTGAGAAAATATTTTTGAAAAAAATAATTATTTATTTTAGGATGTCTCAAAAAAGAAAATAGGATTAATAAATTTGGGATAAAGGAATTATTTCATAGTAAAATCATAATAACATTAATATTTATGATTTATATGAGAGTGTTATTATTTTATATGATAATATTACTATGAATAATAACTAAATATATTATTTTAGGTAAATAGAATAACATATTCAAATTATTCAAGTACGACTGTTATTCTTTTGTATAGGTTAACTTAAAGAATATAGGTTAACTTGAATTTGAGCTCGAGCTTGAATAGATTTAAGTATAAATAAGTCGAACTTGAACTTGAAATTTCTATATCGAGAGCTCGAATAGATTTGACTATATATTAGTTGAGATCAAACTCGATATTTCTACGTTCAAAATCGATTCGTGTCTTAAAAAAAGTGTAAGATTGAACTTGAATTTGTTAAAAATTAGTTGCTAAGTAATATAAAATACATATTTATAGAAAATATAACCTAAGGACCATACATTTGATATACCCCGAATGAATCTATTGCAATTGAGTAATAAACAAATTCACTTAATTGTATTAGATAATTTATGCTTTTTACTCTATATATCTCAAGTGATAGAGTAAAATATAGTTAAATTCCATAAGTATCATATCTATGTAATTTAGTTTTTAAGCCAAGAAATTCTTGTTTAACAAAATTTTCATAAGAGATAAAATCTAAGAACACCAATTAAAGAGGAAGGTCCAAAATTTTTGGCAACTTCATAATGGAAAATTTAGAAGCAGAAATGGCTAAAAAGGGTAACTTTTGGATGATTAAACCCTAATAATATCCTTCAATTACACTATTTTCTAATACATGATAGTCCTCACTCGCTAGCATGGAGCTCATGTATAAATTTAAAATGAATTTTTAATTAAATGTTGTGAAAATGTAGTTATATTTTGCTTTTGGCAAGAATTTCATTATGATATTATTTGAAAACCACGTATATTCTTACAAATACAAGTTTCTTATATGAATAATTTCTTGAAGATTCTAACACATAACATCATGAAACAATGTCATGTTAAACATGAGAAAATAAAGTTTCATAACTATTTGATAATATCATGTGATGGAACCATATTGTTCCACTACTTTGATTATTTAAGTACCTAAAAAATGGTAAATAAATGATATCATTAAAATAAAAAATGGATAAATTTTTTGAAGGGTAAAATGTTATTACAAAAATAAATTTTTGAGTTGAGAATTTTTGAAAATTAATTTTAGGATGCAAAGTGTTATAATTCTTGTTAGGAAATGAGAACACTCCATACTTTTTCAGAAAGACAAAGAACTCAAAAATCATACTAATTAACTTTAAACACACAATTCTTAAGATTGTTAATTATAAATATGGGAGTTATTGTCTATCGTTGGCCTTTATGGTAGAATAAGCAGGGGGGATATGAGTGGGAGGTAGTGCTCGAAGGTCAAGGAAGTTGGTGACTTAATGATGGGAGAGCTGGCGCACTTTCTACAAATTGGTGCATGAAGTTTGTGGTGGATTATTCACTAAACCATTATGAAATGTTGGGTTTTCTATCTCATGTCTGTTTTCGTTAAAAAAAATAATTAATTAAAATGGGGGGTTTTCGAAATATTTTAATATAGGTAAAAGATTTTTATATATTTAGTTTTTATGTAACTGAACAAATGACTCGAAAATATGTATCCACTCCTCCATAATAAAGCTGGATAGAAGAAGATTAACCAATAAATGTTTTTCTTTCCTCCATTGTGTTTATTGAGTTTATTGTTGGATATCCAACTGTTCTTCATTGAAATTCTCTATTTACTTGATAATATGGATGTTCTATTTGACTTTCATGTCAATTAATTTTGTTTAGGGATTTATTAAGCTTTATATTTTTCAGTCAATAGATTTTTTTTATATTGGAATTGCATAAATATGTTTAAGTCTGGAATCAAATATATTTGACCAGTAATCATTTGTCAGTTAGTTAATCCAATCATTTAATTTAATTTATCCGTTATAGGAATTAACTAAGGCGCATTTAGTTAATTGCTCCAATTGGACTTCCCTAATCTTATTAAGTTTAATTAATTGATTTAATTTATTAATTAATTTAATTTTTATTTAATTAAAGCTCAATAAATTAATTAAGTTAAATAATTAATTTGTTTTAATACGACAATTGAAATATTTTCTCTTATAGATGTGTTTATATTTTTATGTGACCCCTTAAGTTCACTAATAAATAGTAGTAGGTTCATAGTTCTTGTGACCTAAATAAAAATTTAAAATTATTCTGATTGAGTAATTCAGTTAATTAATCCTCTTACAGTTAACTCCATAAGTCTAAAAACCCGCGAATCACTTATAACGTCTAACAAATATTATGAAGATCTTGATATTGGTGAAGTAACAAACATTTTTAATTACAAATATCATGCAAGTTAGGTCCTATCATAAACTAATCTACAAATTAGACCTAAGGTTTTGATTCCTAATCGAAACTCAAATAACTCAATAACTATGCATTTATTCCTAATTCTTTTACAATGAAATTAGAAAATCATTTTTCTAACTTTCATCTAACTTTGTCCAAGAACTTACAATTTAAGGACCATAATAAAATAAGAGATTCTTCTATTCATCTAAATAGACTAAGGATCATTTATTGACCACTTATTAACCTCCATGTATGATTCGATTGTATTCAAAATATTTTCCTTGTATTCAAAATATTATCCATGGAATTAGAGAATAAATCCTTAATGATAGCCCTCGATAACACTATTTTCAAATATAAGATAGGCCTCATTCGCTCGTGTGGATTTCATGTACAAATTTAAAATGGATTTCTAATTAAATATTATGAAAAGATAGTTACATTTTACTTTTAGCAAGACTTTCACTATGATATTATTTGAAAACCATGTATATTTGCACAAGTATAAGTTTCTTACATGAATAATTTCCTAAAATGTTTTGATACAAGATGTCGTGAAATAATGTCGTGCTAAACATGAAAAAATAAACTTGCATAACTACTTGACAATATCATTTAGTGGAACCAAATTGTTCCACTACTTAGACTGTTAAATTATCTACAAAGTGGTAAACAAATAAAATCATTAAAATAAAAAATGGATAAAAATTTTGAAGGGTAAAATGCTACGACAAAAATAATTTTTTGAGTTGAGTATTTCTTAAAAATAATTTTAGGGTGTAATGTGCTATAATACTTATCGAAATGAAACTCTATACATTTTTAGAATGACAAAGAACTCAAACATTATATTAATTAACTTTAGACACAAAATTCTTAAGATTGTTAATAGTGAAAACCAAAGCACTTTCTAGAAATTGGTTGATGAAGTTTGTGATGGGTCATTTCACTGAAGCGTAATGAAATGTTGGAGTTTTTATCTCTTATCTATTTTTTGCGAAAAAAATATCAATTGAAGTGGAGGGTTTATTTATTTATTCTTATATACGAAAAAGTGATCAAAAATGTTGCTCCATTAATTATATATACGCTTAGTTCTTATTGTTAAATGGGTATTTTGTGTATAATTCGAATGCCTTTAACTTGATTAATTATTTTTATTCAAGTGATTTCTATTGCTTTTACAAGTTTTGTTGCATTTTGTAGAAATTAGAAAAGGAGACAAACAATTACGGTTGCCAAATAAGGAAAGAAAGAAGGAGGAGTTCCAGTCAAATCAGATTGTTTGGTTCCATGGCATCGTACTTCAGGGCCGCAGTGCCGATGTTCGTGAAGAGATGAAGAATGCTATTGGCGTTGCGCCACCACCATTCCATGTCACTACACTATCTCATAAAATTGGGCAGATGCATTCCATGTTGCGATGCTATTTTCAGTGTTGTGATGCCATCCAACGTTGACTTCTACTATATCTATTCTATTAGGTTTCTTTTTGTGCAGTTTTTGAAGAGAAGATATATATAGAATACCTAGCAACACTTTGGAGGACTTTTGGAGACTTTTTGGCACATTCTGGAGAAGGAGAAAAAAGAGAATAAGGGAGAAGACTTGAAGAAGAAGATCGAACAAGTAATTTTTGGACACAAGAATTGATTTTTCTTTCAATTCCTAGAGTTTCTTCTATCCTTTTGTTTTCTTGTCTTTGAATTATGAACTTGAATTTGTCTATTTTTTTTATATTCCACTATAAACTAAATATATTTTCTAGAGGAATGATGTAACCTAAATTTGAACCTATGTTTTGATTATTGATTATTGATTATTCTAATTCAAGTTATTGAGTTTATTTGTGTTATTTGATTCAATTGTATCTTGATTAAGTGGACATTAATATTGTTTGTTTGGTATACGAAATTCATCATTTGGGAGAGAGAGTTTTGTATGTGACATTGGGATAACAAAAACTTGAAATTTATAGAGTTGATAGGCTTATGAACTATTTGAAATCTTGTTAGGAATTATGGAGCTATTTACGAACTTGATTTTAGATTTCTATATAGGTATTGAAATATGACTTTAAGTTCATAATCACTCAGCACTAGAGAGAGAAGATGATTACTTTAAGATTCTTGATTTATAAATTGATAACTTAGAATTGGATTGATTGATTTGATTGAACACAAAGGGATAATTAGGCGAAATCAAACCTTTAGACTTTAATCCATATTTGTTTTTTGTAAGATTTGTCAAGTCATTAGCTTTCCTTAGTTTTTGTAAGTTTAATATGATATTTCATCAGATTATTCTAATTACAGTACTTAATACATATTTGGTATCAATCTCTATAAATACGACAACCTGTTTGCCATCTATACTAAAACTTGACATTATATGCTTGCGGTAGGATTTTTGACGAACACTTATGCAGCTAAGTAAATGACTCAAAAAAATGTATCTACTCGTTCATAAAAAACTAGACTTGATAGAAGAAGATTAACTAAGAAACATTTTTATTCCTCCATTATGTTGTTCAGAGTTTACTGTTTATTTTCTTCTCTATTTATTTGATTATAAGGACTTTCATATCAATTAAAACTTTTTAAGCTTTACATTTTCCCGTGGATAGAAATTTTATTTCATATTAGAATTGCACAGATTTGGCCAGCAATCATTCTTCCTCAAATCTGACTTTATTGAAATGTTTGATCAAGTGGTAAAAATAAGGTGCATACCATTTGATTTTTGCAATTTTTTTAGAAAATTTTTATTGTACAGATTATTATGGTATTAAGAGGTTCAAAATCAAAATTGAACTTTTTAGTAGTGGAACCAATACATTCAATATTATATAATTTTGTTACAGTCCAATATAATTTTACAGTTTATATATATACATATATATTCATCTTACTTTAGTATATTATATTTTTTTTTCTCAATTCAAACTGATAGAATCCGTTGCTCAATTCTTCTTAAAATCCTAAATGTTGTGAAAAGTGTTGTAACATCTAAATAAAATACGTAGTGGAAATAAAAAAATAACATCATGGTATTTTACGTGCTTCAAGTACTGTACTCTATATGAACGAGGCTACGAGTAGAGAAAGAAACAATCTACTAATTAGCAATAGTTTAGAGAATACATCTCATGGAATCAAAATAATTTAATGACTCCCTTTTTAAATGAAGATCATCCTATGTATTCCACTAATTAGTTGTTCATGCAAGCTCCCCTCAACTTTAACCAGCACTGTTGGACTTCCTCCAACTCTGAACTCTTACAGATGGTTGATCCGGTCTTCTATTTTCTCCCGAAGAATGTATATGAGTAATCAGCACTATTGGACTCCTTCCAACTTCGAACTCCTTCAGATGGTTGATACGATCATCTCCTGAAGACTTTTTTACCTTCTTCTCTTGAAGAATGTATGCGAGTAAAGATCACCTCACCCTTGAATCATTTTCATGGCACTATTCAGTTTATCTACTTAGTTTCTTTAATGTTAAGACTTGGTATATATGCAACCATGTATTTCGGTCCAAATTCCCTTGAAATTGAGTTTTGATTGTTGCATATCTGAAAAATATTAATTTCTTGATTTGTTGTCATATCCATAAGATTTTATAAATCTTCTCTTACCTTATCAAAACAAATTAAGAGTATCTTTAATTTCAGTACATTTACCTAAAATAAATATTTTGAAAATCTCTAAATTATGTAAAACTACCCAAAATAATTATAATTAATTAATTAAATATTATTCCGTCAGTGTTGCAGCATCTCTCACAACATTTCTTGTAATACCTGATTTCTGTGCAATTTCCATAAATGTCAATCTTTTCTGACACTAACATAAACATTAATTATCAACATGTTCATTTCATCTATTGTAACTATTAGTTATATATAAAAGATACAAAAGGGAGTATTAACTTAGAACAAGATTTTAATCTTCCAAAGTATATCTGAACTTTTAAAATATAATAAAAACAAACTCTAAGTAAGTTGCATTAATTACTAACTTTGTAGATAACTAGTAAAAAGTATGTGCAATGCACGTGATTCATATAATTTACTAAAATAATTATATTATTAAATAACTAAATATTAGAAGGTAGTTTTATAAATAAAAAATATTAATTGAATACTGAATTAATTAAAATAAAAAAACATTCCAAGGTACTTATAAATATTTATTTTAAGTATAAATTGATATGAATGATTAAATAAAAATATTTAAAGAACTAAATTTAATAATAATTTTAAAAAATAAATAGTAATATAATTAAATAAATTCTTACTTAAATTTATGATCACATTAATCATCATTTTGTTTGATGGTTGGAAAAGTTTTCTTCTTTTTAGTTCATGCAATATTCATAGTTAATCAAGCGAAAATACTAAAAAAACAAAATACAAAGTGTCACATTAAATCAAAAACTTTTAAATAAACTAAATTATTTTTTTGCCAAAATCAAATACTGTGTCTTGATATTATTCATACTTAGTAATTAACCAAAAAAAATATATAAAGGTTAATCTTGTCCATTTGCTTACTACTCTTACACACTTCATTTTCTCTCTGTCATTCCTTTAAATAAAAAAAAAACATAACCAAAAACATAAAGTGCAATATAAAGATCTATAAAAAGTTATATTTTCATATTTTTTTTCATTCCATTAATAGTCAAATAGATATTTTTATCATAAATTTGAAATTGAAGCAATATGAATTTACCTCTCCTGAGATTTAAATTAACAAATAGTTTAAAGAATACTCAAGTAAGATAAAATTAGTACGTATTAAATAAGGTTTTTTAAATTCTTTTTGTAGTGCTTACATATATATATATATTAAGATTTTATCCAATTTTAATTCTTGTTTCAATATTTTATGTTATATTTTTGTTTTGTTAAGTTAAATTATTTGTTATCTGAGTTTTGTCATAAATATTATATTGATATCTGAATTTTTACAAATTTTAAGGTGTAATTTGCAAGGGGGTTGACTTTTGCCCTAAATGTTAAATGCATATTAAACAAAATCCTTTTAAATTTTCTTTTATTTTTTAAATACAAAATCATGCATACCCTTTTTAATTCTATTTACTTTTACTTATCCTTTATTTGTTAATTTCATTTCATTTAATTACATTAAATTTTATTTATTATTAACATTGATTTAAGATTATCAACAAATATACCTCCATATAAGTAATAAATAAAAAGACTATAATGAAACACAAGAAATTTAAATATTAGTCTAATTTTGACACTAAAATTTATGAGGTGCAATATAAAATATAATTTGCGAAAGTCAAAATAAATCCTTATTTAGAGTTTAAATGTATTTTCTTTTTAAGTTTTTTGGACTTGTCACATCATTGATTAGACATAATTAAAATGGAGAATAAGAAGAAAACACAAGAAAAATAAAGCAAATATTTCTTTTATTCTATCTACTCTTTTTTCTTAAATCTCAATATTTAAAAATTAAATTTACAATCTTTTCTAAGGTTTTTTATCAACAATCACTGGAATATTATCCCATAACACTTGAATTGAAGGTTATTTAAATCCACACCTCCTAAGGTTTGCAATTTTACTAAAATATCTTTCTAGTCCTATTATGTCAAAATTCAAAAAAAAAAAAGTATTTACAAACAAAAAGAACATAACCTAACATTTATGACAATAATCCCATCTTTTTCTTTAAAATTCATGTTTTAGATAAAAACATAAAAAAGTTAATAAGCCAAAATTAAAATGTTGAAACTCTCTTTGATTGTAGTAAATAAAAAAATCATATATAGTTTTAAAAAGAAATAGGGGATCAAAAAGTTTAATTTTGAGGCAACAATCAACAATTAATTGATTAACTTTTATATTAAGAATAACTCTTCAAAACTTAAAGTTTTTAAAATGAGTACTTCAAAATAAAAAATAACTAAAATTAAATTCTATCTTCTTCAGCAATTAAACAGAATATATTGATCCAGATATAAAAAAAAACAATATATACTAACAAAAAATATAGTTTTCAAAATGCATAAATTATTAGATTATATTATTATTATCTATGAAAAAAATAAATTTGAAAGTAACTCTCTCTCTCTCTCTCTCTCTCTATACGATGTATTATACTATTAAAAATGACATTTGCAATTGAACTTGAGTCTTTCATTTGTTATTAAAGTTTCACAATTGTAAATTTGTGATCTATGTACAATTATAAAAATCATAATTATTTTTTATATAAGAAATTAATCTATATTCCTTATATCATTGAAGAGACTATAAACTTTAAAATTTGACCTTATTCATTTTTTTTCCTTTATAAAATTATTTATTATAAAATATAACACTAATTAGTTTTTTAAAAGTTGTACCTTTTTTAAAAAATAAACAAATATAGTACTTTGATCTTGAAATAAATTTCTCTGAGAATGTTTTATCAAATAATGGGATGTGGTTGCGAAATATTCAAATTTCAAGGTGCAAATAACCCCTTAAACTTATTATGCATGATTTAACATAGTAAATATTAAGATTAAATTTGTTACATGAATTTTACCATGAATGTCATATTGGTACATGAATTAACACATAGTTAAGAAATACTTGATTTTGTTGTACATGTCAAATTGTTAGATATTAAATGAGTTCTTTTAATTTTTCTTCTTAAAGTAGCATATATACACTTTTAGACATTAAATTGTTAAATAATGACTTTCTCTTATTCTATCTACCCATTTTATTTTTAAATTTTAATATTTAATAATTAATATTATAATCTTTTCTAAGGTTTTATTTACAATAATGTAAATATAATTATCATAACACTTGAACTTAAAGTTATTTGAATCCACTTTTTCTGAGATTTGCAATTTTAATAAAACATCTCTCTAGCCATACCATACCAAAAATTCCAAAAATTAATTGTATTTAAAAACATAAAAACACTAACCAACATATATGATAATAATCCATCATTTTAATTAAAATTCACATTTTAAAAACATAAGTGATAAGCCAAAACTCAAAATTTGAAACCCTCTTTGATTGAATACCAAATATCATAATTTAATAAATAATAAAACTATATATAGTTTTGAAAAAGAAATTGGAGAATAAAATTTTAATTTTAAGGTAATAATCAATAATTTTAAAATTTAAAACTCTCTTAGATTGTATACCAAATATCTTAATTTAATAAATAATAAAACTATATGTAGTTCTAAAAAAAATAGGAGGTAAAATTTTAATTTTGAGGCAATTATCAATAATTATAAATAATATTGATTAACTTTTATGTTTGAGAATAATTTTGCAAAAACTAAAGTTTTTTAAATGAATATTTTAATATAAGAACTTAAATTAAATTCTATCTTCTTGAATAATTAAAGAGAATATGCTAATTCAGATATTAGAAAACAATGAATACTAATAAAAAAAATATAGTTTTTGAAATACATAAATTATTAGAATTATGTAAAAGATTAAAATTAAAGTCCACTTACATTTATTAAAGGAAAGAATATAAATTAACTTTTATATGTTTGAAATATATATAATTTTAAAAACACTACGTGAGAGTTGTCTTTTTAAATGCATAATCATAAAAAAAATTATTAGACCAAAATCTAAACCATGAGATTTAATAATATACAAAATTTATATTAATATTATCTATGAAAAAATACATATGAAAATAACTCCTTTTGATTTTATTTTCTAAAATTGTACAATGTATTATACTATTAAAAATGTTATTTGCAATAAATTAGAATTTTTTATTTTGTTATAAAAATTATGCAGTTGTAATTTTGTAAATCATGTATTCTTTATTTATAATAGTTAATCTATACTCTTTATGCAGTTGGAGAGACTATAAAGTTTAAAATTTGATCTTATTTATTTTGTATTATAAAATTATTTATTATAAAAAGCAATTACCAATTAGTTTTTTAAAAGTTAAGCCATTTTTTCAAAAATAAAGGGATATGGTACTTTGATCTTTAAATAGTTTTTTCTTAGAATTTTTTATCAAACAAGAGATGTGGTTGCCAAAGATTCAAATCTCAAGATGCAAATAACACCTTAAATTTACTATGCATGATTTAACATAGTAAAGTTTAAGACTAAATTTATTAAATGAATCATAAATGTCATATTGATACATGAATTAACATATAGTTTAAGAAATACCTGAGTTTTACCGTGAATGTCAATTTATTACATATTAATTTTTTTTTTAGTTTTTCTTCTTATAATGGCATACGTACACTTTTAGACTTTATCCAATTTTAATTCGTGTTTCTTATTTTTTATATTATATTTTATTTTGTTAAAATAGATTATTTTCTTACCTAAATTTTATCATAAATATCATATTGATATATGAATTTTTATAATTTTTAATTGTGTAATTTTTCAATGACACCCGAATTTTACCTTTATACATAATGAATAAAATTATTTTAATTTCTTAAAATAACATTCGTATAAATTCTTCATTCTATTTAATTTTTAATTTTTTATATTATGTTTTATTTGGTTAAATCAAATTTTATCTATTGATAACATAGATTCAAGATTTTCTAACAATATATTTCCATATAAATAAAAAAATAAAAAGGTCATGATAGAACATAATAGATTTAGATCATAATATGCTTTGAAAAAAATATTAATATTGAAACTAAAAAAATTATGAGGTGTGACACAAAATAAGATTTGTAAATATTCTATTAACTCTTTACTTGGAGTTTTAAAGTGGTATTTTCAGTGGAATAAATTTGTTTGCTCTTTCTTCTTCAGCTTCTTCTTTTTTCAAATTTTTTTGGACTTTTTTTCCTATTGATAAGGCTAAGTAAAACAAAAGATGTCAAGAAAATACAAAAAAATAAAGAAAATATTTCTCTTGTCCTCTCTATTCTTTTTCTTAAACTTTCATAATAAAATTAATTTTAAAATCTCATCTCATTAATTAAAAAATTTAACTATCATCTAGGTCTGTTTTAATTTTTAATTTTTTATTTGAATATAAGCATTTATATTTTTTAATATATTTATTATTATTATTCAATCTTAATTTTATATTGTCATAATTATTGGTTTTATTTAATAGAAAGAATGTATCATGAAAAAATAATTAATTTGATGATTGAATCTAATTTAGTATGTAAAAAGTTAAAGAACATATCCATCATTACAAAAAAAAATTAGATAAAGATTAACAGAAAAACTTAGATACCAAAAAATATGAGTATGAATAACCAAAAGAATCTTATACCAATTACTTTTTATTTAGCATCAAAGCTCCTAAAAATAACTTTTGTTATTTTTTATTTTTATTTATATATTGTAAATTCATCTTTCTTTTTTCTATAGAATTATAACATAAATATATCAATTGTAGATAAACTATCATAAATTTAATATATAATTGTGCATAATACTCAACTTTGAATGATCATAATTTTCTCATATGAGTTTCTCTATATATACTTATAAGATATCATTGAAAAGCTTTTAGATCTAATTTAATATGAAATTGTACTTAATTGAAAATTCAATATACTCAAAGAGTTTTGATAAAAAAAATATTTTTCAATTTTTGAAAAAGAATTTAGGATACAAAAGGACATTTAAAATTATATTCAAATTATATTATTAAAAATATTTAAAGTTCGATTACACCCTCATTTTTTACTATTTAATACTTATTCATTAGAATTATATTAAGTAGGTCAACAATTTCAAGAAATCTTTTGATTTATTACACTTTTATAGATAATATAGATAGATGATAATATTTGAAAAACAAACCTAAACACACACACAATAAAAAAACTAAAAAAATAGTTAATCAGACAAGATTAATTTATATGATTTAGGTTGGTCTTTGACAATCTCAATCATACAATAATTTTCTTAAATTTAAATCCTAATTTTTTTACAAGTTTTAAATCAATTTATTTAATAATTTAATTATAAAAAAATATTTTTCAAAGATATGTTCTATAGAATTATATCAACAGAGGGTTTCTTATATTCAAGAACTATTTACTCTTTCTACAAAATAATTAATTGATTGACAAATTAAGCAAATTAAGTCAACAAAATATTATATTGCTTTCCTAATTAAATGTGGAAAAGAATCAAACAATTTAACTATAGAAATGTTATAGAACTAGGTAACTTATAAGCTTAATAATGACGAAGAGCAATTAAGGAAGGAATCTGTAATGCATCAATTGGAGGAGGTGCATGTCAAGTCCTAGTCCACTGCTTCTGCTCTCTTTCTCCGGTTGGAACACCTGCACAAAACGCCGGTGTGACCCCGCGTAAGAGCTTTGACGCTCAAGTCAGTGACAGCCCTTTGGAAGAGGATGAAAAGTAGATAAATATGTGTATTCTTGATATTTCAAAAGTGTAACCTGTGTCATGCTTTGTATTCCCTTATTTATAGGTGCCAAATAAGGGTAGAAAAGAGATTTCAAACCTCAATATGTTATAACAGATTACTGTGTGCGTGCCCATATTCTTTGATTTGCCCTTAAGAGATTCCCCGTCGCTTTCTAACCGTAATCGTTTCCTCTTCATTATTTTCGTGAACTTGCCCGACCTGTAGGTCAGTCACCTCCTTAAACTTACCCAACCTAGAGGTCAATGAACTCCTTGAACTCACCCGACCTATAGGTCAGTCAATCCTTTGAACTCGCCCAACCTGTAGATCGGCCAACTCCCTGAATTTGTCTGACCTGGAGGTCAGTCAATCCCTTGAACTCGTCCTGACTTTTGTCCATCTAGCTTCTATCCCCATAATTCGAGCTGTGCAGGTCCGTCCTGACCTAGGTCGCACCAATTTCATACTTATGACCTGAGCTAAGTGTGTCAGTCCCAACCTATACCACACCAGCTAGTCCCCTTACTCTGCTTGCCTTGCAGCTTTTACAGGACAGACAGAGTATGAAAATATCTTGATTATTAGGGCTGACGTAAGCCTTTTTTCAAATTCCACCCCTTTGGTTTTTGCGCCCATTATAGCAACTTAAATGCCTGTCTTATCAATTGACTATCCTCATCCAGCCCTACACGTATTCTTTTTTTATTATCTAACGTTAGGGCTCCTTCTGCCTGTTCGAGTGCCGCCTCCCTATAAAAAGGCCTTCCCCTTCATTTTCTTTTCCTTCTTTCTCTTTTCACTATTTTGCTCTCCAGCGATCATCCTCTGTTATTTTTCCGGCAACTTTCTTCTTCTCTCCCTTCAACAAACCAAGTAAGTCTTCTGATTTTTGCCCCTCATTTATCTTTATTTTTCCTGCATATTTGGTTTGTCATTTTTTTATGTCCACGTCTACTGCCTCTCCAGAATCTCTATCATTTATTCCCTATTTTCTTCCTCCCGGCGTATCCGTTCGTGAACTAGCACTTGAACTGTCCACCATAACCCAACCGAATTTAGGATGGCTGATCCAGCTAATCACCCGGCCTATATGATTCATGCCACTACCCTATCTAAGATAAGCCTAGCAAACCTTAGGGAAAATGCAGGAATACCTGAGGAATTTAATGTGGTCCTGTCAGGTCCTCGCGCCAGACCTCATGCCCCCCTCTTGGCTATGTCACTTTCTTTGTAGATCAACTAGAGGCCGGCCTTAGGTTTCCCATTCCCGACCTATTCTCCCGTATTTCTAAGAGTTTCGGTATTCTCCTGATGCAGCTAGTCCCTAACTCCTTCCGACTCATGGTCGGTTTTTGGATGGTAGTTAGCTACTTTGGGTACGAACCAACCCATAAATTATGGCGAGCTTTCTTTCATGCAAAAACTGCTTCTCCAGGCTTATTTTATTTCACTTTCCGGGGAGCAGCTAAATTTCTACAAGGAAAACCCAGCTCCCTTATGGGTTGGAAGAAAAAGTATTTTTACATTTCATCTTCTGATCCTTGAAATTTTCCTACTAATTGGATCACCGACTTACCTCACCAAGGTCGCGCGCCCGCCCTGGACTCGGCCGCCCAGGCATTAGCTCGTCGATTAAATCACAGTCCCTACTACATAGGGTTATTAGCTGATTCCTGGCCTTTACTTTACCATTTTCAACTGAGCCCCA
Organism: Paulownia fortunei; assembly: GCA_019321725.1. NCBI lineage: Eukaryota > Viridiplantae > Streptophyta > Magnoliopsida > Lamiales > Paulowniaceae > Paulownia > Paulownia fortunei. The sequence goes on from CM033123.1 coordinate 13,529,370, forward strand.
AAGCTATTCCACTCCCCCAACCTATAGGTATCATCTTGTTTAACTATTTGCTTGTGACTTCATATTTGTTAAAATGCTAATAGTATATCTTTTGTTCTGAGCAACTGATGGAGTCCCGTATCATAGCAGCCTACCGAGCTCGGAAAGCCGCAGGAGGGTCAGGGCAGCCTAAAGGTCAATCCTGAGTCCTCCTGACCAGTGCACCTATGGATCATCAACCTGTGCCCACAACCCAGCTCCATCCGCCATTCCTTCACCATCCCAATCTGCCTCTCCACCTACTGCGGCCGCTGCCCCCACTTCTTCCCGAAATAGAGGAAACACCCAGCTTTTGCAAGCGGCAGTAGTTCAGGTCCGTCCTAGCGTCCTCGTCTCAATGCCCTTGCTTCTCTGAATGCTTCTTTTTTCACTAGCAGTTCAGTACTGGACACTCGGGATGAAAACTCTGTGCTAAGTGGCTTCAAGGCATACCCAACTCCATGGACTAGCGCCTCTTAGGGTCCATGGATTATGATGCCAGGGTAGGCAACCTTGCCGATTATGCTTCTAAGGTAATGCTCCCTTCTTAACATCCATCACTTATCCTAACAATCAACAACTTGTCTAACCTCCTCTATTTCTAGGCTATACTGTACTTAAGCTCATTAATGGCCGATCTGCGGTCTGGATTACCCTCTTCGGAGGAAGAGGAGCTTAGGCAACAGTTGGAGGATATGCAACAATGACTGCAATGCTCCCAAGCCCGCACCCATAAGTTGGAAGCAGACCTCGAGGTAGTTCGGGGTAAAAATGCTTTCTTGTAGGAGAGGATAACCGTGGTGGAGCAAGATAGAACCACCATGGAAAATCAAATGCTAAAGTCCATTGAGGAGGCTTCTATTTCTCGAGCTGAAGGTCATGCTGTGGGAGTTATAGCAGGTCGAGCGGAGTGGGCCTAGGAGAAAGCCAAATTCCTGCAATCCCCAGAATTCCTTGATCACCTGATCTCTGGGGCCTTGAATTATTTAATCCATGGGTTCACGCACTGCCTTGGCCAAGTCAAGGAGTTAGGGTATACTGGTTTAGATCCAGACCTGGATCGTGCTGTCGAAAGTGTTCCCCCTCTTGACAATAGGTCTGCTCCCGTTGTTGACGTAGCTGGTCCTTCATAGCCATCAGTTGCGCCCACAGTTTTGGGAGATCATTCTGTCCCTCCATCTCTTGCTCTTTCCATAACTATTGCTCCTCTAGATCCGACTTCCGAGCTTGTCACCAACATCGAGGATGACAGTTCTTTCCCTTTCGGGAATTTAGATGATAAGGGTGCTGCTATAGAACCCCTCAGTATTTCTGATTACAGAGTAGAATAGGCTGTGTATATTTTTACAACAGTTTATAATAATATCATTTCATCTTTATTGTTGTTGTTTGTCTTTATTTTTCCCGTGTTTGCAATTTTCTCAGTAATATTCTTCACAATATTTATGATGCACATTCCAAGTTTCACAACCGAGCTACATGTCTTAACCATATTCTTGTTTTCTAATATAAAATAATAATCTAGCTTAGGCAGGCAGACAATCAAACTATTTTTTTTTTGAATCATTCCCCAAGGAGGTCGGTCTCTGCGAACCCTCCAAGGAAAACAGGTAGGTCCAGTTCAACTGACCTTAGGATTTTTTTCTTGAATCATTCCTCAAAGAGGTCGGTCTCTGCGAACCCTCCAAGAAACCCAGGTAGGTCCAGTTCAACTGGCCTTAGGATTTTCTCTTGAATCATTCCCCAAGGAGGTTGGTCTCTGCGAACCCTCCAAGGAACCCAGGTAGGTCCAGTTCAATTGGCATTGCCTTAGGATTTTTTCTTGAATCATTCCCCACGGAGGTCGGCCTCTGCAACCCTCCAAGGAACCCAGGTAGGTCCAGTTCAACTGGCCTTAGGATTTTTTCTTGAATTATTCCCCAAGGAGGTCGGTCTCTGTGAACCCTCCAAGGAACCCAGGTAGGTCCAGTTCAACTGGCCTTCCTTAGGATTTTTTCTTGAATTATTCCCCAAGGAGGTCGGTCTCTGCGAACCCTCCAGGAACCCAGGTAAGTCCAGTTCAACTGGCCTTACCTTAAGATTTTTTCTTGAATCATTCCCCAATGAGATCGGTCTCTGCGAACCCTCAAAGGAACTCAGGTAGGTCCAGTTCAACTGGCCTTGCCTTAGAATTTTTTCTTGAATCATTCCCCAAGGAGGTCGGTCTCTGCAAACCCTTCAAAGAATCCAAGTAGGTCCAATTCAACTAGCCTTGTCTTAGGATTTTTTCTTGAATCATTCTCAATATACCAAGTAAATTCATTTCATTTCTTTTGTCAAAACTTAAAATTACATATAGAATTTCTTCAAATGGCAAATATTCCATGGTCTCGGTATTTTTTTCCTTTCTTATCTTCTAGCTCATAGACACCTCCAACTATCACCCGAGTTACCTTGTAAGGCCCTTCCTAACTTGCTTCTAATTTGCCAGTTTGTTTCAAAGCATCTACTCACCGTAGTATTAGATCTTCAACCTGAAAATTTCTTATTTTGACCTTCCAGGAATACCCAACTCGAATTCTGCTTTTGTATGCCTCCATGTGGAGGTATGCTTTCTCTCTTTTCTCATCAATCCAATCTAATGCTTTTCTCATGAGTTCATTATTTTCTTTTTCATCATCACTCTGGATTCGGTGATTTTCCATTCCGATTTCGGCTGGTATAACAGCCTCTGCTCCATATATCAAGCTGAATGGAGTTTTTCCAGTTGTAGTCCTTGGCGTCGTACGATATGCCCATAATACCGAATCCAGCTCATCCACCCAACCTCCTCCAGATCTGTCTAGCCTGGTCTTAATTCCTTGCAATATTATTCGATTGGTTACCTCCACTTGTCCATTGGCTTGAGGATGAGCCACCGAAGTGAAGTGTTGCTTGATCTTCATCTCAGCGCACCAGCTCTGGATCTTTTTCCCCTGAAACTGAGTTCCATTGTCCGATATCAGGTCGCGCGGAACCCCATACCTACATACTATGCTTCCCCATAGAAATTTCATGACCTAAATTCTGTGATCTTAGCTACAGGCTCAGCTTCTACCCATTTATTGAAATAATCTACTGCCACTATTAAGAATTTTCTTTGTCCTATCGCTAGGGAAAAGGATCCGATAATATCAATCCCCCATTTGGAAAAGGGACAAGGTGAGCTCATGACCTTCAGCTCTTCTGTTGGTTTATGTATTAACGAGGCGTGCTTCTGGTATTTTTCACATGTTCTAACCAGATGTTGCGCATTCTCTTTCAATGAAGGCCAGAAATACCCAGCTTTTGCCATTTTATAAGCCAGAGCCCGGTCTCCACCATGGCTTCCACATCCTCCCTCATGAATTTCTCGCAATACATAGGCTCCTTCCTCTTGTGATAAAAACATCTTAAGTATGGTGTAGAATAAGCTCGCTTATATAGCAAACCATCAATTAGACAAAATCTAGTAGCTCGTACTTGGAATCGAACAGCTTCTCTTTTATTTTGTGGTAGTTCTCCCTCTCGCAGATATTTTAGGATGTTGGTCCTCCAGTCATCTTTCTCTTCCATAGAGGCTATTTCTATCACCATACTGTGCTGGTAAGCTGTTAACAATGTAATTTTCCTGGTCTTGCAATTAGTTGTAGAACTTGCAATTTTAGAAAGATAATCAGCCTTAGCATTCTCCGCCCGCGGTATATGATTTAGATCAATTTTTGTAAATTGCTCTTTTAGTTGGGATACCTACTCCACATAACTCCTCATTCTTTCCTCCTTGGCTACAAATTCTCCCCTAACCTACTGCATGACCAACCTGGAATCAAAAAAGACACTTAACTGTCTGACCCCCACCTCTAGAGCCATCTTCAATCCCCTCACCAATGCCTCATATTCAGCTTTATTATTGGATGTTTTGAACTCAAATCTTACTGCAAATTCCAATTCTTCCCCTTATGGACTGGTTAACATAATACTTGCCCCACAACCGAATATGGTAGCTGAGTCATCCACATGCAGCAACCATGCTTCAGGGACCTCATCTATAGGTGTCATTTCCTGCAGAAAATCTGTCAAGGCTTGCGCCTTGATAGCCACTCTTGGCTGATAATCTATGTCATACTCGCTCATCTCTACTGCCCATTTCACCATCATTTCTGAAGTTTCTGGTTTACCTAGCACCTGCCTCAATGGTAGGTTAGTTCGAATCACTATCTTATGCGATAAGAAGTATGGCCGAAGCTGTCTGGCAGTCGTTATTAGGGCTAACCCTCCTTTTTCTATCTCAGGATATTTAATTTTTGTCCTCTCAATAATTTACTCACATAGTAGATGGGTTTCTGCTTAGCTCTTTCTTCTCTTAACAACACCGAGCTAACGGCCGACGTCCTTACTGACAGATACACATATAATGTTTCACCTTGCACAGGTTTGGTCAACAAGGGCAACTTGGCTAAAATGTTTTTTAATTCGTCAAAAGCCCTCTGACATTCCTCAGTCCATTCAAACTTATCAGCCTTTCTCAGGATTTTGAAGAAAGGCAAGCTTTTCTCTGCTGATCTAGATATAAATCGACTTAGAGCTGCTATTCTTCCGTGAGCTGTTGCACCTTGTTAATACTGTTTGAAATAGCCATATTCTGCACTGCTTTTACTTTCTCAAGATTCACCTCTATACCCCTCTCGGTCACCATATAACCAAGAATTTACCAGACCTAACCCCAAAAGCACACTTAGAAGGGTTGAGTTTCATACCATACCTCCTAAGGACTCTTAAAGCTTATGCCAAGTCAGCAATATGAGCTTCAGCCTTTGTATTTTTTACCAGCATATCATCCACGTATACCTCCATGTTCCGCCCGAGCTGTTCTTTGAACATTCTATCAACCAGCCTTTGGTATGTAGCTTCTACATTTTCTAGTCCAAAAGGCATAACCATATAACAATAAGTCCCTGTGGAAGTTATAAAGCTTACTTTCTTATGATCTTCAGGTGCTAACATGATCTAATGGTACCCCTACGAAGCATCCATCATACTTCACAGCTCACAACCCGAGGTAGAGTCAACCAACTGGTCTATTCGTGGTAACGGGTAATGATCCTTAGGACATGCTTTGTTCAAATCTCGAAAATCAATGCACATTCTCCACTTTCTTCTATTTTTGGGACCAAAACGATGTTTGACAACCATTTCGGGAATTGGATTTCTCTGATGTGTCCCGCCTCCAGTAATTTCTCTACCTCTTTCTGGATAACCTTGTCCTTCTCAGGCCCAAAATGCCTTTTTTTTTCTGCTTAACAGGTTTGTATGTCGGGTCAACATTGAGGTGATGTACTGCCACACCTGGATCAATTCCTTCCAGGTCCCGTACATTCCATGCAAAAATATCGATGTTATTTCTCAAGAACTGAGTCATGCCATCTATCAATTCCTGACTTAACTGCATGCCCATCCTAGTAGTTCTAGTCCCATCCCCCGGTATTAACTCTATATTAATTAATTCCTCATTTGGCATTACATGTTCTTGCTCGACTGAAGGCCTTTCTGCCTTACTTCTTTTTATAACTTTCAGTGGGGGTCCCCTTCTGTACTTTGTTCTCTTTTAGCTTTTTTCTGCTCAACTTTCTAACAGCTTCCACATAGCACCTCCTGGCCGAGCACTAATCTCCTTCTACCTCTCATATCCCTTCATCCACAGGAAATTTCAATTCCATGTGAAAAATGGACACCACTGCTTGGAAGGTGTTGAGCGAAGGTCTTCCCAGGATGATGTTATAAGTAGAAAATGAGTCAACTACCAAAAACTTAACCATCCTAGTCTTACGCATGGGTTCAGTTCCTAAGGATATCGGTAGAATGACTTGACCCATTGGATCTACCACTCCTCCGCCAAAATCGAACAGGGTTATATCTACTGGCTGCAATGTTATATCTAGATTCATCTTCTTATACGCCTCATAGAATAAGACGTCAACTGAGCTACCTGTATCTACCATTATCCTAGCTACATCAAAGTTAGCCACGGTTGCCGTGATGACTAGTGCATCATTATGTGGTGCCTGCAATCCTTTTATATCATAGGGCCCGAATTGGATTACTGGTCTTTCGTTAATTTTATGGACCTCTTCTTTTGAACCTCTTGGGGTAGATCGGGCGTACGCCTTCCTAGCTCGATTGGAGTCTCCATCTATAGGACCTCCTAGAATCATATGGATAAAACCCCTCGGAGCATGGTAGTGGTTTTCTCCAGGGGCAGCTCCAGCTTTCCCTTCTTTAGTATCTCTTTCTATCCAGGTCGACTAGGCTTTTCAATCATTTTCTTATCCTCTTCTTCCTTTACCTAGTCGTCCAGCCATCCATTTCTTATTATCTTCTCTATCTCGTCTTTCAGATGCTGACATTCCTCTGTATTATGCCTATATTCATTATGGAATGTGCAGAATAGATTCGACTTGGGCTTAGTTGGAGCTGCTGAGTGATTATATGGCCATTTTAAGCCCTTATGCTTCACAATAGCCATCAAGATATGTGCCCTTGGGGCAATCAGGGGAGTGTATTGTCTAGGTTCCCCCGGAACAGGCAAAAGAGGTCGTTCTTTCGGCTTTAGCTTTCTGACAAAACCTACCCCCTCTTTGCCTGGCTCTTTTCTATCTCTTTTTCTTTCTCCCTCATCTCTTTTCATTCGCTAAGCTTCTTCCATGTTAATATATTTTTCGGCTCGGGCTAACAGGTCATCAATACTTCTGGCTGATTTCTTAGCCAACGACCTAAAGAATTCCCCATCCTGCAAACTTTGGGCCAGGGCATTAAAGAGTATCTCCTGCGTGGCTGAGGGTACTTCTAAAGCAGCAGCTGTGAATCTTTTTATATAACTTCATAAAGCCTCGTTGTCTTTCTGCTTTATACTAAATAAAGTCAAGGACGTCTTTTGGTGTTTTTGAGAACTTGCAAATTGATGCAAAAAGGCAGAACTAAACTCCTCAAAAGAGTTAATGGAGTTGGGGGGCAACTGGCTAAACCATTGTTGGGCTGATTTTGATAGGGTAGTCAGGAATACCTTACATTTAACCCCATTGGAATACCTGTGCAAGAGAGCTGAATTCTCGAACCTGCACAGATGTTCCCATGGGTCAATGGTACCATCATAATCATAATTTAAGGACCTAAAGTTGGCTGGTAGGTCGTCCATCATCACTTCCTCAGTAAATGAAATTCCTCTCTTGGTTACTGTATTCCTTCCTGCCATTTTCATCTTCATCTCTTTCAGTTCATTATGTAAATCTTCCAATTTTTTCGATATATCTGGCTCTTTCATCTTACTCTGGCACTCCCCTGTATGACTTTCTTCCAACCTCTCAGGGCAGAGTGATTTTTTCGGTAGCCCTGGCGGTGGTGGTGGTGGATTAGCATCCCTTCTTCTTAATGCTACATCCACCACAGTTGTGATCAGATTTGTCAACTGCTCTATAGTAAACTGGCCGGTATTTCTTGCTCTGAATTCCGGCACCAAATTTATGCAGGGCGCCTGTATGGTTCGACGCGATGGAATCCCAGGTGTTACCGTGGGTGGGCTATCATTCTTCCCCCACTCCTGAACCTCTAGATCATGGTTGCGCTTGACGACTAGTGGTGGAGCTTCACCGAATGTTCCTTTGCCCAGCAATCCTTTTTCTGCCATCTCACGTCTTAACTCAAGCTTCCCACAGATGGCGCCAACTTGTAATGCACCAATTGGAGGAGGTGTACGCCAAGTCCTAGTCCACTGCTTCTGCTCTCCTTCTCCGGCTGGAACACCTGCACAAAACGCCGGTGTGACCCGGCGTAAGAGCTCTGACGCTCAAGTTAGTGACAGCCCTTTGAAAGATGATGAAAAGCAGATAGATATGTGTATTCTTGATATCTCAAAAGTGTAACCTGTGTCATGCTTTGTATTTCTTTATTTATAGGTGCCAAATAAGGGTAGAAAAGAGATTTCAAACCTCAATCTGTTATAACAGATTACTGTGTGTGTGCCCATATTCTCTGATTTGCCCCTAAAAGATTCCCTATCGCTTTCTAACCGTAACCGTTTCCTCTTCATTATTTTCATGAACTTGCCCGACCTGGAGGTCAGTCACCTCCTTAAACTTACCCGACCTAGAGGTCAATGAACTCTTTGAACTCACCCGACCTGTAGGTCAGTCAATCTCTTGAACTCGCCCGACCTGTAGATTGGTCAACTCTCTGAATTCGTTTGACCTGGAGGTTAGTCAATCCTTGATCTTATCCGACCTGAAGGTCAGTTAATCCCTTGAACTCGTCCTGACTTTTGTCCATCTAGCGCCCATCCCCATAATCCGAGTTGTGTAGGTCCGTCCCGACCTAGGTTGCACCAGCTTCATACTTATGACCTGAGCCACGTGTGTCAGTCCCAACCTATACCACATCAGAATGTAATCTCAATAGTCATAATGAAGGATATATACGATACCTTTTTAAGGCATAATAAAATAAGATATAATAAAGTGATAGAACGTAACTTAAAGGCTTATGAGCTAAAGGTTGGACTAATTTTAAATACAATTTGTAAAGATTATAGGTTGAAACTTGACAAGTAATGTAAAGAATACATAGAAGACTCGTACAAAATAATACAAATGGAAGCATGTATATTAAGTATATGACCGATCCAGCTTAGTATTTTTTGATATTATATTCATAGAATCGAAATAATAAAATCTTTGGTGTGGTAGTTGTTGATACCAAATCCTTTATTATTAAGGGGAAAAAACATACGATTAGCACAATCCGATGTAGTTTCATGTGATACGTTATGCTTTAAAAAACCATGAGCACCCTAACTCAAAGGCTAAGCTTTTAATACGTCATATGTACTTTTGATTTAATTATTGAGATTTTATTGTAATAATACAATTGATTGACACACTAAATTATCGCTAACTTATTTGCATACCAACTCATCTGCATATTCTCTACCAAACAATTAGAAGAGACAATTAAAGTTTAATACAAAACTAGATGAAGAAATTACAGCGTCTATAGAAATACCTTGAACAATGCATAGTTGGTTCATAAGGTCCATACTTTCAGAAGTAAATGTGTTTGAAATGATAGCCATTAACATAGGAAATGACATCCAAGGGCTATTAGGAGGCCTTGCTTGACCAGTTTCGCTTAAGACCTAGTGACGATAACATATAGAAACTAGGCTTGTGAGAGAACGAAATTGTAACATAACATTTATGCCATCAGTCAAAATCATGGACATTAAAGATGCCGAAATCATAGCTTGCTTAAGGTGGTTCCTCTTAAAAAAATTAAAGTCCAAAACATGAGACTGAATGTGAATCCATAATACTCACCAAAAGGACGTGATGCAATCAAAATAAAGCACACAAGTGGCAACAAAAGAAGGGGCATATTCCAAAGCAAACATAAAAGATTGGAACTCATTTTAATTCTCTCTAATATAAAATATATCAGACATTTGAAAGTGATTGTAGATTTATTTCTTTTCTACTCTAATAGTTATATATAACACATTTTTCATGGTCGCAGGTTAGATGCCTGCAGACACCTCTTATGCCACCATCTCCAAGCTTCAAGCAACATTTTCAACACTTTTGGTTTTAAGTAATCATAACATGAAAGAGAGATTTAAAAACTAAAAAGATTAAGCTTGAAAAGTTCCATCACATCATAATTCAAATCACTAAATATCATAATCAGATGATGTCAAATATTAGTAAGAAAGCAACAACTTGATAGATTTACTAAGCCGTTCAACATTCTAGCAGCTTTTCTAATCCGATACCAAACAGCTTTACTGAGCTTGTCAATACCATGATCAGATGAATCAAAATAGGAAACATGAGGCAAAAACCCAACAATGTACACGATAAGTCATTGTGCTAGACCAATTTTTTGGGAAAAATGAATTCACAAATAACTTATCACTAAAATCATAATGCAGTAAGGGGCTCATGCTATCAAAAACTATGTGATCTCAGCAAATCAGCAATACTGCTTCTTCTTTTTTCCAAACAAAACCTTTAACTATTGAGGCTATATCTGGCTCATACTTATCTGCTTAGCCAGAAGAGTTCCCCCAGATTTCCAATCAAAATTTTGACACTTTAATAATGAAAAAGCGTTTCTTCTACATATTGATTCACAAGGGGCTTCAGTATGAGCTGTGACAACAATAGTTATTTCCACATTAACCAATAGACAACAAACCCATAATGACGAGGACTCTAACATCAAGTCCCATGGACAAAAATCCGAGAACTACCGTATCCGATGGAGAGTTAAGAGACTTTTATATCCTCAATATAAAGAAAATAAATCTTCTCTATCCAACAGAAAGAGGGTAGATATGGGGCCACACTAGCTGACACCATATAATTACTAAAATTTTATGCATGATCCTTGGTGGTCGTGATTATTCAGACACAATTAATAAAAACAGCATAAAGATGATAATTTACAAAAATGAAAAGAAAGGCAAGGAAAAACAAACAAAGAACGAACTCACTTGTCCATTAACCACCAAACAAACTTATCAACTCTATCAAAAAAGAATATACCTAGGCTTAAGGTCCTTCATAACAAGTACTGAGCTAGGAATATCAACCCTGCTCTCTTTTCAAAACACAGGCTATGTAGAAGCATTAAAGGAATGAGAGCTCAAGCGCCAAATAGTTATGGGGGAAAAACTCGATAATTAATTGGCAAATAACATTCCCATTACTACTAGAGGTACGAATGTAAATAAGAGTAAAGAGTAAAATCCAGTTGATTAGGGAAGTTTTAGTTATGCTTCTCATCATTTTACCCAAGTCCCCCACAATACTTGCAATCACGAGTGTTTTATGTGGTAGGGTTCACACAGAAATGGGCCAGAGAGGGAAAAGATGAGAGCAATGCATAAAACAATACACCAACATCACGGTTATTCTTTAACTAAATCTACCTAAAACCCTGTCATCAAGAAATACAAGTGAAATGTCAAGTAAAAAAGAATCAGTTGAATACTAGCAAAGAGCCAACTCGATATATATCATCACGTTAGACGAATCAACTAATTGGATTCAGAAAATTCATGAGAGCAAGCAGCCATAAGTAAGATAATATGATATTAAATTCTATAACAGGCTACAAAAGAAGATCTTTGCATACACCATGAAAAAAGAAATTTAAATGCAAGGCTAAACTATAACATTCAACATCAGAAGTTATCTTGATCAGATATGAGAGTTCGTATTCATGTTCCATACAACATAGTGATTTGGGTTTTGAAGTTTGTTAACACTGCTATCGAAGTCCTCATGAGTGGGATGAAATTGATTTGAGCCTCAAGGAATAAGCTTCAAATTCCCTATTATAACACGACATAGTACCATATGTTTTGTATCATTTTCATCAACATCAAAATAATTGATACTGAGAAAAATAATAAGAAGTAGTTTAAATAAAAACACTAGAATGGAATTCCAAATAGAAATAATTTATTTTGAAATACAACAACTAACATATTAAATGGCTTAGCATCCTAGATGGTGAACTGTCAATCACTAGCAAACAAAGTAAACCACAAACTCCTTTAAACATTCATGCACACAAAGTATGCATGATCCTTGGTGGTTGTGATTATTCAGACACAATTAATAAAAGCAACATAAAGATGATAATCGACAAAAATGAATACAAATAAAGAACGAACTCACACGTGCGTTAAACACCAAACAGACTTATCAACTTTGTCAAAAAAGACTATACCTGGGCTTGAGATCCTACATAACAAGTACTGAGCTAAGGATATCAACCCTGCTCCCTTTTCAAAACACAGGGACTAGAGAAGCATTAAAGGAACGAGAGCTCAAGCACCAAATAGTTACGGGGGAAAAACTCGATAATTAATTGGCAAATAACTTCCCCATTACTACTAGAGGTACGAATGCAAATAAGAGTAAAGAGTAAAATCCAGTTGATTAGGGGAGTTTTAGTTATGCTTCTCATCATTTTACACAAGACCCCCACAATACTTGCAATCAGGGGTGCTTTATGAGGTAGGGTTCACACAGGAAGGCGCCAGAGAGGGAAAAGATAAGAGCAATGCATGAAACAATACACCAACATCACGATTTTTTTCACTAAATCTACATAAAATCATATCCTCAAGAAATATATGTGAAATGTCAAATAAAAAGAATAAGTTGAATACTAGCAAAGAGCCAACTTGATATATATATATATATATATATCTTCAAGTTGGATGAATCAACTAATTGGATTCAGAATATTCATGAGAGCAAGCAGCCATAAGTAAGATACTATGATATTAAATACTATAACAGGCTACAAAAGAAGATCTTTGCATATACCATGAAAAAAGAAATTTAAATGCAAACCTAAACTATTACCTTCAGTATCAGAAGTTATCTTGATTAGATATGAGAGTTCATATTCATTTTCCATACAACATAGTAATGTGGGTATTGAAGTCAATCAACACCACTATTGAAGTCCTCATTAGTGGGATGGAATTGATTTGAGCCACAAGGAACAAACTTCATATTCCTTATTATAACATGACAGAGTACCACATGTCTTGTATCATTTTCATCAACATCAAAATAATTGATACTGAGAAAAATAACAAGAAATAGTTTAAATAAAAACACTAGCATGGAATTCCCAATAGAAATAATTTATTTTGAAATACAACAACTAATATATTAAATGGCTTAGCATCCTAGACGGTGAAATGTCAATCACTACAAAGTAAACCACAAACTCATTTAAACAATCCAGCACACAAAGTATGCATGATCCTTGGTGGTCGTGATTATTCAGACACAATTAATAAAAGTAGCATAAAGATGATAATCTGCAAAAATGAAAAAAAGGCAAGGAAATACAAACAAAGAACAAACTCACATGTGCGTTAACCACTAAACAGACTTATCAACTCTGTAAAAAAAGACTATACTTGGGCTTGAGGACCTTCATAACAAGTACTGAGCTAGGGATGACCCTGCTCTCTTTTCAAAACACAGGCTCTGTAGAAGCGTTAAAGGAACGAGAGCTCAAGCACCAAATAGTTACGGGGGAAAAACTCGACAATTAATTGGCAAATAACTTTCCCATTACTACTAGAGGTACGAGTGAAAATATGAGTAAAGAGTAAAATCCAGTTGATTAAGGGAGTTTTAGTTATGCTTCTCATTATTTTACATAAGACCCCCACAATACTTGCAATCAGGGGTGCTTTATGCGGTAGGGTTCACATAGGAAGGGGCCAAAGAGGGAAAATATAAGAGCAATGCATGAAACAATTCACCAACATCACAGTTTTTCTTTCACTAAATCTACATAAAATTCTATCCTCAAGAAATACAGGTGCAATGTCAAATAAAAAGAATCAGTTGAATACTAGCAAAGAGCTAACTTGATATATATATACATATATCATCACGTTGGACGAATCAACTGATTGGATTTAGAAAATTTATGAGAGCTAGTAGCCATAAGTAAGATACTATGATATTAAACACTATAACAGACTACAAAAGAGGATCTTTGCATATACCATGAAAAAAGAAAATTAAATGTAAGGCTAAACTATTACCTTCAACATCAGAAGTTATCTTGAAACTAACACACTCTGGGTAGATATGAGAGTTCATATTCATGTTCCATACAACATAGTGATTTGGGTTTAAAGTCTGTCAACACTGCTATCGAAGTCCTCATTGGTGGGATGGAATTGATTTGTGCCACAGGGAACAAGCTTCATATTCTCTATTATAACACGACATAGTACCATATCTCTTGTATCATTTTCATCAACATCAAAATAATTGATACTGAAAAAAACAACAAGAAGTTGTCTATATAAAAGCAATAGGATGGAATTCTAAATAGAAATAATTTACTTTGAAATACAACAACTAATATATTAAATGGCTTAGCTTCCTAGATGGTGAATTGTAAATCACAGCAAACAAACTAAACCACAAACTCCATTAAACAATCAAGCACACAATGTATGCATTATCCTTGGTGGTCGTGACTATTCAGACACAATTAATGAAAGTAGCATAAAGACGATAATCTGCAAAAATGAAAAGGAAGGCAAGGAAATACAAACAAAGAACGAACTCACACGTGCGTTAACCACCAAACAGACTTATCAACTCTGTCAAAAAAGACTATACCTAGGCTTTAGGTCCTTCATAACAAGTACTAAGCTAGGGATATCAACCCTGCTCTCTTGTCAAAACACAGGCTCCGTACGACCATTAAAGGAATGAGAACTCAAGCGTCAAATAGTCACGGGGGAAAAACTCGACAATTATTTGGCAAATAACTTCCCAATTACTACTAGAGGTATGAATGTAAATAAGAGTAAAGAGTAAAATCCAGTTGATTAGGGGAGTTTTAGTTATGCTTTTCATCATTTTAAATAAGTCCCCCACAATACTTGCAATTATGGGAGCTTTATGCGGTAAGGTTCACAGAGGAAGGGCCCAGAGAGGGAAAAGATTAGAGCAATGCATGAAACAATACACCAACATCATGGTTATCCTTTGACTAAATCTACCTAAAATCCTATCCTCAAGAAATACAGGTGAAATGTCTAGTTAAAAAGAATAAGTAGAATACTAGCAAACAACCAACTTGATATATATCATCACGTTGGATGAATCAACTGATTGGATTCAGAAAATTCATGAGAGCAAGCACCCATAAGTAAGATACTATGATATTAAATACTATAACAGGATACAAAAGAAGTTCTTTACATATACCATGAAAAAAGAAATTTAAATGCAAACTTAAACTATTATCTTCAATATCAGAAGTTATCTTGATTAGATATGAGAGTTCATATTCATTTTCCATACAACATAGTGATTTGGGTTTTGAAGTCTGTCAACACCGCTATTGAAGTCCTTATTAGTGGGATGGAATTGATTTGAGCCACAAGAAACAAGCTTCAGATTCCCTATTATAACACGACATAGTACCATATGTCTTGTATCATTTTCATCAACATCAAAATAATTGATATTGAGAAAAACAACAACAAGTAGTTTAAATAAAAACACTAGCATGAAATTCCAAATAGAAACAATTTATTGTGAAATACAACAACTAATATATTAAATGGCTTAGCATTCTAGATGGTGAACTATCAATCACTAGCAAACAAAGTAAACCACAAACTCCTTTAAACATTCAAGCACACAAAGTATGCATGATCCTTGGTGATCGTGATTATTTAGACACAATTAATAAAAGCAGCATAAAGACTATCATCTGCAAAAATGAAAAGAAAGGCGAGGAAATACAAACAAAGGACAAACTCACACGTGTGTTAACCACCAAACAGACTTATCAACTCTATAAAAAAAAACTATACTTGGGCTTGAGGTCCTTTATAAAAAGTACTGAGCTAGGGATATCAACCCTACTCTCTTTTCCAAACACAGGCTCTATAGAAGCATTAAAGGAACGAGAGCTCAAGCACCAAATAGTTACGGGGGAAAAACTCGATAATTAATTGGCAAATAACTTTCCCATTACTACTAGAGGTACGAATGTAAATAAGAGTAAAGAGAAAAATTCAGTTGATTAGGGGAGTTTTAGTTATGCTTCTCATCATTTTAGATAAGACCCCCACAATACTTGCAATCAAGGGTGCTTTAAGTGGTAGGGTTCATATAGGAAGGGGCCAGAGAGGGAAAAGATGAGAGCAATGCATGAAACAATTCACCAACATCATAATTTTTCTTTCACTAAATCTACGTAAAATCCTATCCTCAAGAAATACAGGTGAAATGTCAAATAAAAAGAATAAGTTGAATACTAGCAAAGAGCTAACTTGATATATATATATATATATCATCATGTTGGACGAATCAATTGATTGAATTTAGAAAATTCATGAGAGCAAGCATCCATAAGTAAGATACTATGATATTAAACACTATAATAGGCTACAAAAGAAGATCTTTACATATACTATGAAAAAAGAAAATTAAATGCAAGGCTAAACTCTTACCTTCAACATCAGAAGTTATCTTGAAACTAACACACTCTGGGTAGATATGAGAGTTCATATTCATGTTCCATATAACATAGTGATTTGGGTTTTAAAGTCTTTCAACACCATTATTGAAGTCCTCATTGGTGGGATGGAATTGATTTGTGCCACAGGGAACAAGCTTCATATTCTCTATTATAACACGAAATAGCACCATATCTCTTATATCATTTTCATCAACATCAAAATAATTGATATTGAAAAAAACAACAAGAAGTTGTCTAGATAAAAGCACTAGCATAAAATTCCAAATAGAAATAATTTACCTTGAAATACAACAACTAATATATTAAATGGCTTAGCATCCTAAATGGTGAACTGTCAATCACTAGCAAACAAAGTAAACCACAAATTCCTTTAAACAATCAAGCACACAAAGTATGCATGATCCTTGGTAGTCATAACTATTCAGACACAATTAATAAAAGTAGCATAAAGATGATAATCTGCAAAAATGAAAACAAAGGCAAGGAAATACAAACAAAGAACGAACTCACACGTGCGTTAACCACTAAACAGACTTATCAACTCTGTCAAAAAAGACTATACTTGGGCTTGAGGTCTTTCATAACAAGTACTGAGCTAGGGATATCAACCTTGCTCTCTTGTCAAAACACAGGCTCTTTAGAAACATTAAAGGAACGAGTACTCAAGCGCCAAATAGTTACGGGGGAAAAAATCGACAATGAATTGACAAATAACTTCCCCATTACTACTAGAGGTACCAATGTAAATAAGAGTAAAGAGTAAAATTCAGTTGATTAGGGGAGTTTTAGTTATGCTTCTCATCATTTTACATAAGTCCCCTACACTACTTGCAATCAAGGGTGTTTTATGCGGTAGGGTTCACGTAGGAAGGGGCCAGAGAGAGAAAAGATGAGAGTAATGCATGCAACAATACACCAACATCACGGTTTTTCTTTGTCTAAATCTTCCTAAAATCCTATCCTCAAGAAATAATTTACTTTGAAATACAAAAACTAATATATTAAATGGCTTAGCATCGTAGATGGTGAACTGTCAATCACTAGCAAACAAAGTAAACCACAAACTCCTTTAAACAATCATGCACACAAAGTATATTGAGAAATGTACGGTAACCAAAAATCATATGATGCGACAACAGATATACAATCTTAGTAGAACAGATTTAAAACAACATAAAGTTGTTCATCAAGCCATTAAAAGAACGGAAAAGAATAAGATAGAAAGAATAATTATGCTAGCTATTTAATCGAGAAAACACCAAAGCTGCGTTCACAATGTAATAATATCATATACATAAATCTACAATTATCACAATCAATGATTTGACAATGGAAAAAGAACACCAACAAAATCAAACCTAGTCTCATTGCAAAAACAGAAAAGAGTAGAAAAATCAAACCTGGTCTGAGTGCCATTTGCAGGAATTAGATGTATCCCATTACCATGCAAGGGATTGATTTTTAATGGTTCACAATTTCCAACCCATACTTTAGTATAGCTGAAACTATTCCTCCTGAACAAGAAAGCCAAGCATATTGGACATTTGCATCCCCACGGTACCTTTTAGTAATTTCAATCTGTTTCTCAAATTGTTCCAATCGAGTTTCCATTACAATGCTCGTACAGAGACGTATCTTAACAATTTTTGCAACATATGAACTAATAACTCTAAAAAATAACTCCCTTACAACATGAGAATCCAAAGACCCATACACAGGAATACCAAATTTTTTTGAAAATAAAAATAAAAATCAAATTGATTTGCCAAATTTCAGTTTCGATTTGCTAAATTTCTTCAATCTCTAAGAAACAGGTGTCACCTATAAAGTATGAGTTGAAAGAAAGTTTTCATATTTTGTCGCAACGTCAAGTGCAAATTTTTTTTTGTAATACCTCAATTTATATTCCTTTGCAATATTTATTTTTTTCGTGTTAATTTCATTACATCTTCTTTTTCTCGAGTTCATATATATTTTTATTTAATATAATTACAAAATAAATAAAATTATAAAAATTGTAAATATCATTATTTTTATACCCAAACTACATGATTTCGAAGTTATTGATATACATCAATATGCCAAACTTAAAAAATAAAACACAATCAATAATCAAATAAGATTTTTAGATTTGCTTGTTGGAGGACATGATATTGCTAGCTCTACATACACTTTTATTATCAAATATATGGTTGAGCGACCTAAAACTTACCATAGAGTCTACAAGGGTATATATTGTGTACCAACATATGCGAGATTTTTTTTGGAATACATACTTTGAGATAATGTCTGAATATTCCAAAAGAGAATCATAAACCTCAATTAAACTACAAATGGCCAAAACTTTAAAAAGTCTGATTTTTTTCTTGGAGAGTATGAGAAAAAACATTAGTTCATATGATCTTCCAAACATTCATATTGATATAAATAATATGGAGAATAATTTTTCATAAGAGATATAAGATAAAATGTCAATAAACATAACTTTAGAAAAGTATGAAGCACAACTAAAGTCGAATCCTGAACAATATATTTTTTTTTTCAATAATCTTAGATTGCATACAAAAGGACAAGTGGTTTCTTCATCAATGGGTCAGGTGGAACATAGAATTTTTTTTAAACCATACATTGTTAGCTCATCTTATATCAAAAAATCTAATAATGTTTGTAATTGTGACATCTTGAATTGTTGCCGCAATAATGTCAATGGGTAGAACAACACATTCTCACTTTAAAATATCAATAGATGCAAATAAATCAAATAAGTGCACTACGTTTAAGCAAAATGGGGCTATAGAGGCTATTGTGTAAAGCAAAACTATTTTATGGATAAAACATCAATTGCGAAACAATGGACTATCAAGAATATTGACAAATTATTAAAGACTTAATGGAAAATGATGAGGATTTTGGTAGAAAAGTAATAGATTTTAGACAAGTAGTACTAGTTGTTCTTAGGACAATAATCTATCAACTATTTCTGCAAGTTTGGAGAAATTATATTTGTGACCCAAAAGTTAAACAAATTACTTTGTCAAGGAATGTAAGTCGATGAATGATCTAAACTTCAATAAATTTTTACTTAGATAGTGAGGAACCAAGTAATGTTAAATGTAACATCAAAATTTCATAAGAGATTATTATTGAGTATGACAATGAAGAAAATCCAATACTATGACTTATTAGGGTTATTTTCCGAATCTAGCCGCTAGAAATGAGCACAATGATAGATTGACTAATAAGTTGATCTTTACGTTTTCTCGAGAAACAAAAACGTTTATCAGTTTTGGTGAAGCTATTAATGATATAAATAACTATTATGGAGATGATGTTTTGAACTCTTTAACTCCAAATGGCTTGCATTCTCATAACTTGGTACTGAATTTTTTTTTTGCAATAATTCTTTTGAGGCAATTAGACCTATCAAATAAATTATATAATAGTACAAGAATGGTATAGGACTTTAAGAATAATATAATGATGTAGAGATCGATTGTATTTGGGTAATATACTGGAAAATATATCTTTATACCTAAAATACTACTTTTGCTAGCTGAAAATGAAGGTTAACTATTTCAATTTATATGTAAACAATTTTGTATTATATCTATTTGTTTCATTCAGTATTTTCTCATGACTAATTATATGTTGATCTCTCTAGAAGAACTTTAATGTCTATAATCAAAGTATTGATTAAACAGACAACTCAAATATAAGAGGAAAGATGTAGACTAAAAATATTGTGTGCATGCAAATTTTGAGTATATAAATACTTTTTCCTAAGTAATATATTATATATTATTAATAGTAACTAATATTTAATTTTTATTAGGAATACACAATATTGAAGCAGGATTCACTGTAACATAAAGTTATGATACTTAATAATAATGTAATGTGGAAAAAATTCCACTATTCAATCTTCAATCTCTAAAAAACAAGTATCGTCTAAAAAGTATGAGTTGAAAAAGTGCTATGCTTTGTTGTCATGTCATATCGATCAATAATCAGTTTATGAAATACTTTAAAATATTTTATTTTTTTATTTTTTATATTATTATTTAATATTTTTTTATATAAAATATCGTATAATATCTTAATTTTATTCAAATAAATTATTAAATAATATAATTAATTTAATAAAATCATATGAATCACGTGCAGCAAGTAGTAGTGTCTGTACATATAGACACATATATAATATAATTAGATTGTCTGAACATTTGGATTCACAAAGTTGGTGTTTCCTTAATTATTAGCAATCCTTTTGTCATGGGAATAGTGTATCCTAGTTTTTACAAAAAATTCTCAACAAAATCTTCACCTTTCCAATAGATTTTGCTGAGTTACTGAAGAAGAAAATATATCAAACCTTTCTAGGTTGCTTTGAATCATTTATGTCACCTAGGAAACATACTAAATCTGAGTAACCAAAGAACAACACCACCAAGTTTGCGATTGAACTTCAAGGAATTGGACGTCGAGTAGCAATGAAACTTAGCAGGACTTCAAATCCACTAGTTTTGGCCATAGACTCTAGATGCATTAGCAGAACTTAGCAATTGAACATTTTGATTATTAGGTTCACTATATCGTTAAGATCTGAACTTCGTATAGAGAAGAATTGGAAAATCAAGATAAAAGGCTCTATCAAGTTTATTTGTTAGCAGAGCAGCCAAAATCCAACAAAAGCAGTGACTAGAATGGCCATCACCTCCTAGCAGTACTAAAATGCCTCTGATATTCAGCAGTGCTGCTCAAAGAAGAACAACCCAAAAGAAGTTCCCAGACTACAGGCCTTATGGATGGATCCACACCGTGTCATGCAAAATAGGTGCTTTTAGCTTGAAAGTTAGGTTTTCTGTTAAACAATGGTGTGGAGGGAAAATAGGATGAGCTCTTGAGGGCACGAGGATGAGAGTTCTTGAGGGCACAATGTCACGAACTGGGTGTTTTCACCCTCCACACAGTGTCCATGCGGCGGCCCAACCCCTCGGGGCCAGCCTAATCCAACAGGACAGTAACTGGTTTCGCCCTGCCTTGAGCTCATCAAGGGATCGACTCCAATCCCCGACCAGTTTGTGTAGGGATGACCAAGTTCCTTCTTCAACGTCCCAAAACTAGCTACAAGCTCCCCGAACTCAACCAGATTAACATGCCTGAACTCTGAAGGATTTGTGTAAATTTCCCACGCCTCCTCATCTGGAACCTTTCGCACTATATACACTTAAACTCTTTCAACCAGTTCTACCAATGATAGATATGGTCACGATTGGGTCGTGGTATCCTCCCCTATCGAATTTGGTGTACGTCCTCATACACGGCCCGACAATACCCACAATGCGCAACAATGTTGCCCCCTTGGCAACCAATGAGTCCCCTTGACTCTAGTGTGCCCCTCGCACACCAAAAGTACCGGGAGGCCGTAGAAAGACAGAGAGGTTTCCTCCTGATCACCCAACGATGCTCTGCTTCCCTACCTACTCTACCCCATCTTGGAGAGAGCACTTGGTGCAAATGCAGAAGACAAAGCTAGAACAGCTCTGATACCATTTGTCACAGATCGAGCATTTTTGCCCTCCACACAGTGCACATGCGGCGCCCCGAGACCCCTCAGGGCTAGCCTAATTCAACGGGACAGTAACTGGTTCCATCTTGTCTTGGGCTTATTAGGATATCGGCTCCAAACCCCAACCAGTTTATGTAGGGATGGCCAAGTCCCTTCTTCAACGTCAAGTACAACTAGAAACAAACTCCTCAAACTCAACCGGATCGGCATGCCTGAACTCTGAAGGGTCTGTTTAAATATCCCACACCTTCTGATGTGGAATCTTTCCCACTATATACATTTCAACTCTTTCAACCAGTTCTGCTAACCATAGATATGGTCACGACTGGGTCTTAACAACAACTCCTTAAGCCCCGAGGAGTGGGCTTCTCGAGGTAGTGAGGGGCAAGTTCTTGAGGGCATGAGGGCACAAGCTCCCTAGGCCATGAGAGTGCGATCTTTTATCTCCATAAAGGTTGTTCTCACTTCAGTGGATTGTTGCTCTTATCTCATCCGAGCAGAGATTCTCTATCGTTACTGGGGATCCTCTTGGTGATCTAGATGTTGTCACTCTAATAGGCTCCCTCGTCGTGGGGGCGACAAATCATGTCAACGATGACAACTTTTGTAAAGGTCAATCCACTCTGCCATCCTCAAGTTTGCCCTTGTGGAAGGGAATAGGGCATTGTTAATGCCGAATTCTCAAGCTCTAGACTTTGTCGGCCAACTCAGTGTTAAGGCAAGTTTTCAAAAACAACACCGAAATGATATGGTCAAAGTAGGGTTGTTATACCTCAGTGGTAACATGGAGCATCTTGAATATAGAGAGGTGTCTTCTCGTCATCTTCCTTATTGTCAAAAAGTGATAAGAAGGTGGGGTCCTATATTCGACATGAACAAACAGTTATAGATTCCAGATGATAGTTAAAATACAAGATATGCCTTATTTGCTAGCGTGGAGCTATGTATAAATTTAAAATAATTTTTTTAATTAAATATTATGAAAAGGTAGTTATATTTTTCTTTTGGAAAGAATTTCAATATGATATTTGAAAACAACATGTAGTCTTACATGTACAAGTTTTTTATGTGAACAATTTCTTAAAGATTTTGATGCATAATGTTGGGAAACAATGTCGTGATAATATATGAGAAAATGAACTTGCATAATTACTTGATATTATCATAGAATGGAACATATTGTTCCACTACTTTGACTGTTCAATTGCCTACAAAGTGCTAAGCAAATAAAATCATTAAAATAAAAAATAAATTAAAAATTTTGAAGGATGAAATGATACGATAAAAGTATTTTAATGTGTTATAATACTTGTGGAATGAATACTCCATACATTTTCAGGAAGACAAAGAACTCAAACATCGTATTAATTAACTTCAGACACAATTTTTAAGATTGTTATTAGTAAATATAAAAGCACTTTCTGCGAATTGGTAAATGAAGTTTGTGATGGGTCATTCACTGAACATAATGAATCGCTGGATTTTTATCTCATGTCTACTTTTTGTGAAAAAATATCAATTGAAGTGGAGGGCTTTATTTAATTATTCTTATATATAAAAATGACCGAAAATGTTGCTCCTTTAATTATATATACATTAAGTTCTTATTGTTAAGTGGGTATTTTATGTATAATTTGAATGTCTATGACTTAATTTTGTGTTTGTATTTAAGTGTTTTCTATTGCTTTTACATATTTTGTTTGCATTTTGTAGGAATTAGAAAAGGACACAAACAATTAAGATTGTCAAATAAGGAAAGAAAGAAGGAAAGGTTCAAATCAAATTAGATTGTGTTGGCGCCGTGATGTCATACTTCACGGCCGTGGCACCGTCGTTCATGAAAAGACAAACAATGCTATTGGCGTTGCGCCGCTGCCATTCCATGTCTTGGCGCCACCTTGGAAAATTTGGCAAAATGCATCTATGTTGCGTCGCTACCATTACATGTTGCGGCGCCATTTCATCCATGTCCCTAAGCCATTTTCCGTATCACGATGCCATTCGACATTGAATTTTACTAGGTATGTTCTACTAGGTCTCTTTTTGTGCGGTTTTTGAAGGGAATATATAAATAGAAGGCCTAGCAATACATAGAAGGACTTTTGGAGACTTTTGGCACATCTTAAAGAAGGAGAAACAAGGGAACAAGGGAAAAGATTTGAAAAAGAAGATCGAAGACTTAAATTCTTGTGTTCAAGAATTGATTCTCTTTAGAATTCCTAAAGTTCCTTCTATCCTTTTCTTTTCTTGTCTTTCAATTGTGAACTTGTATTTGTCTATTTTTCTAGATTTCACTATGAACTAAATTCATTTTCTAGGATAATATTGTTACTTAAATTAGAACCTATATTTTGAATATTGATTATTCTAATTTGAGTTATTTGACTTTATTTGGTTATTTGATATGTTTGCATCTTGATTAAGTGGCCATTAATCTTATTTGTTTGGTAGATGAAATTTAACACTTGAGAGATGGAGTTTTGTATGTGATCTTGGGATAACAAAATTTTAGAATTCATAGAGTCGAGAGGCTCATGAACCCTTTAAAATGTTGTTAAGAATCATTTAACTATTTACAAACTTAATTTTAGGTTTTCAAAGTGGTATCAATATTTGATCTTAAGTTCATAATCACTCAGCACTCGAGATAGAAGATAATTACTTTTGAATTTTTGATTTATAAATTGATAACTCAGAATTAGATTAATTTATTTGATAGAATATAGGAAATAATTAGACGAAATCAAACCTCTAAAGTGTGGTTCATATTTATTTTTTGTAAGATTTGCTAAGTCATTAGCTTTCTTTAGGTTTTGTAGTTTTAATATACTTTTTAATTGGAATTTAATGTATATTTTGTATCAATCCCTATGATACGACTCGAAAAAATGTGTCTACTCCTCTATATAAAACATAAGAATATTAACCAAGAAACATTTTCTTTCCTCCATTTTGTTTATTTGGAGTTTACTGTTTATTTCCTTCTCTATTTACTTGATGATATGGACCTTTTATTTGACTTTCACGTCAATTAATTTTGCTTAGAAACTTATTAAACTTTACATTTTCATTCGACAGAAATTGTCTTTCATATTGGAATTGCACAAATTTAATTAAATTTTGGAATCTCACTAATCATTAATCTTACTTCTTCCTCAAATCTGCTTCGCAAAAGGCTTTGATTAAGTGGTAAAATATAAGGTGCATACGGTTTGATTTTCACAAATTTTTTATAAAATTTTTATCGTACCAATTATTGTGGTATTAAGAGGTTTAAAACTAAAATTAGACTTTTTAGCATTGGTATCCTTTCATTCCGTATTGTATGATTTTGATACGATCCAATACAATTTTATGGTTTATATATATATTCACCTTGCTTAGTATATTATAAAAAATTTCTCACTAATTATTAATTATATATAAAAGATGAAAGGGAGTATTAATTTATAACGAGAGTTTAGTCTTCCAAAATTTATCTAAACCTTTAAAACACGGCAAAAACAAACTCTGAGTAAGTTGCATTAATCACTAACTTTATAGATAATAGATGATAATATTTTAAAAACAAACCTAAACACACAAAAATAAAGTGAAAAACTTAAAAAAAATAGTTAATCAAACAAAAACTAATTTATATGGTTTAGACTTGTCTTTGACAATATCAATCGTACTATGATTTTCTTAAATTTTAATCCCAAATTTTTACGAGTTTTAAATTAATTTATTTAATAATTTAATTATTAAAATTATTTTTACTCAAAGATATGTTCTATATTATTTATATCAACAAAGAGTTTCCTATATTTGAGAACTAATTACTTTATGTACAAATTGATTAATCCATTGGCAAATCAAGCAAATTAAGTCAACAAAATATGATATTGCTTTCCTAATTAAAAGTGGAAAAAATCAAACAATTTAATTATAGATATGTTACAGAACTTGACAACTTATAAGCTTAACAATGACGAAAGCAATTAAGGAAGGGATAATAAAAATCTAATCTTATTAGTCATATTGAAAGATTATATACAATAACTTTTAAGACGTAATAAAGTGAAAGAACGTAAATCTGAATGCCTTAAAGGCTTATGAGTTAAGAGTTTAAATTGATTTTAGATACAATTTGTAAAGATTAATAGGTTAAAAATTGACCAGTAATACTAAGAGTATAAAGAAATAAGAACGAAAACTTGTATATTATATAAATGACCAATCCAACACAGTAGTTTCTGATAATATATTCATAAAACTGAAACTATGAAATTTTTTATACGGTAATTATTGATACGAAATCCTTTACTATTAAGGGAAAAAAATATAAGATTGGCACAATCCGAATATGATAAGATACGCTATTGTAATAACATAATCGAATGGGAGGGGGGTTTTCTTCGGGGCTCAAGAGATGGAATAGATAGGGCCCAACAAGTTTTGAATTTGCCATTGCACGCTAATTTATCGCCAACTTTAGTAAATTATCTCCAACAGCCAGCCTCAATTTCTTTACAAATGCATCACGACTGATCTTCTTATTCTGCCAAACAGCAAGGAGAAGAAGAGACAATTGAAGTTTAGTACAAAGCTAGAGTAATAAATAAGAAAAAGAAATTGAAGTGTCAATGGTTATACCTTGAACAATGAATAGTTGGAATTCACAAGATCCATGCATTGAGAGGTGACTTTATTTGAAATGGCAGCAATTAGCATAGGAAATGACATCCACGGGCTCTTCGGAGCCCTTGCTTGAACAGTTTCGCCTAAGACCTGGTGGCAACAACTTATCTAAGTACATAAACAAAATTGTAACAATACATTTACTTCATCAGTCAAATCATGGACATCAAAGACCCCTAAATCATAGCTTGCTTAAAATGGTTCCTCAAAAGGAATGTGACGTTATCCAATCTATTTCAATCTCTGACACTTTAAAAAAATATATTTAAATTCTCTCTCTAATATAGAACAGACCAGACATTTTATATGATTGTAATTCTATTTCTTTTCTCCTCTAATAGTTGTATATAACATATAAGACATTTTTCAAGATGTCAGATCTGCCTGCAAACACCTTTTATGCCACCATCTCCAAGCTTCACACAACATTTTCAACACTTTTGATTTTGAGTCATCCTAACATGAAAGAATGATTTAAAAACTGAAAAGATTAAGCTTGAAAAGTTCCATAACATTATAATTCAAAAATAACCCAACAGCTTTACTAACCACTCAATACCACAATCTAGATGATGCCAAATATTAGTAATAAAGCTAAAACCCAACAGATTTACTAAGCCATTCAACATTCCAGCAGCTTTTCCAATCCAATACCAAACAGCTTTAGCGAGCCAGTCAATACCATGATCATATGAACCAAAATGAGAAACACGAGGCAAAAACCCAACAAAGTACGTGACAGGCAATTGTGCAAGACCAATTTTTTTAGAAGAATGAAATAAAAAATATTTGACTGTATATATCTTGTCACTAAAAATAATGCGTAAGGGGATCCTGCCACTAAAAACAAAACAAAACCAAATAACTGTTCGGCCGTATCTGGCTCACACTTATCTGCCTAGCCTGGCTTCAGTATGAACTGTGACAACAATGTTTAGCTCTACATTTAACTGATAGACAGCAAACCCATAATGACGAGGTCTCTAATCTCTAGTCCAACGGACAAAAGTCTGAGAATTACCATATCTAATGCAAAGTTAAAATACTACTATATCCTCAGTATAAAGGAAATTGAATCCTTTCTATCAAAGAGAAAGAGAGTAGAGGTAGGGCCATACTAGCTGGCACCAAAAATAAATTACTAAAATTTTATGCATGATCCTTGGTGATCTTATTTTTTCAGACACAAGTAAAAAAAAGCAACAAAGAATAATCTACAAAAATGAAAAGAAATGAAAGGAAATACAAACGTAGAATGAACTCACACGTGCATTAACCACCAAACAGATTTACCAACTCTGTCAAAGAAGGTTGTACCTGGGTTTGAGGTCCTTCATAACAAGTACTGACCCTGGGAATATCAACCTTGCTCTCTTTTCCAAACACAGGCTCTGTAAAATCATTAAAGGAATGAGAGCTCAAGCACTAAATAGTTTACAAGGGAAAAAACTCGATAATTAATTGGGAAATGGCAAATAACTTCCCCAATACTACTAGAATTATGATTGTAAATAAGAGTAAAATCCAGTTGATTAGGGGATTTGAAGTTAAGTTAGTGCATTATGTGGCAGGGTTCACATAGGAAGGGGCCAGAGAGGGAAAAGATGAGAGCAATGCATGAAACAATACCCTAACATCACGATTTTTCTTTGACTAAATCTACCTAATATCTTCTCCTCCAGGTAATACAGGTGAAATTGTACGTAAAAAAGAATAAATTGAATGCTAGCAAAAAGCCAACTTGATATATATCATCAAGTTGGACGAATCAACAAATTGGATTCCGAAAATTCATGAGAGCAAGAAGCTTTAAGTAAGATACTAAGATATGAAACACTATAACAGGCTACAAAAGAAGATCTCTGCATATACCATGAGAAAAGAAAATTAAATGCAAGGCTAAACTATTACCTTCAACATCAGAAGTCATCTTGAAACTAACAACACACTCTGAGTAGATATGAGAGTTCATATTCATGTTCCATACAATATAAAGATTTGGATTTTGAAGTCTGTCAACACCGCTATCGAAGTCCTCGCTACAGGGATGGAATTGATTTGAGCCACAGGGAACAAGCTCCATATTCCCCATTATAACGCGACAGAGTACCATATGTCTTATATCATTTTCGTCAACATCAAAATAATTGATACTAAAAAAAAAAGATATAGTTCCATATAAGAAGTAGTCCAGATAAAAAAATACAGCACTAGCATGGAATTCCAAATAGAAACAATTTACTTTGAAATACAACAACTAATATTTGGCATAGCATCCTAGATGGAGAACTGCCAATCAATAGCAAACAAAGTAAACCACAAACACCTTTAAATAATCAAGCACACAAAGTATGTTGACAAACATGAGTTAACAAGAAATCACATTATGTAATAAAAGATATAAAATTTGAGCAGAAGAAATCACATGATGTAACAAAAGATTAAATCTGAGTAGAACAGATTTAAAACAACATAAAGTTTGTTCATCAAACCAATAAAAGAACAGAAAAGAATAAGACAAAAAGAAAGAAAAAGGTAAAAGAATAGTTGTGCTAGCTCATCTAATCGAGAAAACATCAAAGCTGCACCAATTCACAATGTAATAATATCATCAACACAATTCTACAATTATCGGAATCAATGATTTGACAATGGAAAAAGAACACCAACAAAATCAAACCTAGTGTCATTACAAAAAATGAAAAGAGTAAAAAAATAAAACCTGATCGGAGTGCCGTTTGCAGGAATTAGATGTAGCCCATTACCATGCGAGGGATTGATTTTTAATGGCTCATAATGGCCGACCCCATACTTTAGTATAGCTGAAATTGTTCCTCTCGAACAAGGAAGCCAAGCGTATCGAACATTTGCATCCCCATGGTACCTTTTAGTAATTTCAACTTGTTTCTTAAAAAGTTCCAACCGCCCTTCCATTATAATGCTCGTGCAAGGACGTATCTCTATAATTTTTGCAGCACATGAGCTAATAGCTCTGAAAAACAACTCCCTTACAGCATGAGAATGCAAAGACCCATGTACAGGATCAACAGCCAGGACCATGTTTCTTTCCATCTGTTGATTATCCCCACGATTCTCATCAGCTTCCACATCTGATGCTTTGGCACATTTATTGATTTCATCACCATAATCTTCTAGTGCAGCATTCTCATGAACTTGTACTTGCTCAACAAGAGGAATAGACTCTCCACCAGATTCATCATCTAATCCATGTAACTGAGGCTCAGCTCCCGGATGATCATGACCTTCAGCTCCCAAAGGGTCCTGGCCTTCAGCAAATTCATACTGACTGCTATGTGGTTCATCATAATCACTAAATATTTCAGGAAAGAAACACTTTCCAGACACATCAATCCAAGCAATAGGCTGATGCAGACCAGTATTCATGTCCAACTGCATCATCCTCAAGAAGTCTAGCAAAGTCTTATTTCCATTAACCTCCACTTCTACTGCAGGCTTCTTAACAACAAAGTCTTTGTTGACATTTGTAACTATATCCTGGGAGAAATCATTCCATTCATCATTGTAATAATACATCAAACGATGCAGAATCCCACTTTTCTTGAAGTTAGAATAATATTTAAGCAGACATTTCCCATATGGAAAAGCACAACCGCCATACTTATTTTTAGATCCATCCAATTTCCTCCGCTTGGCAAGATTGTGGATGGACAAACTGGGAGAGGATCGCTGAGGCAACAGCACACAGACAGCTCCCGTAGAAGAGATGGTGGCTCGATCTGATTGCTTTCTCTTCAGATTAACAACAACACTTTGGTCATTATCCAATACCTTTTCAGACTTTGTGTTCATTTCTGCCTGCTGAATAAATGCCTAACTACCAATTCACAGCCGAAAAGTCGAACGACGAGTTTTGAACTTGCTCTAGGTTCTGCCACAGAGAAATAAAGGCATTGGTAAAAGTGGAGAAAACCTGAGCAACTGCTTAGAAAATTTGCTTGTCAAAGATGAAACAAGAATAAAGTTAACACTACCAGCTGCCACAGTGGAAACAATAATTCCACCAGAAATCACAATATTCTATAGCAACAGCTCAATAAAGAGTTGAGCGTCAGTGCAGACAAAAGGCACTCATTGACTTTCTTTACTGTTAAAACTAAAAGAAACTGAAACATTTGCAGGAGAAAAATCTGGAATTGAAGCACTCCAGTGGAAACAAGAACTAAACAATTTATAGTCTGTAGCCTGTGTAATGACATTAAATTGCCTAACCAAATACAGATGATAGCATCAAGCTAGTTAAATTCAAAAACACAGTTTCAGCCATAAGGAAAAGCATATATTCAATACTTTGATTCCCCCACTCAGCCACGCAACTTTGTAACAGAAATCTCGTTGAGAAAATCAACTCCCAAATGCTTTCAAATGAAAATATGTAAACATGACTAATATGACATTTGTCTTCTGTGAAATGGAATGACACTAGATTGTCCAGCAGTCCAAAAACCCATACATCTGAGACAAACAGTCATTTAATCGTAGAAAAGAACTTAACAAATGATGGTAAAACAATAGTTGGTATACTTACTTGCCTAGATAATCATTTAATTCTTCCCAGAGGTACAGAGTTTAGTAAGGGTTGGTTAAGATTTTCCTCATGAAAAAGAAGGAACAATTGCGGAAACAGAACGGCGATTTATGATATTACCTTAACAGGGGGAATTAATAAAATGGGAGATCATCAAATAATTATTATTCTCACTGCATCCCCTTATGAATTTCAAAAGCAAAAATTCAAAACCTTCTCACAGATAAATAGTAAATAGAGACAGATGGCAGCAACCATTGAATAACAAAAAAGCTCTTTAAAGCCTCAATCTTCAATCTTCTATGACTTGACAACAGTAATTAATATTTAGTTTGTGTCTTTCAAGTTATTTTCAGTCTTTGTACTGTTCTTTTATTGAATAATCAAGTCAAGGTCTTTAATAGGATTTATATAGTTTAGGTTAGAGAGTCTAATGTTAAGTCCTACTATGTCTTCGAGTCATGTTAAGAGCTCTAACTCTTAAGCATATTTATTCAAATTATTGGTTGAAGTGGAAGTATCTCAAAGCCTATTAAAAAACTATGTAAAATTTTAAAATTCAACAGAGATTAATCAGTCAACTTTATCACAAACTATTGAAGCTACCTTGTGATAGTGCAATACAACACACTCCTGATTGGGGTGCGTCTAAGCTCGTAAGAGTGATCCTAGACTTTGTTTTTTCTCTTTCTTCATAATTTATTTTCAATTACATTGTGCCCATGCCTCAATTGGCCTTATATTGTTCCTATACAAACCTAATATCAAGGATTTTTCTCTTCTATAAATAAGGTTAAGAAATTCATAACATCATCAAAATCTAAAATTTAAGTTACCATTCATGACGCACATGAAAGTCATATGTTCTCGAAAGTTTCCTTATTAAAATTGATCACTAAGCAAGTTCTAGCATCAATAAAGTTATCACATTTAATATCTTGCTGAAATATGAATAGCTGAGTCATTAATTTTATAAGCTCATCAATTAATTGTTTTCTTTAAGGCTCCTCCCTCAGCAAATGGCAAAACCATGAAGTGAATGCCTTCAAAAACATCATTATTTTTTCTAAGGCTCCTCCCTCAGGAAATTGCAAAACTATAAAGTGAATGCCTTCAAAAACATCATTATTTTTTCTAAGCTGAAGAGTTAAAACTCAACCTCCCATTCTATTTTAAGAATCGGAATCACATGCAAGACAGAACAGCTGGCTTAGGGAAAATGCAAATTCCTATGTATGGTTAAACATGTCCACACATAAATGAACACATACTCGGGCAACAACAGTAGAATAGGGATTGAATATGCAAAAGCACATTTAATAAACAAAACCAAGGGGGCAGAAAATGACAATGTAAGTGGCACGTGAACATAGTTCCATCTGCATGCCAAATATTCATCATAATGGTTAACTGCAAATAATATCTTTCTTTTCAGCTCTCCTTGTATATAAATCATCCCCTGGCATGGGCATAACTCCAGGCAAACTCATGACATAACTGGGGCAGTGAATTATAAACATAATTATACATATTACCAATAATTATGAAACATAAATATATATATTACCAAGAATTTCATAATCATATTCCAGCATTATCTGCTCCTTCAACAGTAGATCCCAAGCATACTTCATAAGGGGTTGTTTTGGAGCCAAAAGGGGACTAGGAAAAGATGTAAGCATTTTTGTTCTTTATGTAAATTCAAATTTCAGATAGCTAAATTTCCTCCAGTTGATCTCCAAAAAAGGTATCCATTATCATGATTCATCAGTTCCACCATCTTTCACACTTCAATGGTAGGATATTTCACAAAATTAAATCATAATTCTAGTACCAACAAAAAACCACCAGCTACCTTAAATGCCATACCAAACCCTACTTGAAAGGATGAATAACATTTTTAAAATTTAATTAATTAGGGGACTAAGGTAATACTAAAGACTTTTCTTCATTGGATTTTACCACCAAATCAAAACTCTCGACCGAGATTTCTTGTTTAATCAATCCTAGCAACAAATAGAAACCAAACTACAACTCTACAGGAAAAAATTAACGGGCACCTACGGTAAATGACAATGATTGAAGTTTCAAACTCTACTTCGTACGTCAAATACTCACTAATGGAAAAATAGACTGTTAGTCAATGCAGATGAGGCATAGTGTAGCTGCAAAGTTAATAAATCCATCATTATACGCAAAAAAATAGTAAGGAGAAATGGATCAAACTTTATATGCTTACCAGCATACTCAGCATCTATTACCATCTAAACTTGTTAACATGTGCTATGAAGGATTACATAGATTACAACTTACTAAATTCTCATTCAACCATGCAAAGCATGTACCAAGCATTAGCTCTTGACGTAACATTTGCATGCAAGCACCAGAAGGTAATCTTATCCTCAATTTTTTAAAGTTCAAAAATGATATTTTCTTCAAAAAAATTTAAAATGAAAAAAAAAACTAAAAAAAGAACACTAGAAGAAAACTATGACAACATAACAAGAATAACCCAAAATCAACCTCACAAGCACCTGAACACCTTCTCTACAATAAACGAGTAAACCTTATACACCAATGCCACAAAAGTACTTTTTTGAATGTCATCAGACCACAGGAAAAAGAAAAAACTCCTAATTTAGCCAGTAAACAACTAAGAGAGCATAACACATCTAGACTCGGAAAACACATGGACAGCCTAAAGCGATATATGTGCCATCATGCCCAATGAAAGTTCCAAAATTTTTAGCTTGGACGAAAAAGCATCAGATGCTAGCGCGTCACACTCCTAGAGTTCATATTTTGCCCATAGATTACAAGCATGTGGCCTAGATAGTTATCAATGACCAAAGATCCATGATTCTCCACGTCAATTACATGCAATGAATGCGATTTAAAAAGGGAAACAACGTATACACACTTACTAATTCACTTCATGCAAATTTCATATCGTTGATCAAAAGAAGATGTGAAAGGTTATAATAAATGGCGGTTTATGCAAACATAAAAACTTTGGAGAAATTCAAAAACACTCGCAAGCATCATGCTGAACAGACAATATTTCAAAATCTTAACTAATCCAACCAAAACTCCAAGATTCAAAGGAAGCCTAGCCAAAACTCCTAAGCTTAAAGTAAAAAGGAATATCTCTAAATCTAACTAATTCAACCAAAACTCCAAAAACTAGCAAATCTAACCAAAAACTCCGAACTTTAAAGTGACATAAGCAAGTAAAACACCCCAGACCTCAAATTAACTACATAAATAGGATGTGCAATCGAGAAAAACCACAAAAATCACAAGGCACAGTAACAAAAACAGATAAATTTTCTTCAAAAAAAAAAAAAAAAAGGAATTCACAAAAATCTTAAATGATGAACTTTAACATGCTCTGAAAATTGATATCATTTTTGTCTGTTTTAATCAAAATTATCATTCCTCATGCTACAAAATTCAGGATTCTAACAAAAATAAAAACGAACTAACAATCACGAGCAACCTCGATCCATAAAACTTCACATCCAGCGAAAAAAATTCAAGCTGCATAACACCATAACATTAAAAAAAAAAATACATGAAGATATACAAATTAAAAACGTGAAAAAAAGATACTTGCATACGTACAAATAGAGAATTCGTCGATTTCTTTTCTTTTTCTTCTTCTCCACCGCTGCTGTGGGTTTTCAAAATAAGGTGACAGATAAATGGAGCCACCACCTTTTAATTCCGTTGCATAAATGTCCTTTTACGAATTTGACCCACAGACGTGCTTGTGCCTCAATAAAAACGGGGTAGTTTTTGTTAAGAAGAAGGGTATTTTTGTCTATTCTTGATTAAAATTTAGTAAGAAAAAAGGGCTGGCAAATTTGGATAAAGTGTGTAATTAAGGCGCCAGATAGGAGTGCTAATCTTAATTCTTTTCTTCTAGATATTTTAGTTTTCAATTCTTTTCTTCTAGAAGGTTAACCTTTATTTAGTTTTACTGTAATATAATTAGAATTGAAGTAGTAGTGTAACATTAGTTTTTATTGTTTTTTTAAAATTTGAATCATATTATGATTAAATTAATTATAGTAGATAACTGAAATAATTATTCTTAATAAGAGTAATTATGATGATAGTAAATTTATATATTATAATAATTTTATTCCTTTCATCCTATCATTTTAAGTAATCAATTTAATTGAACATTGGATTTTACGTCAATGTTTTAAAATAATATTTGTGTGCACGTTTAAATCATTCCTATCAAAAAGTAATAGTTGACCATTAGTAATGTTATATTCAATATTTTTATAATTGAATCGGTGATCAAATCGTTTTTACTATCACATACCAGTTCAACTAATTGGACCAATAGAAAAGTATTCACATACATATAACCAAATACAAAGTTTAAACTTTCTACCAAAAAAAAATAAAAAAAAATAAATCCACTAATTGTTTACTAATTTTATCAGCATTTTACCAATTTTATCCAATTTTTATTAAATTTTTTATTATTTATGGTCAAATAGACTAGACCAACCACTAGTTTTCCAGCTAAACCAGTCAATCCGGTTCGATTACTAGTTACATTATTACTTTAAGTGAGAAAATATTTTTTTAAAAAAAATCATTTTAGAAATCTTATTTGGGATGTTTTGAGAAGAAAATCGGATTAAAATATTAGGATAGAGGGAGTATATCATAGTAAAATCATAATAACATTAATATTTTTAATTTATATGATAATGTTGTTATTATTTTATATGATGATATTACTATGAATAATAATAATAAAATATATAATTTAAGGTAATTAGAATAATACATCCAGATTATTCAAGTATGACCGCTATTCTTTTGTATATGTGAACTCGAGTTTGAACTCGATATTTCTATATCGAGAGCTTGAATAGATTTGACTATATATTAATCGAACTTGAATTTGATATTTTTATATTGATCTTGAGCTTAAATTTACAAACTCGACAAGTTTGAGATCAAATTTTCTAAAGCAAGCTTAAGCTTGTGCAAAAAATTTAAAGGCCTAACTCAAACTCAACTCCTTTGCAGACCTAATGGGGAGTAAACTAGAAATAACGCTACATTCGAAATCGATTCGAGTCTCTAAAAATATGTAGGATTGAACTTAAATTTGTCAAAAATTAATTTCACGTTATCTTTCTAAGTTATGTGAAATGCATATTTATATAAAATATAACCCAAACAGTATACATATGATATACCCGAATGAATCTATTGCAATTTAGTAATAAACAAACTCACAATTTCATGCATTTTACTATATATATCATAAGTGAGAGTAAAATATAGCTAAACATCATAAATATCATATATATGTAATTTAGTTTTGCAGCTACAAAATTCTTGTTTATCAAAATTTTCATAAGAGATAAACCCTACCAATATCAATTAAAGAGGAAAGCCAAAGATTTATTGGCAACTTCACATGGAAAATTTAGAAGCAAAAACGACTAAAAAGAGTAACTTTTCAAATACAAAATAGGCATGGAGCTCATGTATAAATTTAAAGTGAATTTTTAATTAAATATTGTGAAAAGATTGTTATATTTATCAAGAATTTCATTATAATATTATTTGAAAACCACGCATATTCTTACAAGTATAAGTTTCTTACATGAGCAATTTATTGAAGATTCTGACACATAATGTTGTGAAATCGTGTCATGTTAAACATGAGAAAATGCACTTGCATAACTACTTGACAATATCATATAATAGAACCATATTGTTCCACTACTTTAACTATTAAATTACCTACAAAGTGGTAAGTAATAAAATTATTAAAACAAAAATGATAAAATTTTACTAGGACAAAAATAAATTTTTGAGTTGAGTATTTTTGTAAAATAATTTTAGGATAAAAAGTGCTATAATACTTGTCCGGAAATAAGAATACTCCATACTTTTTAAGGAAGACAAATAACTCAAACATTATACTAATTAACTTTCAACATAATTATTAAGTTTGTTAATAGTATATATAAAAGTACTTTCTGCAAATTGGTACATAAAGTTTGTGATGGATCAATCACTGAAGCATAAAGAAAATACTGAATTTCTTATCTCATGTCAATTTTTGTGAAATTTTTTTAATTAAAATGGAGGGCATTTCTAATTATTCTTATATAGGAAAAAATGACCCAAAATATTGCTCATTGAATTGTATATATTTAATTCTTATGTAGCTGAGCAAATGACTAGAAAATATGTATCTACTCTTCCATAATAAAGCTGGATGGACGAAGATTAACCATTTTTTTTTTCTTTCCTCCATTTTGTTTATTGAGTTTATTGTTTATTTCCAACTGTTCTTAATTGAAATTTATGTTTACTTGATAATATGGATGTTCTATTTGACTTTCATGTCTAATAATTTTGTTTAGGAATTTATTAAACTTTACATTTTTCCAACGATAGAAATTTTCTTTTATATTGGAATTGCACAAATATGATTAAGTTTGGAATCACACATATTTGGATAACAATAATTTGACCAGTTAATTAATTCAATCAATTATTTAATTATCCATCATATGAATTAACTAAGGCGTATTTAGTTAATTGCGCCAATTTAACTTTTCTAATCTTATTAAGTTCAATTAATTGATTTAGTTAACTAAGTAATTAATTAATTTAATTTTTTAATTAATTGACGCTCAATAAATTAATTAATTTCATTAATTTATTTATTTTAATCAAACAATCGAATTATTTTTCTTTACCAAGAATTTGGCTTGTTCAAATTTGTTTGTGATCTCTTAGATTCAACAATAAATATTAGTAGACTCATTGTTCTTGTGATTTAATTAAAAAATTAAATTATTCTGATTAAATTCAATTGAGTAATTATCTTACTGTTAACAATATAAGTCTAAGAACCTAGGAATCATAGTTAATATATAGCAAAATATCATGGAAACCTTGATATAAATGAAGTAACATACATTTTCAATTACAAATATCATGCAAGTAAGGTTTTTCCATTAACTAATTTCTTGACTGAATCTAAGTATTAATTAGTAATTGAAACTCAAATAACCTAATAACTCTGCATTTATTTCTAATTGCTTGACAATGAAATTAGGAAACCCTTATCTAACTTTTATCTAGCTTGTCCGAGAACTTCCAAGTTAAAAACCTTAAACAACATAAGAGATTTCCCTATTCATCTAATTAGATAATGAATCATTTATTGCCCACTTATTACTTCCATGTACGGTTAAATTGTATTCAAAATATTTTTCTTATGAGTATCCATGGAGTTAGAGAATAAATCCTTAATGATAGCCTTGGATAACATTATTTTCAAATACAAGATAGGTCTCATTCGCTAGCATGGATTTCATGTATAAATTTAAAATAATTTTTTAATTAAATTTTGTGAAAAGGTAGTTATGTTT
Organism: Paulownia fortunei; assembly: GCA_019321725.1. Taxonomy (NCBI): domain Eukaryota; kingdom Viridiplantae; phylum Streptophyta; class Magnoliopsida; order Lamiales; family Paulowniaceae; genus Paulownia; species Paulownia fortunei. The sequence goes on from CM033123.1 coordinate 13,567,735, forward strand.
TACCTTTAGCAAGAATTTTTATGATATTATTTGAAAACTATGTATATTCTTACAAGTACTAGTTTATTGCATAATAATTTCCTAAAAATTGCATAACTACTTGGCAATATCTTGTAATGGAAACACATTGTTCCACTACTTTGACTTTTAAATTATCAACAAAGTGGCAAGCAAATAAAATCTTTAAAACAAAAATGGATAAAAATTTTGAATGGTAAAATGCTACGAAAAAAATAATTTTTTAAGTTGAGTATTTTTTAACAATAATTTTAGGGTATAATGTGCTATAATACTTATGTAAATGAATACTCCATGCATTTTCACGAAGAAAAAGATTCAAACAATATATCAATTAACTTTAGATACAACATTCTTAAGACTGTTAATAGTAAAACTAAAAGCACTTTCTGAAAATTGTTAAATAAAGTTTGTGATGGGTCATTCATTGAAACGCAATGAAATAATGGATTTTTCATCTCACGTTTACTATTTGTGCAGTTTTTGAAGGGAATATATATAAATAGAATACCTGGCAACAATTAGAGCGACTTTTGGAGACTTTTTGGTACATTTTGGAGAAGGAGAACATAGAGAACAAGAGAGAAGGCTTGAAGAAAAAGATCGAAGACGCCAATTGTTGGATATAAGAATTGGTTCTCCTTTCAATTGTTGGAATTAATTTTTTAATATGAACTTACATATTTAAATAATAATTATATTATAAGTTATCTAATTTAATATAATCAAATAAATGATCTAGCATATGAGACTTTACAAATATTTTTAGGGTATGAATTTTATAATGTATAGAGACTTAATACTAGTTAAATTTAAAATTGATGGGATTCTTTTTGACCTAATATATAAAGAATATTATGGGTTATGACCCACAAGTCATATCATACAATATTACTCTTCTCCTCTTTTTCATCTTAAAGAGAGATCCATTGAATATTTTAAATTGATTTGACTATAGAAGACATATACCCCAATTGTTTTCATTGCTATAGATTCAGATATACTTCCGATTTAAAATTAAAGTATTTTTTGATAATTTATATGACGATTGTGGATTGTGATTATTGAATCATATTATATTAAAATCTAATAAGTGGTATTAGAGTATGATAGATTCAATAATATGATTATTAAATCATATTATATTAAAATCTAACAAATGATATTTAACAGATTTTGATAAATTATTAAAAATTGTTTATTTCTTATATTTTGTCTTTATAATGAGAAGGAGAATTTTAAAAATAATTTTGTAAAAATTATGAATTCAGATCAGCAAATTTTTGGGATAACGGTTTCCAACTTTTTGAATATTACAGATTATAATTTGCTGATTTGTTTCAAATTATTAGTTTTAAATTAGAGTTATTAATCTTGTTTGTTTAAGTGTCGGTTTACCCCCACCACCACCACCACCACCACCATCTTCTCCACATCATGAAGAACAACCCAACAACCAAAAAACAAATTGAAACAAAACCGGCCTATATATTATGCATTCTAGGCGGTAGAGCAACTCTTTTCCCTCGAACAGACAGCTGCGAAGGTGGCGGCGAGTGGCCCATCAAGAATCGGGCAACACCCGTCCGTCTTGTTTCTCCGGTCGCCGCCGAAACAACAGGAAATTAAGAAGGTGGCGGCCTGCTTCGCGGTCTTCGCGAGGAGAAACGGCAATAAAATAACAACAGTCTTCGCAAAAAGGAGTGGCTGATCTGTGGCAGCTCGCTGCTGCAGTCGCCGCAGCTGTGTCGGGGTAGCGTGGGGTGGCGGCTGGAAGTAGTGGTGGCCGGCGACTGGCAAAGGCTACGTCAATGGCTGGAGGTTGAATCATCAGGCCGGTGGCTATCTATTTTCGACGGCTATTGGTAATGGCAGTGAGGGAAATGAGCAGCCGATAGGAAAATGGTGTGGGGAAATGAGGAATGGGTGCTGGTCTTTTGTTTTATGTTTGGTAGATTAGGATTAATTATAATTAGATTAAAGGCTAATTATAGTTTAGCCTAAATTTGGAATTAACCATTAATTTGGGCTTGGTTTATTTGAGTTAATTCAATTAGATTTAGGTTTTTTTGGGGGGCTTAATTTCAGATTTAAATTTGAATTTATGTGATTTTGGGATTAAATTACAGAAAATTTTGAGTTCAATTTTATTTTTGGGCTCAATTCAGTTATGGATTAAAATTTAAAACCTATTTAGTTTTCGAATTTTAAATTAAAATAAAGATTAAAAATATGTTATTAGGCTTAAACTTATAAGGTTGAATTTTGAGTTTAAGTTTGAACTCATTGTTTGGGTCATAAAGCAGGTAAGATTTATTTTAACCTATAAGGATTGAATTAGATTTGAATTCAAAATTGAGTTTAAATCTGATTCATACAGGGACTCGATCCAATTTCAGTAAAATCCCAATAAAGAAAATTTTGAAAAATCTTATCTTATATTGAGATAAATTGAAATAATACGTCGTCAAAATGACCTCTATTATTAAATTTATTTTTAAAATATTAGATATCAAGTAAAAAATTTGCATTATGTCTATATCTTTGCGGATAATAATCGGCTCAAAGAAAGATTATTATTTGGCCAGATGATAGACATGCGAGATAAATTTGGGATTATATTTGTTCCTATTTGTCTGATATCACAAAATAAATTGATTGAGACAATACGTTGTCAAAGTAACCTCTATTATGTAGATTTATTTATTTTGGGATATTAAGATGTGTATGTTTGTTATTTATGCGAACAATAATCAGCCCAAAAAGAAGGTTATTGTTTGGCCAAATAATAGATATACCTGTGGTAATAAGCATGTGGTGATTATTAGGTTTTCCATGTGAGCAATAATCGGTCTAAAGGAAGGTTATTGTTTAACAGGACTAATTGTCAGTATTTGATTACTACATTAAGAGTACCACTTACAGTTGATATTTTTGTTCAAAGACTAAACATTAATGTTGTGCTAGGTATCTCATGATGGAGCCCACTATTATTTAATTATGTCATGCATAAATATGAATTTTTTTTATTATGACATAAATATTGATATGAGCATGTTATTTAGTTTTGTTCCCTAAATTATGTTTCTACTTATAATTTTACAATATATGCCAATGTTAATTTTATTTGTGCTTAAAGGCACAAATTTCAAGAATTTAAAAAAGAATATTGTGATTGTTTTCGGGTTCATAGATCTTGATCTTGCGCTTCAGATTGAACAATCTCCTACGCTCACTAATGAAAGTTACCCTAAGGTTAAAGGGACTTTGAAAAGTGGGGTTATTCTAACCGCATGAGTTTTATGATCATAAAGTGTATAATTCTAGAAATATTTAAGGATACTATGTCTGAGGAGGATAGTGTTAAAAAGTTTTTTAAAGATATTGATTAAAACAAACACATGTTTTGGCTAATCTTGTTTCAATAAGGTATAAAAAAAATGAAACATAAGAAAGCACATTATGGAAATGTCTAGCATCGCTTCCAAATTAAAGGGACTAAAGTTAGAGCAATTTGAAGACTTGTTCGTGCATATGGTTTCATTTCTCTTCTTGCACAATATGGATAGTTTAAAGTGAGTGAAAATACCCTAAAGGATAAATAGACTTTTAATGAGTTCATATCTTAATATGCAAGAAGAAGAAATGTTTAAGCGAGAAAAGACTAAAAGTGTTCGTTTAACAACTACCCCCTCAGGATAAAAGAAAGTAAGTTGCAATTAAGACACCATAATAGAAATTGCAAAAGAAACAGGATTAGGAATTTACCTGTTACTTATGCAAGAAAGGTAAATAAAAATAAATAAATAAAACTTGAGAGAAGTACTAAAGACTGCAACTTACATTATTAACAAGGTTCCAATTAAAGTGGTAACTAAAACTCCTTATGGATTATGAATATACAATATATTTGGGGTTGTCCAACTAAGGTAAGGCCTTAAAAGCCAAATGAAGGGAAACTGGATTTCAGATCTTTAAACTGCCACTTTGTTGGGTACTTTAAATCTTCAAGATATTATAAATTTTATGATCCCTTGACTAAGTTATTTTCAGATGGGAAATACGGTTTCTCTTGAGAAAGTTGAGTTTGGGAGAGAGATAAGATTAAAGACATTGTCTTGTTTTTTGAAGAGGAATTCATTTCTCTTCCTAGTGTCAATATTGATATTGTTTAGGCTTCTATTCCTGACATTGTTCAAGATACAAATTCGGGCTATCAAGAATATGTTGAGGAGTTCTCTCTTCAAAATAAAAAAAATTATTTTTTAAAGAGCAAACTCAACAATCTCAAGAGAAAATGCAATTAAGAAATCCACTTGAGAAAGGAAAACAATGATTCTGGTTATTATATCGTCTTTCTCCATGAATATGAGGTTGACATAAGAGTGATGAAAAATGATTCAATCAACTTTTATTAAACCAATAAAGTTTTAGTTTTCAAAAGTGGATTGATGCCATGAAAGATAAGATGAAATCAATAAGAGATAATGACATTTGGAATTTCATCAAATTGCCTAAAGGTGTGAAATATATTAGTTGCAAATGAATATTTAAAACCAATAAGGATTAAAAAGGCAATGTTGAGAGATATAATGTATGTCTAGTCATCAAGAATTTCACTCAAAATGAATACATTGATTATAAAGAGACTTTCATTTTGGTTTAATTGAAAGACTCTTTACAATCATTTTGGCAGTTGTAGCTCATTTTGATTTGGAGTTGGCTTCCCATTAACAGTATCATAAATTTCATCAAGTCATTATCTCATTTAGATTTGAGGCAAATAAGGTTGATGATTGTGTATACCACAAGTTTAGTGAGAGTAAATATATCTTCCTGGTGTTATATGTCGATAACATACTGTTAGCCAGTAGCAATATAAACTTATTGCATGAAATCAAGAGATTTCTGACTAAGAACTTTGAGATGAAAGATCTTGGGGACGTCTATTTTGTCTTAGGCATATAGATATATTGAGATCTCTCTTGAGGTATCCTTGGGTTATCACAAAAGAGCTATATCGAAAGGGTTTTCAGTAGATTTGGCATGAAATATTGCACACCGGAAGATACTCCTATTACTAAGGGAGACAAATTTAGTCTCAATTAATGCCCCAAGAATAAGTTTAAAGTAAAAAAAATGCAAAAGATTCCTCATGCGTCAGCTATAGGAAACCTTATGTATGCTAAAGTTTGTATTCATCCAGATATAGCATGCATAGAAGGAATATTAGGCAGATATTTAAATAATCTTAGAATGAATCATTGATAAGCAGCCAAAAGGGTTATACGATATTTATATAGAATAAAAGATTATATGCTCACTTATCAAAAATAAGATCTTCAGGAGATTATTCGGTATTCTGATTCTGATTTTATTGAATGCCTATACAGTCAAAGATTCACTTTGGGCTATACTTAATTGCTAGCTGGAAGAGCTATTTTTAGGAAGAGTGCTAAGCAGACACTCATAGATTCTTCCAATATGGTAGTTGAATTTGTAGCCTGTTATAAGGCATCTAATCCTGGGATATGGCTGCGTAACTTTGTCACTAAGCTGCATATTAAGGATGATATTAAATACCACTAAAGATATATTATGATACTAAATCGGCTTTACCATATTTCATTAACAACAGAAACTCTTTGAAGTCGATGCACATAGACATCAAGTTTCTTGTTGTTAAATAAAGAAAGAATTCAGAGTTATCAAGTGTTTATAGAACATATTCGGACAAACTCCATGATTGTGGATCCACTCATCAAGGGTTTACCACCCAAGGTGTTTTATGAGCACATTGCTCATAGGGTGTTGTATTCTTTGATATGTGCATTTCAGTGGGAGTTTGTAAGTTTGATATTCTTTTAGTTTAGACACAATTTATGTTTATTATTTGCAGAATAAAGAAGATGATTTATTTTCATACTCTGAATTATTTGCAGTTTAGCATGATCTTATAAAGAATAAAGAAGGACCAGTTGGAAATAGGCATGTTTGAGATCACATTGCATGTAATTTTCATGCTATACATCCATACTCGATCTATGTCATTTAATATATTAGTGTGGTGACTATTGATGGGTCTAGTTACGAATAAATATAATGAAGGTCGCTTTGATCCCATGCTGATATAGGAGATAGACCATATTGTAACTCAGGAGATATTTCAAAGATAGATAGCATTTTGTGTGCACTCAAAATTTATAATATAATTGTTTACGGTATCATATGTAGTCCAAGTGGGAGATTGTTGGAATTAATTTCCTAATATGGACTTACATATTTAAACAACAATTATATTATAGACTATCTAATTTGATAGAGTCAAATAAGTGATCTACCATATGAGACTTTATGAATATCTTTAGGGTATGGACTTTGTAATGTATAGAGATCTAATACTAGTCAAATTCAGGATTGATGGGATTCTCTTTGACCTAGTATATAAAGAACATTATGGGTTATGGTCCCCAAGTCATATCATACAATATTACTCTTCTCCTCTTTCCCATCTTAGAGAGAGATCCATTGAGTATTCTAAGTTGATTTGACTGTGGAAGACACATACCCCGATTGCTTTCATTGCCATGGATTTAGGTACGCTTCCGATTTAGAATTAAAGTATTTTTTAATAATTTACATGACGATTGTGGATTGTGATTATTAAATCATATTATATTAAAATCTAACATCAATTCCTACAGTTCCTTCTATCCTTTTATTTTCTTATCTTTGAATTATGAACTTGTATTTGTCTATTTTTTTAGATTCCAATATGAACTAAATTTATTTTTTAGGGGAATGATATAACCTAAATTTGAATCTATGATTATTGATTATTTTATTTCGAGTTATTTGATTTTATTTATATTATTTGATTTGATTATATGTTGATTAAGTGACCATTAATTTGGTTTGTTTGGTATACAAAATTCAACACTTGAGAGAGGGAGTTTATATATGACCTTGGGATAACAATACATTATGATGAAATCTTGTTAAGCATTATTGAGTAATTTATGAATTTAATTTTAGATTTTTACAAAGGTATTGAAATATGATCTTAGGTTCATAATCACTTATCACTCAAGAGAAGAAATGATTACTTTAGGATTATTAATTTATAAACTGATAACTCAAAATTGAATAAATTGATTTGATTGAATATAGGAGATCATTAGGCAAAATCAAACTTCTAGAGTTTAGCCCATATTTGTTTTTTTTGTAAGATTTGCCAAATCATTGGCTTTCTTTAATTTTTTGTAATTTTAATATACTATTTAATTGAATTGTTCTAATTACAATACTTAATACATATTTGTTATCAATCCTTATAAATACAGCAACACGCTTGCTATCTATACTAAAACACTAAAACTTGATATTGTATGCTTGCATTATGTTTTCAACAAACACTTGTGCAACTGAACAAAAGACTCGAGAAAATGTATCTACTCCTCCATATAAAACAAAGAAGTTTAACCAATAAACATTTTTCTTTCCTCCATTATGCTATTCGGAGTTTACTGTTTATTTCCTTCTTTATTTACTTGATGATATGGACCTTTTATTTGACTTTCATGTCAATTAATTTTGTTTAAAAACTCATTAAGTTTTACATTTTTTCAGTAGATGGTAATTTTCTCTCATATTGGAATTGCACAAATTTGATTAAATTATGGAATCACACACATTTGGCCAGCAATCATCAATCTTACTTCTTCCTCAAATCTGACTTCATTGAAAGGCTTGATCAAGTGGTAAAAATAAAGTGCATAAGGTTTGATGTTTGCAATTTTTTTATAATTTTTTTATTATACCAATTATTGTGGTATTAAGCGGTTCAAAACTTTTTAGTATAGGAACCTGCATTCCACATTATATGATTTTGATACGGTCAATATAATTTTATGATTTATATATATATATATAGTCAAATTTATAAAATCCGTCCTTGAAGGGAAAGTTGAGGATGTGGCAATAAGTTGGACAAAATAATAAAACTAAAAATATTATCTTGTCAAGTGGAAAATGTAACACCCTTTTTTTATTTTTTGGTTAAAATAAAAATTAAGTCGAGTAAAAACTCGATATGGTTATTCCAATTAAAAAAATTGAATCGATAGAAATATTATATTGGCCATAACTCAATTAAATCGAATCCACGTGAATATCAATTTTAATCACTCTAACTCTACCATCACATTAATAAATTAAGATTTGTTATCCAATTCCAATATTAAAAATCATTACCTCAATTCATAATATACCATTTAATAAATAATAATTGCACGCCAATTTCAAATTGAAAATTTTATAATGAATACAAATGACCTTATACATTTTATCACCTTTAACACCCTTTACAATTAACAAAATGTAAATAAATTAAAAAAGAGAGAGAGAGAGAGAGAGAGAAAAAAACATCTTCTTCCCCAGCCCTCCCACCCTAAAACCCATCTTCTCCACCCCCACCCCCACCCCCACCCCCACCCCAAACCCATCATCAATTCTATCCCAAACCCGCCTCCTCTGCCGGCTCTCACTTCTTCCCATCTCCAAAACCCATCATCTAAAACTATATTTATATATATATATATATGTATATATGTGTGTGTCACAGAGATTTTGGGGTGTAATGGTGGGCGGCAAGGCAGAGCGAATCGAGGAAACAGGAGAGGGTGAAGGTGGCTCGAGGTGAGGGAAGGATGGTTGGAGGTTCACTGGTTTGGAGATGGGGGCGGGGGTTAGGGCTTGGTGAAGAAGATGATTTTTTTTTAAACTTTTTAGTTTTTTTTATATTTTGTCAATTATAAAAGATAATTTAGATATAGATCCATATATATATATATGTGTGTGTATGAATTTTTTTTTCTTTTAATGAATTAAATAATATATTTAGTTTTTAAATATAAAATTTTATTAATATTTTATTTTTTAAATAAGAAATTCTATTAATATTATTTAGTGTCATACGATATAATGAGCAAACTTCAAGCCTTGAGGATTTTATTAAGAATCATTTTTTATTTTCTGTAAAATTTCTAAATTATTTATATTTTATAAATTAAGCAACTCATTTAAGTATATTTTTAATTATTATGAAATTTTATTAATATCATTTTTTATTTTTTGTAAAAAATTTAAATTATTTATATTTTTGAAAAACTGTTTAGATTTTTTTCTCAATTTAAACATAAATTATCAACATGTTCATTTCATCTATTATGACTGTTAATCATATATAAAAGACACAAAAGGGAGTATTAACTTAGAACATGAGTTTAATCTTCCAAAGTATATCTAAACTTTTAAAATACAGCAAAAACAAACTCTAAGTAAATTACATTAATCACTCACTTTGTAGATAATAGATGATAATATTTGAAAAACAAACACAAGCACACAAAAAAAGGAAAAGATGAAAAAAAAAAAAATAGTTGATCAGACAAAACTAATTTATATGATCGTGCAATGATTTTCTTAAGTTCTAATCCTATATTTTTTAAATTATTTAATAATCTAATTATAAAAAATTATTTTTACTCGAAGATATGTTCTATAGTATTATATCAACAAAGGGTTCTATTATTTGGAAACTAATTACTCTTTCTATAAATTAATTAAGCAAATTAAGTCAACTTGCTTTCCTACTTAAAAGTGGAAAGGAAATAAAATTTTTTTAACTAGAGATATGTTATAGAACTAAGTAACTTAAAAGCTTAACAATAAAGGAGCAATTAAGAAGAAACAACAAAAATATAATCTCAATAGTCACAAGGAAGAATTATCTACGATACCTTTTAAGACATATTAAAGTGCCAGTACATAACTTAAACGCTTATGAGTTAAAGATTTGACTAACTTTAAATACAATTTCTAAGGATTAACATATTGAAACTTGAGAAGTAATAGAAAGAATACACAGAAGACAGCAAAATTTCTAAGGATTAATAGATTAATAGAATCAAACCGAAATTTTTTTGGTAAAGTAATTGTTGATACAAAATCTTTTATTATTAAAAAGATTAAAAAAATATATATTTGGCCCAATTCAGTGCGGTTGTATATGATATTGTATACTTTGAAAAACCATGAGCACTCTAATTCAAATGTTGAGCTTTCAATATTTTAGGTGTACTGGCCAGAATTATTATTTAATAATATAAAATATTGATTTAATTATTAAAATTTTATTGTAATAGTATAATCGAATGGTACATTAAATTATCGCCAATAATCAGCCTCCATTTCTTCACAAATGCATCCTAACTCATCTTATACGGCCAAATAGCAATGAGAAGTAACAACTGAAGTTTAGTATAAAACTAGAGTAGTACACAAGATAAAGAAATTAAAGTATCAGCATAAATACTTTGAACAATGCATAATTAGTAATCAGAAGGTCATACTTTGAGAAGTGACTTTGTCTGAAATGACAACAAACAGCATGGGAAATGTCATCCAAGGGCTCTTGAGAACCCTTGCTTGAACAATTTCACCTAGAACCTATTGACAATAACTTCTCTAATAATAGAAACTAGGCTTATGAGAGAACAAAATTGTAACATAACATTTACGTCGTCAGTCAAAATTGTGGACGTCAAAGACATACAAATCATAGCTTACTTATGGTGGTTCCTTTGAAAATGAAGTCAGTCCTAAGATGTCATCCGATCCAAAACATGACTCTGAACATAAGAGCATGCAATCACATAATGTAAATTCATAATACTCACGAAAAGGGCTTGACACAATCAATATAGAGCATACACAGTGGCAACAAAAGAATGGACATATTCCAAAGCAAACATAAAAGATTGGAACTCATTTTATTTCTCCCTAATAAAAAATATATCAGATATTTTGAAATGGTTGTAGATATATTTATTTTTTTCTAATGGTTGTATATTATTAGAGATTTTTTTCATGATTGCAGGTCAAATGCCTGCAGAGACCACCTATGCCACCATCTCCAAGCTTCAAACAATATTTTCAACACTTCTGGTTTTGAGTCATCCTAATATGAAAGAGCAATTTAAAAACCGAAAAGACTAAGTTCGAAAAGTTCCATCACATCAAATTTTGCATCAAATTAGATGATGTAAAATATTAGCAATAAAACAACAACCAACAGATTTACTAAGCCATTCAACGTTCCAACAGCTAATCTGATACCAAATAGCTTTATTGAGCCAGTCAATACCATGATAGATGAACCAAAACAGGAAATAGGGGGCAAAAACCCAACAAAGTACACAACAAGCCATTGTGCTAGATCAATTTTTTTTTTTTGGGAAAAATGAAATAAAAAACAAGTGATTGTCTATATCTTGTCACTAAAACCATAATGCAGTAAGGGGCTCATGCCACCAAAAACTATGTGATCTCAGCAAATCAAAAATACAATTTTTCTTTTTTTTTGTCAAACCAAAACCAATAATTGTCAGGGCCATATCAAGCTCACACTTATCTGCTTAGCTAGAAGAATCCCCCAACATTTCCATTCAAAAATTTGACACTTCAATAATAGAAAAATTGTTTCTTCTACATATTGCTTCGCAAGGGGCTTCAATATGAGCTATGACAACAATAGTTAGTTCCACAATAACCAACTAATAGACAGCAAACCCATAATGACGAGGACTCTAACCTCTAGTCCTATGGACAGAAGTCTGAGAACTACCATATCTTCAGTATAAAGAAACTAACTCTTTATCTTTTCTTTCAAAGATAACTCTTTTCTTTCAAAGATAATATGCAAAAATGAAAAAAAAAGGAAAGAAAATACAAACAAAGAATGAACTCACACATGCATTAACCACTAAACAGACTTATCATCTCTGTCAAAGAAGACTATGCCTGAGCTTGAGGTCCTTCATTCTCAAGAAAATGGTCAAATTATTTTTGGTAAAAAAATGAAGGGTGTCTAATTTAGGTAATTGTCAATTAAAATGTTTAACCTAATTTGTTGTCTAATTTCTTACCTAAAATTCACTAATTTATATTTTTTGAAACTTATATAAACCCTCTAACTCTTATTTGTAAAGCATCCCAAAATATTAGAGAATTAGAGAGAGTTTGAGAAAAAATTTTAATAGAAAGTTTATGAAAGAATTTTGTGAAAAAAAATTCTTGTGTGGATTGTGAGTTGTAAGTGTTGTAAATACTTGTATTTTTTCTCCCTATAGTAAAACGATCTGCAACAGGTCTGGAGACGTAGGCATAATTGACCGAACTCCGTTATCAAATTTGTGTGTGTAATTTTCGTTCTTACTAATCTGATTTATTATAAATTTCCATAATTTCCCAACAATTGGTATTAGAGCTCCAGGAATAGTCAGAAACAATTCGTAGGAAGTTAGGTTCGAGTGGGAGCGATGGCCGCAGATGAAGGGAATGTGAAACTCGAGAAATTCGATGACACAGATTTTAGTTTCTGGAAAATGCAGATAGAGGATTATCTGTATCAAAGAAGCCTGTATCAACCTCTATCAGGGAAGAAGCCAGAGGCAATAAAGGAAGAAGACTGGAATCTTCTCAACAGACAAGCCCTTGGAGTTATCCGATTGACATTATCCCACAATGTTGCTTTCAATGTAGCAAAGGAAAAGACCACAGAGGATCTTATGGCGACTCCCTCCAGTATGTATGAGAAGTCATCAACCTCAAACAAAGTTCACTTGATGAGACGTTTATTCAATTTGCGGATAATGGAAGGCACATCGATAGCTCAACATCTCAATAAACTTAACACAGTCACAACCCAATTAAGTTCAGTTGGAATTGAATTCAATGAAGAAGTATGAGCATTGATACTTTTGTCTTCTTTACCAGAAAGCTGGAATACTACTGTCATGGCTGTGAGTAGCTCATCGAGAAATAATAAGTTGAAATTTGATGATATTCATGATCTAGTTCTCAGTGAAAAGATCTAATGAAGAGAGTCGGGTGAATCATCAACCTCTTCAGTTTTGCATACAGAGTTAAAAAAATTCAACCAGAGAAAATACATGTGGCATATCAAACTACCGAGGTACATCCAAGGACATTAGGTCCAAATCTAAGAATCCCAGTAACTCTCATAGATCGAAAACCATTGAGTGTTGGAACTATGGGAAGATCAGCCACTACAAAAATCAACACAAGAATGCACCGAAGGATCAAGAGGCGAAGACAGAGGTAAATGTTACTTCCACCTTAGGAGGAGATAATGCGTTGATATGTTCTTTAGAGAGTAAAGAAGAGTCTTGGGTGTTAGACTCTGGAGCATCATTCCATACTGCTTTGCAGAAAGAATTCTTCGAGAGGTATGTCCCCAAAAATTTTGAAAAGGTATATCTTGGTGATGATCAACTATGTGCTATTGTTGGCAAATATGTAGTGAAGATTAAGTTGAACGAGTCTGTTTGGGAGTTGAAGGATGTCAGGCATATCCCTGACCTGAGAAAGAACTTAATCTCAGTAGAGCAGTTGGCTAGCGAATGCTACACTACGATCTTCCATGGTGATGATTGAAAATTTCAAAAGGTGCAATGACGGTTGCTCGAGGCAAGAAGAGTGGTACTCTTTACATAACAACAGGAGCATACTGTTCGATTGCAGTTGCAATAGATAATGAAACTTCAAATTTATGGCACCAGAGGCTAGGTCACATGAGTGAAAAAGGGATGAAAATTATGCACTCGAAGAGAAAACTTCCAAGTCTACAGTCAGTTGAGATAGACATATACAAAGATTGCATAATTGGAAAGAAGAAGAGGGTCAGTTTTCAAACAAGTGGCAGAACCCTAAAGAAGGAAATGCTAGAGCTTGTTCACTCTAATGTTTGGGGACCAACAACCATCTCATCCATTGGTGGAAAACATTACTTCGTGACTTTCATTGATGACCACTCTTGGAAGGTATGGGTTTACTTTCTAAAACATAAGTCTGAAGAGTTTGAGGCTTTCAGGAGATGGAAAGCTATGGTTGAAAATGAGATAGATCTTAAGATTAAAAGGCTTAGAATGAAGACACCGAATTAAAGAAGTTTTGTTATGAGTACGGGATCAGAATGGGAAGAACTGTGTCGGGTATACCTCAACATAATGGTGTAGCTGAATGTATAAATCAAATGTTGACAGAAAGAGCTAGAAGCATTCGTATACAGTCAGGTTTACCGAAATAGTTTTGGACAGAAGCAGTCAACACAATAGCTTACTTGATCAACTAAGGCCTATTGGCTCCATTGGAGCACAAAATACCAAAGGAGGTATGGAGCAGAAAAGAGGTAAAACTATCATATCTAAAAGTTTTCAATTGTGTAACATATGTGCATATTAGTGATCAAGGCAGGAATAAGCTTGATCCCAAATCCAAGAAATGTACCTTCATCAACTATGGCGAGGATGAGTTTGGCTACCATATTTGGGATGATGAAAACAAGAAGGTGATCCATAGTAGAGATATGATTTTTAACAGAAGTGTGATGTACAAGGACATGCATAAAACAGACTCTAATGACTCAGTGTAGAGTGAGTCAATATTTGCAGATGTAAATGTTGATGATGTCCCAGATAGTCCCATGACGGAGCTAATTGTAGCAAGTCCTCAACTAGAGGAAATCGTTAGACAGAATGGTACGCAACAGTCCAACACACCGCAACCTCTTACTCCAGCTCATGTATTGAGAAGGTCTTCTCGACCTCATGTGCCTAACAGAATATACTTAAACTATCTGTTGTTGACTAATGGAGGGGAGCCTGAATGCTGTGATGAAACTTGCCAGACTGAAGATGCAAGCAAGTGGGAGGTTGCCATGAAAGAAGAGATGAAGTCTCTAATCTCCAACCAGACATGGGAACTAGTTGAACTACCCATGGAAAAGAAGGCATTTCACAACAAATAGGTGTACCAGGTGAAAGGAGAGCATGATGGTTCCAAGAGATACAAAGCTCGATTAATTGTCAAAGGATTCCAACAGAAGGAAAGAGTTAACTACACCAATATTTTTGCTCCCGTTATGAAGCTCAATACCATCATAACAATATTAATTATTATTGCCAGTGAAGATCTTCATCTTGAATAATTGGACGTGAAGACTGCATTCCTTTACAGAGACTTGGACGAGGAGATATACATCACTAGCCAGAAGGTTTCTTAGAAATAGGGAAGGAGAACATTGTATGCAAACTTAAGAAGAGCTTGTATGGCCTGAAACAAGCCCCAAGGTAGTGGTACAGAAAATTTGACGGTTTTATGCACCTAGAAGGTTTCCAGAAGTGCAACACCGACCATTGTTGCTACTTCAAGAAATATAGCTTCAGCTATATCATTTTACTACTATATGTCGATGACATGTTGGTAGTAGGTTCAAATATGGATAATATCAGAAGATTGAAGCAACAATTGTCAAAGGAGTTTGACCTGAAGGACTTGGGTCCAACAAAAAAGATTCTTGGAATGCAAATCACAAGAGATAGGCAGGGAGGGTTCTTGCAGTTATCTTAGGCAGAGTACATCAATTGTATTTTATAGAGATTCAACATGGGCGATGCCAAGCCAGTCAGCAAACCCTTGGTTAGTCACTTTCGCCTAGCCAAGAATCAGTCCCCTCAGACAAAGGAAGAGAGAGAATTCATGGCTAAGTTTCCTTATGCCTCAGCCATTGGAAGTTTGATATACATAATGGTATGTACGAGACCAGACATTGGCTATGCAGTAGAAGTTGTTAACAGGTTTATGTTAAATCTAGGAAAAGCTCATTGGGAAGTAGTCAAGTGGATTTTGAAGCATCTACGAGGCACCGTAGAGAAATATTTGTACTTTAGAAAATGAAAATTAAAAGTACAAGGCTACATAGATGCAAACTTTGGAGATAAAGTCGATCATCAAAGAAGCACCACCAATTATATATTCACTGTTGGAATTACAGCTGTTAGTTGGATGTCGCAATTACAAAAGATTATCACTTTATCCACTACAGAGGCTAAGTATGTAATAGTGACTAAAGCTAGTAAATAGATGATATGGATTCAAAGTTTGTTAACTAAGTTGGGATTCGAGTAAGAGAAGAATATTTTGCACAGTAATTGTCAGAGTGTGATACACTTGACGAAGAATTCAACATTTCATTCCAGAACTAAGCATATTAGACTTCGTTATCATTTTATTAGGTCTTTATTGGAAGATAAAGTGCTAATATTGGAGAAGATCCAAGGAAGTAAGAATCCAGCAGATATGTTAACAAAGACGATGGCTATCGACAAACTAAAGTTGTGTTCAACTTCAGTTGGCCTGCAAGAGTAACAAGACCAAAAAGATATGATGCATAGATCGAGGTGTGAAGATAGATTGAAATAAATCTTCAAGTGGGAGATTGTCAAGAAAATGAAGGGTGCCTAATTAGGTAATTGTCAATTAAGGTGTCTAACCTAATTTCTTGTCTAATTTCTTACTTAAAATTCACCAACCCATATTTTTTGAAACCTATATAAACCCTTTATCTCTCATTTGTAGAGCATCCCAAAAAATTAGAGAATTAGAGAGAGTTTGAGAGAAAAGTTTAAGAGAAAGCTTGTGAAAGAATTTTATGAAGAAAAATTCTTGTGTGGGTTGTGAGTTGTAAGTGTTGTAAACACTTGTATTTTTTCTTTCTTTAGTAAAAAGATCTGCAGCAGGTCTGGAGACATAGACACAATTAGCCGAACTCCGTTATCAAATTTGTATGTATTATTTTCGTTCTTACTAATCTAATTTATCGGGAATTTCCATAATTTTCCAACATTCATAACAATTATTCAACCTGAGAATATCAACCCTGCTCTCTTTTCCAAACACATGCTCTGTAGAAGCATTAAAAGAACAAGAGCTCTCAAGCACCAAATAGTTTACAGGGGAAAAATTCGATAATTAACTAGGAAATGGCAAATAACTTCTCATCGTTTTACACAAGTCACCCACAATACTTGGCATCAAGGGTGCTTTGTGTGGCAAGGTTCACATAGGAAGGAGCTAGAGAGGGAAAAGATGAGAGCAATACATGAACAATACCCCAACATTACGATTTTTCTTTGACTAAATCTACCTAACATCTTCTCCTCCATGTAGTATAGGGGAAATTTCAAGTAAAAAAGAATAAATTGAATACTAGCAAAAAGCTAACTTTATATATCATCAAGTTGGACGAATCAACAAATTTGATTCTGAAAATTCATGAGAGCAAACAGCCTTAAGTAAGATACTAAGATATGAAACATTATAAAAGGCTACAAAATAATATCTCTGCATATACCATGAAAAAAAGAAAATTAAATACAAGACTAAACTATTACCTTCCATATCAGAAGTCATCTTAAAACTAAACTCCGAGTAGATATGGGAGTTTATATTCATGTTCCATACAACATAGTTATTTGGATTTTGAAGTCTCTCAACACCGCTATTGAAGTCCTCACTAATGGGTTGGAATTGATTTAAGCCATAAGGAACAAGCTCCATATTCCCCATTATAACACGACAGAGTACCATATGTTTTGCATTATTTTCATCCACGTTAAAATAATTGATACTAAAAAAATAAGAAAAAGTAGTCCAGATAAAATACAACACTAGCATGGAATTCTAACTAGAAACAAATTACTTTGAAATATAGCAACTAATATATTAAATGGCTTAACATCCTAGATGGTGAACTGCCAATCACTGGAAAACAAAGTAAACCACAAACTCCTTAAAACAATCAAGCACACAAAGTATGTTAACAAACGTAAGTTAAGCAGAAATCATATGATGTAACAACAGATATTAGATCTCAGCAAAACAGATTTAAAATAACAAAAAGTAAAAGAATAGTTGTGCTAGCTAATCTAATCAAGAAAACACCAAAGCTGCATTCATAATGTAATAATATCATTAACACAATTCTACAAATCACAATCAATTATTTAACAACGGAAATAGAACATCAACAAAATCAAACCTAGTCTCATTGCAAAAAAAGAAAAGAGTAGAAAAATCAAACCTGGTCTGAGTGCCATTTGCAGGAATTAGATGTATCCCATTACCATGCAAGGGATTGATTTTTAATGGTTCACAATTGCCAACCCATACTTTAGTATAGCCGAAACTATTTCTCCCCAACAAGGAAGCCAACCGTATTGGATATTTGCATCCCCACAGTACCTTTTAGTAATGTCAATCTGTTTCTCAAAAAGTTCCAATTGAGTTTCCATTACAATGCTCGTGCAAGGACATATCTCAATAATTTTTGCAGTACATGAACTAATAGCTCTAAAAAATAACTCCTTTACAACATAAGAATCCAAAGACCCACATACAGGAATACCAAATTTTTATGAAAATAAAAATAAAAATCAAATCAATTTTTTTTGTTCGACTTTGGTAAATATCGAATTTTCAGTTTTGATTTATCAAAAATTTTCAATCTTTAATGAACAAGTGTCACCTATAAAGTATGAATTGAAAAAGAGTTCCTTACTTTGTTGCAATGTCAATTGTAAATTTTTTTTTTGTAATATCTCAATTTATATTTCTTTGCATTACTTAATTTTTTCGTGTTAATTTCATTTCATCTTCTTTTTCTAAAGTTCATATATTTTTTTATTTAATATAATTGCATAACAAATAAATTTATAAAATTGTAAATATCGTCATTTTTATACCCAAATTGCATGATTTCGAAGTTATTGTTACAAATCAATATGTAAAACTTGAAAAATAAAACACAATCAAGAATCAAACAAGATTTTTTTGTTTGCTTATTGGAGGACATGATATTGCTAGCTCCACATACACTTTTATTGTCAAATATATAGTTGAGCAACCTGAAACTTACCATGGAGTCTACAGAAGTGTATATTGTGTACCAACAAATGTGAGAGTTTTTTGGGATACATAGTTTGAGGTCATGTCTGAATATTCCAAAAGAGAATCAGAAACCTCAATTAAACTATAAATTATCAAAACTTTGAAAAGTCTGATCTTTTTTTCTTGCAGAGTGTGAGAAAAAACATTAGTTTATATGATCTTCCAAACTTTCATATTGAAAAATGAAATA
The DNA here is from genome assembly GCA_019321725.1 of Paulownia fortunei. NCBI lineage: Eukaryota > Viridiplantae > Streptophyta > Magnoliopsida > Lamiales > Paulowniaceae > Paulownia > Paulownia fortunei. The sequence continues at coordinate 13,586,813 of CM033123.1, forward strand.
AAATGGACAATAATTTTCTAAGAGAGATATAAGATAAAATGTTAATAAAAATAATTTTAAAAAAGTACGAAGCACAACCAAAGTTGAATCTTAAACAGTATAAAACTTTTTCAATAACTTAGATTGCATACAAAAGGTAGAACACAATTTTTTTATACCATGCATTATTAGCTCATCTTATATCAAAAAATCTAAAAACGTTTGTAATTGTGACATATGGAGTTGTTGCCGCAATAATGTCAAGGGTAGAATAACACATTCTCACTTTAAATATCAATAGATGCAAATGAATCAAGTAAGTGCACTATGTCCAAGCAAAGTGGGGCTATAGAGGCTATTGCGTAAAGCATAACTATTTTATGGATAAAACACCAAATGCGAAACAATGGGTTATCAAGAATGTTGACAAATTATTTAAGACTTAATGAAAAATGATAAGGATTTTTGTGGAGATTTTAGACAAATATTATCATTTGTTCCTAAGGCAACAATCTATCAAACTATTTCTGCAAGTTTGGTGAAATCATATTTGTGATCCAAAATTTAAAAAAATTACTTTGTCAAGGAACTTGAATCGAGAAATGATCCAAACTTCAATAAGTTCTTACTTAGACGATGAGGAATCAAGTAGTACTAAATGTAACATCAAAATTTCATAAGAGATGATTATTGAATATGAGAATGAAGAAAACTCAATACTATGATTTATTAGGGTTATTTTTCTAACATTAAATAAGAATGCTCACTCAACTTATTTACAGGATAAGTCTAGTAATATTAGCCGCTAGAAATGAGCACGATGATAGATTGAATCATAAGTTGATCTTTTTATTTTCTTGAGAAGCAAGAACTTTTAACAGTTTTAGTGAAGCTATTGGTGATACAAATAACTATTATGAATATGATGTTTTGAATTCTTTAACTCCAAATGACTTGTATTCTCATAACTTGGTGCTGAAAAAATTTGTCCAATAATTCTCTTGAGGTTCTTCTATCAAATTGAGGTTTACTCCTAAAGCAACGTCATTGTCTTGTGGTGTGTAGTTCATCACTCGCCAGGATAGCTCCTATATTTTTGCTGGTGCGATGGCATCAATTCCATAGGCCAGGTTAAATGGGGATTCCCCAATAGTAACACGTGGAGTAGTGCGATATGCCCATAAAATGCTAGGTAGCTCATCTACCTAATCTCCTTTGGCATCTCCAAGGTATGTCTTAAGGTGCTGCACAATGATTCGATTGATGACTTCTGTTTGATCGTTTGCTTGAGGATTTCCAACTGAGGTAAAAAATTGCTTAATTGACAAGCCATGGCACCACTTTCATACTTTTGTTCATGTGAATTGAGTTTCATTGTTAGATATCAAAGCTCGCCGGATGCTAAATCTGTAAATGACGTTCTTCCACAAAAAATTGATCACTTCTTTCTCCATAATCCTTGCTAAAGGTTCTGCATCCACCCGTAGCTAGTGGGAATGGTCCAATAATATCCATACCCCATTGGGCAAATGGAGATGGACTCTACTCATTGATCTATTAGCATAAGTATGTCCCTACTCCCCATTCATTTTTGAGTTCAAATGATATTTTTGAGGGAAAAAGGGTTCTAATTCACTTATAAACCAAGTAAGGTGTATAGCAAGTCCAATAATATTTACTTTTACTACTCATTAAATTCAAGAATAATTAATTATTACAATCTAACTAATTATTTTTACATATATATATAAAATTATAAATAAGTCTAATTAGTCTAGAATAAGCAAGTAGTAGATACTCTTAGGCAATTAGTGAAAATACAAGAAACAACTAGTGAAAACCACAAATGAAGTGACCGAGTGGTTAGTCACCTTTAGGCTTCTTCTTCCCAAAATACAATTTGTTGTTCGATGTGCTAAAAGCTTCAAGTTTAAACTAGTTCTATACAAGCAACAATATGAATCACGTATTCATATTCATATATCTAAGTATGAAGATTGCGTACTATTATATATGCAAGGATTTCAAATGAACATTATCTACAAGTTTCATTTGGATTGAATCACGAATATGTCTTTAAAGCTTCATACTCGAATCAACCACAAACATATATTTCTCGTTGATAGGGAATAACTTGTAAAGTTATTCACACAATTACATTCCTCAAATCCATGGAGTTCTATAATGATGCTCCAAAGAATGGCATAGATAGAAACTGTACAGAAAAAAAACTGTAGATAGAGTATTGGGAGAATATGTTCACTCACACATTCCTTAGGGATTTGATATATATATAAGAGATATATATTCCTACCCAAGGAAAAGTTCTAGATCAACTAGAAAAATTATTCCCACCTAAATTATGGAATTACCATCCAAATCAAATATGGATGTCAATTGAGTCAAGAATCCTAAACTCTCCCACTCATACATATATGACTCAATCTCTTGGAATCTCATCATTATACAATTTCTTAATCCCACATCATTTTCTTCATACAGAAAATGAGATGTGCGACCAAATGAGAAAGAATAGGTGATAAGAGTTATATTAAGTAATCATCAAACTAACATAACCCTATAATTAAATAACTCATTGTGTTACCAAGGCTATGAACCATAAAGCATAAGTGCATTACCAACTTAGTTCTTCCTCGGTCTCTCATGTTAATCAGCTTGGTCTTGATAATTTTCATAGACATGCTCTAACAGACCGAATCATGCTTGGTTATGGATACATGCTAAAGTAGCATCATCAAGCTTATACTTCATGACATGATCTAAAGTCCCAAAGGGTATAAAAAATAATATGGGTTCACACAGTGACGAAATAGGGACCCATCAATTACTTTTTCATATGAGGTTGTCCCAAAGAACATGTATTATGAATACATGTTATGATGGAGCTTGTACTTAATTTAGACATGTTATGCTTTAAACATCATATGAACCTAAGTCCAGTCACTCTCCAAACGTTTGACTTACGCACCACCAAAAGTCACTCTCCAAAATGTCTTCTAGAAATTTACACGTTTAGCTACAAACAAACTTATTATGAAGTTTGGACATGCTTCATAATCGATCAACTCTAATGTGATTTTAAATTATGCACATTAACCTCCCTCACTCCTCCAACCACAAAGGCGATCATTTGCAAACCTAATCATGTGATATGACCTTTTAAGTCTCATCATGCTCGCTTTCACGATGCTAGAAAAATTACCATGTGAGATGGCCAATCAAAGCTTGGTGACAACTTACAAATTCAATACCAACCATATAATGCAAACATTAATATATCTCATTAATTAATAAATGTTTACACAAGCCACAAGAGTCAAATTTTACATGATCCCATACTACTTACATGCCTTTGGAGCATATCTCCATACAAAGGACCCGTAAAAAGGATAAGCGATCACATCACTCGTAGGAATATGCTTGAGAACAACTTAATTATGCACAATACTCTCTTAAGTGAATCAATGAATGGGATAAGTATGCTTAATCCTCCAGCATTATTAGGTGCCCAAAGCATACACCATAGTGATTTTATTATCATAAAGACAACAACAGCCTCTTAAATGTGCACACAATGCGCATCCTTTTCAAGATACTAGATTCCTCTAACAAATCTCAGACCAATCTATTTAGATATCTAAGTATCACTGGACAACATCACAATAGTTGCACATGGATTATTTTCATATTCACTCACCAATAATTTAATTGTCAAGCATAATACCAGTTTAATACACATAGTGCATATCAAACTTTCTACAACACTTGCATAATCTAGCTAGCATTTCTTTTTTTCTTCCATCCTAAGGCATTTCAGTTTAATAAAATATATAATATTTGATCATGAAGTGCTAATAGGATTAATGTGATGCATACAAATTCTCGGTATTATATCACCAAATATGTTAGAGTAGTGCCTAATGAAGCAATTACTTTCATCATTCTTATACTCTTGGAAAAATAATCTTATTCATATTAATATCATTACATGATAATCTTCATCTTAAATTCATCATAAGAATTAGATGAAGCCCTTAAATCATACATAGCTATGGGTTATAGTCGCACATATGATGGCGATTGTGGAATATGCCTCCAAAGCAATAGTCTTAAAATATTCCAAATCAAGAATCATTGAGATGTGACATCAACGATCTCGTTGATACTTAAGCACACGATGCAGGCTATAAGAAGGATGTCTTGTTCCATAGGTATTAATGTATTTACACTAGTGCATGCATATGGGTGCTTGTTGAGGAACAAATATTTTGAACTATCCCACTTGAAAAATTTCAATTGGAAATATTCTAATATCGAATGAGAATTTCCTTATTACGATAGTGCAAGAATTAGTCAATGGACTTGAGGCACTATAGTAACCTTGTGCATGATATTTTATACTTTGATATATTTCTCGATTACATGACAATCATAAAGGGTTTATGTTGGGTGACATCTTCATGTATGGAGGTTAATGAGTGACCAACAAAGGATTTGTCATTTATCTAAATGAATAGGTGAATCTTTTATGTGATCCACTACACTTGACTCTAAAATTTTTGACTAAGGTTAGATATAAATTAGACGATGGGTCTTTTAATTATTCATCATCGAGTCAAGGTATTAGGAATAGATATATAGTTATTGAGTTATTGGGGTTTCGACTAATAATTCATATCTTAGGTTCAATCAGAAGATTAGATAATGGAATAACCAAATTTGCATAGTACTCGTAATTAGAATAGGTTCGTACTTCACCTGTGATTATGAGTTATGATGCACTGTTAGGTGCTTCCCAATATTTGTGGGTTTGTGGAATTAATGTGTTAATTCAAAAAAGATTAATCAATTAGATTCATTAATCAAAACAATTAATTTATTCAACTAAGTCATAAAAGTTGTGAGTCAACGACTAGTTTATAGTGAATTTAAGGGATCACACACAAAACTTGAACAAGTTTATTTTTAGCCTTAAAACTAATCTAAGTATTGAATTAAATTAATTAATATGATCAATTATTGGGGCTTAAATTAATTTAATTTAGAATTAATTTAATTTGGATCTAAATGGATTAGAGAATCCAATTAGAACATTTAATTAATTTATTGGATCAATTAATTAAGGTGAACTTAATTAATTTATTAGATGAATTAATTAATTAAATTGAGATGTAATTAAGTTAATTAGGCCTATGTCCATTAAGTGTGGGTTATAGGAAGCCTATTAGAAAATTAGATTGAAAATTCAATTCCTAGAGAAAGTTGGATTAGGAATCCAATTCCTAAGAGGTAATAAGGAAAAATGAAAGTTCTTATTAGGTAAGGAAACTTCTCAATGGAGTTGGAGATAAAAAGGAAGAAAAGTCCTACATGGAAATGACTTGATGTAGCTTTATTGGCAACTTCTTGGAATTTTTTAGGAATATTTTACAACAAATTTTCTACTGGAAAAAAGACGGAAAAACAATCCCTTCTCTCTTGAAGAAAATATTTGTTCACTCCCCAAAAACTCATCCTTTCTTCCTCCTTCTATCTACAAAAATTTGTCAACCTTTTACTTAGTTTAATTCTTGATTCAATCATTGAAATAAGAATTAAAATTAACACCAATAAATACTAAATATTAGTGTGTTCATGTTCCAAAACTATTTTAAGGTATAATTATCAAATCAAATATTGCTAGCATAAGATTCGGTTGTAAGTGGGCATTCAAAATATGAATATCATCCCTTATTCCATTCTTTCATGAATTCAGGAATGGTCGGGATGTTAGCAGTTAGAGACATTTGGGATGTTTGAAGCGAATAAATTTCAACAAAAGGGGTTTGGATTGAAACACTTGGTGGCATGATCGTGGAGAGAAAATAATTCAAATCGTTTCAATCCCTATATTAGCCGGAGTTCAATTTAAGTAAAGTTTCTAAAACTTTCCTATACAAAGTATAAAAACACATAATTCGATCAATCACATAGGTAGGGGTGTACACAATTCAGTTAACCGGTCGAACCGAACCAAAATTTTTTGTTCGGTTTTTTATTTTATTTTTTTAAATTTTGGTTTTCGGTTTGGTTTCGTTTTTTTTTTTTAAAATTCGGTTAACCGAACCGAACCAAACCGAAAACCGAATTAATATTTTTATATATTTTTTTTATATTATATTTTATACTATTTTTATTTTAACATTTATATTTTATATTTATTATTTATTTTTATATTTTTTTATATTTTTCTTACTCATAATAAATAAAAAATATATTTATAATAATATTATTTAGTTTTTATTTATTTATTATTTATTTTTAAAAAAAATCGGTTAACCAAATAGCAAACCGAAAAAACGAAAAACCGAAAAAAAATTCGATTAAAATCGAACCGAATTAATTAATTCAGTTTGGTTTTCGATTTTTAATTTTGATGAACTGAAATTTCGATTCGGTTAACCAAAATTTCGGTAATTTCGATTCGGTTCGGTCGAACCGAATGAACACCCCTACACATAGGTTTTGGGTTGTTTTATTTTCAAATCTGACGTGTAATTTTTAATTATTTAAATTTATGCTGCATTTTGCATCCCACGATTGTGCGAATCCAATAATAGTATCAAAGCTTATGTTCTGCATTTTTAATACATTCACGATTACGTTTAATTCATATTATTCGATAAATTGAATATTTTGATATGGTCAAAATTATTTCTTTGTTTGGGATTAATTTTATTTATCGTTTTAATTCTTAAAATATTTTGAGAAATGAGATGAATTAAGAAATTGAATTTCTTGATTCAAGAATTTCAAGAATCTCAAGATTTTTAAATTTTTGTATTTCTTGATCAAAAAATTTAGTTTCTTTATCAAGTTTTCAAGATTTTTTAATAAAATCAGAAAATCAAGAATTCTTGATAAAATCAAGAAATCAAGTTATCAAGATTTTGTAAAAATCCTGAATTCTTGGATAAAAAAATGGTGTTGCGATGTTCCAAAATAAAGTTTCAAATTCTAAAAATGCCCTCTTAATTAAAGTAATGGTGCGATCACACTAGCTTTCAACTGTTACAAAATATATAAAATATTACTTTTTTAAGTTTTATCTAAAATTCCGTGTCAAATCAAATTAGACCTATAAAATTATACCAGACGGAGGCAGGGAAGGCAATGATACTATTGAATCTTCATAAGGAAATTTATGTGAACTTGCTTTAGATGGTAGTATATGGCGCACACAGCACAAGACTGAGTGAAAAATGAAGCTCCAAGTAAACCATGCTGGTGGGCTATCTCCAAAACCCATGGCATGGTAGAGTCATAATTAGTCTGGGAGAACAGCCAGGACTTTTTGCTTTCTCAATGAATTTTGACAAGTTCTGTGAAACCACTGCTCTGAAGAGCTTGAAGAAGCCTTTGATGCTCTCCGGTTCCTTAACTTCTTCTGAAACATCATAGATATAATCAATGCTAATTGAACTGCCCTGTGAAATCTGAGCAGATTTCCTCAAGGTAGTGGTTAGGATTATTGTCACCTTTAGGCCCTTTGAAACTAGGCACTTGGAGAGCTCCAGCACCCGATTTATGTGACCACGTGCTGTAAGAACTTGATGCTCAATAGCTGCCATCTTTCTCTATTCTTTGTCATCTTTTCTTACCTTGTTATCTCCTCACCTGCGATTGGCAAAAGTACTGGCAAACATCATACATATATGTAGGTTGATGTTTATAAGAGAGGATATTTAGGAAAGACAATAGAAACATGTCAGTGACAGATTTCCCCTAGTAAGTTACAAAATTTACCAGCTAAGCTCACAAGGATTGGTAGAACTTCTTCTTCGTCATTTTTCTAAATGGCAATACATTGATCCTTAAGTGGGGTTGGTTCTCTGCCTTCATGGAAGTACAACCGTATAATCAGGTTGATTTCGAGTCTCTTTTAGTGCTTATAAGTAGATAGATAGTCGATGACACAAAGTTGAGATAAGCTTAAAAATAACAACCAGAAAATAGGGACACTATATCTCATATTAACAGATCAACTTTTTTACATTGCCAGTCAGCATTCACAGTGCGTACTCCAGAATAGTTAACAGCCAGTAACCATTTTGTCACATGGAATGTTATATACAGGCATAGATCTCATCAATGTAGCTTCTCATCAGAGTAGTAAACCTACAGATTTAAGGGAGACTCGCAACTAGCAATAACTGAGAGAGGAAATTTTCTGTGAATAGTGAGTCCATCACCTTCAAACATATCCAAATCTTCTCCTCTTGCCCCACCTGGTAATGAAAACTCAAAGTTTAGGACCAGATTTGCCAGCACAAGTTCGACTATGCCCATGGCAAATGCAGCGCCAGGACAGCCCCTCCTACCAGCGCCAAATGGAATCAACTGAAATTGCCCTTTGAAATCTACTGAACTATGTAAGAACCTTTCTGGCCAAAATTTCCCTGGATCTTCCCACAGTAATGGATCTCTTCCAATAGCCCACATGTTGATAACCACTCGTGTGCCTGCTGCAATGTCATAACTTAATAGTTTAACATCTTGGGTTGATTCTCGAGGAACGAGTAGCGGGAGTGGAGGATGCAGTCGTAAGGTCTCTTTCACCACAGCTTTCAAGTATTGACATTTATCTAAATCCTCTTCAGTTATAGTTGAATTGCATCCTGCAATGTTTTTCAGTTCATTCTTCAATTTCACCATAACATTCTTGTGTCTTATGAGCTCAGACAATGTCCACTCTATAAGTGTAAATGTTGTATCAGTCCCAGCAGCAAACATGTCCTGCAACAGATTATGATGAAAGATAAAAAGTAGCTCAACAGCATCAGCACATATTCTTCATCATTACTCATCAAACTCAAACTAAGAAGAAAATTCAACTAGCATTGTAAAACGAAGCAGGCTACTCAAGATTCGACTGAGATTCATAGTCAAGCTTGGACATATCTTAGTGTTCAATACATTTTGAAGACCGGCCCAGTAAACATAGAAATTCTGGAATATGTTATAACTATAAAGCTACGGAGCCCACCTATGTCCGGCTCAATTATAACTCATTCAAGTTCAGCTTATCAAGCTCAAACAAAATTCCAAATTCGATAAGAAATTTGTACCAAGCTTAAACATTGTGGTGTTAGCTCAAATCAATTTATTAACACCTATAAATTCAGCAAAAGGATTGTCTTTACATGCAAGGGAATGCATTTAGTGTGTTGCTAGATTTCACTCAGTATTCTGATGAAAGAAAATTATGAGTGTGATGCATCGTTCTTTTATCTGCTGTCAATGCTTAATAAAAGGGACGTAAACAGTCTTGGCTAGATATACTATATGGTACCTAATACTATTCGAATCAGACATCAACACCTTATTCACAATTAAGATTCATCTTTGGTATGTGGTACTGCCTGATCTTAATTTCATGCAACACAAATAAATATGAGTTTGTAAGCATTCAAAAATATAGGTGAAATTTGACACAACTAACATAAGACATTAAGCAGGATTGACCAACTGAAAAACTGTTGACGGTAATATTAGCATTTCTTTTTCTTTGTTTTTGCATTGTCATACTACAAAGATATTTGCTTCCTAGCTTTGGATTTGAATCTTATGCAGTAGACTATTTGAGGCTTTCCGAATCAATTTGCAGTTTCTCACCATGCAAAAAGCATGCCGATTTTTAATGCATCTACATATTTTTCTTCATTTCGACTATAGCATCATCCAACCTTTTCTTTTGCGCTTTCAGCAAGGGTTATGACCAGTCAGGCAGCCAATTACAGCAAAAATTATGATTCTGACTTTTAGATAAAAGTGATCTGCCTATTTTTCTTTCTTATTTTTGGTTTTTTTACAAATGAGTATTTTGCATTTGTTAAAAATAAAGAAACAGAAAAAAGAAAAAAATCTTAAGTCCAAGAACACAAACAACAAATATACAATGGCACTGTGTTCCCCTTTGGAAAGACTTAATTTTAAGGAACTGTAAAAACAATGCTTACCAAGATGAGAGCTTTGATGGAGATTGCATCAAGAGCAAAGCCACCCTCCTCATTCCTCTGAATTTCAAGCAAAACATCCACAAAATCCTTCTGGTTTTCGCCTTCACCACTCCCACCACCATCATCCCCCTTCCTTCTCCTTTCATCCATGTGCTCTTTCACCACAAACTCCAAAAACTCATCAAGATCTTTGGCAACTTTCCTAACTTTAGCATTCATTCCATTAACATATTTGATCCAAACAAGCCATGGAATGAACTCTCCCACATTGAAAGCACCCAACAATACCCCTAATGTCTCCAAAACCTCCTTAAATTTCCGCCCACCTTCCCCATCACTATACTTCCTCCCTAAGGCCACCCTACAAATTATATCATTTTTAAGAGAAGCAAATGTCTCACCCAAATTAATCGCTGATTTTTCAAAACATGATTTTCTAATCTTCTCCATCAAAAGGGAAATCTCTTCCTCCCTAACATTTCTAAAAGACTGAACTTTTCTGTTACTCAAAAGCTGATAAACACAAATACTCTTCACCTGCCTCCAGTACTCACCATAAGGAGAAAAGGCTACGTCTTTACAGTCATAAATTCCACTTGCTACACTTGATTTAGGCCTGTTTGAGAAAATTGGGTCATGGGTTTCAGTATTTCTCTAGCTGCATCAGCTGAGGAAACAACAAGAAGTGGCACATTTCCCAGGTGAAGAAGCATCCAGGACCCATGTTTTCTGGCCAAAGACTGAAGAATCCTGTGGGGGCTCAACCCAAGTTGGTGGAGATTTCCAATTATTGGAAGCTTTGGAGGTGAGGGTGGGAGGTTTTTGAGGGGTTTTGGAGAGGCACACCACTTTTTTATCAAGAAAACAGTGAACAGAAACAAGGGAAGAAGAACAATTTTTGACAGCCATTGTTTTCCTTGGCCATCCAAGGTGTAGCCAAACATGACTTTGTCTGAAAATTCTGAATTGTGGATCATCTTAAGCTTTCTCCACAAGCATATATGGACTATACTTTAAAGGGAGAAATGGAGATGACATCTTTATTGGTCATAGCAATACTAACTTTAGAAAAGTGACGTTGCAAGTTTTGGAGTAATAGCATGGATAATTACTGGGGAAAAAAGATTTTGTTATTTGAATTATGTATATTTTTATACATTTTATCTAAACATTATTTTTATACATTTTATTGTTCAAATTATACGATTTTTATACTTTATTGTCTAAAATCCAATTTCAACCAAATATATAACCGGATTTAAGTTTTATAAATGCAAAATCTTCTAATCATATTAACATTAATGTACTTTATCCCAAACTTTGCATACTTTCTAACTTTGTCACCCAACTTAAATATTACAATCTTTTTTATTTATGTAACCATCCATTGCTTTGTAATCTTAGAAAAGATTATCATATTCCCAAATTCTAAATCAAATCTTTTTATATTTGATTTGCATCTTTAATGCATGATAATATATTTCCCTATATTAGTAGATCACTTGGGACTTGCCATTCACAATTTCCTTGACAAGAAACTTCATAATTCTTAATATCATAAAATTTGTTTAGAAGATTTATTTTTAAGTAGTTTCATTGAAGAGTTTGATATTTAATGGAATCTTGTTAGACCAACCAAATAATAGAGGTTATAGTCTTAGGGAAGGAGTCGATAGTAATATGAAGCATAATTTTATTATTTTTAGGTAGGCAAAATTTTAAACTAAAATAAATTTATATATAATATATAGGTTTATATATACTTGAGGGTGGGTATGCTCCTTCCACTCCTCCCCCTCTCTTCGTCCATGGGTACAATTGTCATCATTCAATCGGAAGAAAGAAGTTAGATATATTCAACAAAAAATATAAAGATATAAATATTATATATGATGCGGAACAAATTCCGTGCGCTAAGATGGAATAGAGCACCTCTCCAGGAACAAATCGCTTGGGAGCAACTCCTCTTGCAATGGATATCTACTTAAGACGCGAATAGATATTGGAAGGCCTGAGATTATCCTAAAAAATTATTCAAATACTTAAATTAATAAATATATGAGAGAACAAGAATTAAATTTTAAAAAAATAATTATATAATTAAAATTGAGTAACTTATAAATAATGTGAGGAATGGTATTTATAAATATTTTAATTGAAGCATGAACTGCATGAACCTATATTATAATTTGAAAAATGTGTCTTACTAGACTAAAATTTAATATATTTTGGACTTAATTTAAATTAGCACATGGTACATCAGTATGCAAGTTTTAGTCCCAAGTGATTGTTAAGGATTGATAAATCATGGATAAGAAATGTAAGATTGCTTATCGTGACTTCGTAACCCGCACCAAATTAGCGGTTAGGTCCTACATATCTTTTGCTGAGTTACTGGAGAAGAAAATATATCAAACCTTTCCGGGATGCTTTGAATCATTTATGTCGCCCTAGGAAACATACTAAAACTGAGTAACCTAAGAATATCAACACTAAGTTTGCAATTGAACTTCAAGGAATTGGACGTGAAGTAGCAGTGGAACTTAGAAAGGACTTCAAATCCACTAGTTTTTGCCATAGACTCTAGATGCATTAGCAGAACTTAGTAGTGGAACATTTTGATTATTAGGTTCGCTATATCGTTAAGATCTGAACTTCGTATAGAGAAGAATTGGGAAATCAAGATAAAAGGCTCTATCAAGGTTATTTGCAAGAAGAATAGCCAAAAAAGTAGATAAGAAGTGATCCAACAAAAGCAGTCACTAGAATGGCCATTACTTCCTAGCAGTCCTTAATTGCATCCGATATTTAGCAGTGCTGCTCAAAGAATAACAACCCAAAAGAAATTCCCAAACTACAAGCCTTATGGATGGATCCATAACCTGTCATGCAAAACAAGCGCTTTTAGCATTGAAAGTATTAGGTTCGGTTAAACAATGGCTAGGAGGGAAAATAGGGGTGAGCTCTTGAGGACATGAGGATATGAGTTCTTGAGGGCACGAGCTCCTTAGGCCCCGAGGGAGCAAGCTTCTTGAGGCCATGAGGGGCGAGCTCTTGAGGGCGCGAGGGCACAAGCTCCTTAGGCTCCAAGGGTGCGAGCTTTTTTCTCCACAAAGATTGTTCTCACCTCAGTGGATTGTTGCTCCTATCTCATCCGAGCTGAGGCATCCTCTATCATTATTGGGGATCCTTTTGGTGATATGGATGTTGTCACTCTAATAGGCTCCCTCTTTGTGGGGGCAACGGATCATGTCGACGATGACAACTTTTGTAACGGTTAATCCATTCCACCACCCTTAAGTTCACCCTTGCGAAAGGGAATAGGGCATTGTTAACATCGACTTCTCAAGCTCTAGACTTCATCGGCCAACTCACTGTCAAGGAAGGTTTAGGAAGGTGTCTCCTCGTTGTCTTTCTTCTTGTCACAAAGTGATTGGAAAGTGGGGTCTTGTCTATCATACGAACAAATAATTATAGATTTTCGAGGTTAGTTTGTAAATGTTCCTTTGAAACTTAAGTTAATAATAAATGAATACTCATATATTAAATATTTACCTCTAAATGGTGAAAAATTGAATGTTTATACTTGAATATTAAAAAATGTAATCTAATATAATATGGTGTATAGATTATGTAGGTTTCATGATCCTATGAGGTTGAGCCTTCCGTGTAAGCCTAGTGAACTTAGCCTTTAGACCTATATTGGATTATGTCACATCAATCAGCCACCCTCCTATTATTTCTTTGAGAGATATACGTCTCCTTCAAGGTTAATTGAGAGATGTGTGTTTCTTTTAAAATTAATCTACATATCCTTAATTCGGGTATTTTTAAACGATTTTTAGAATGGTAACTTTAGAAGAAAGAATTAATCTAGTCATTGCTAGTTTATTATCTACTAAATTCGTAATAACATATATCTTGTTAAGTTGTGCAAATTTTCTTGTTTTCCACCTCGAATTATGATGAATCTTACTCGGTTTCGTAATAACATATCCGTAGTAAATTCCCAATTTTCCTCTTTCCATCTCAAATTAGGATGTAATATAACCTTTCATGAACTTAATTTATTTAAATGTTTAATTAGTTATTCATTTTGTAGAAATGTTAATTAATTATTGATTGTGAATAATTCTTTGTTGATAATTTCTACGTAATATTTTTAAATAAAAATTATTTGATTAGTTTTTGAATATTTAAATTATTTAGAACTTCCAAAAATTTGTGCGATTAGGATTTGAGAAATCTTATTGCGGTGGAAGTTGAACTAGTTAATAATAAACCTAAATTACCTAAATTGTTTTGCTTTATTAACAATTTCCTTTTTTGTTTTTTTATAATTATCATTTTTTATCACACAAAAGTTTTGATTAATGTATCTTATTTACAGTTAGTTTTTGCTACAATTTATAAATCTAGACATATTTCAAAAAACTCAACTCTTAGAAGCAGTTTTGTTTCATTTTCAAAAATTTATGGTGAGATTTAGAAATGAAAATATACACATTAAGCATATTTTCAAATTTACTAACATTTTTTATCGTTTAATGCAGAAAATACTGTAAAACAAATATATTTTTATTTTATAACCTAATCATCCTAGAAAAACAACTAACATAAATATATTTTTATTTTTTCATAAAAATATAATAAATTTTTTTCTAAAAATATGAAAATGATATTGAAAATGAAACCAATGGGCTTTTATTCTTAAATTGATACATTGTCTTGTCTCATTTGTACCACAAGTCAATTGTCGAGAGTGACGTTTCATCCCATCTCGATATAATCAAGATCGGGCTTCCATATATGGTGAGCTATATTGATTCTTGATGTATTGATGTGAAGAATAAAAACAGATATTCATTAATATCCCAATTTATTAATATAAAGCTTAATTATAACTACATAGCTACACTTTTGAATTTGAAGCAAATATTTTGTAACAAATGGATGGTGATAAATGATAATGCCAGACCAAATTTTCTTTAATGCCAATTTTATTCGTTAGCTTTAATTTATCAAATTGGAAACCAATTATCTCTACATCATCATTCCCAGCTACTTGCAATTTTCAAACCCTCATTTTAGATTAGAATTCAACACATTCTAAATATTATGGCATTAAATAATATGGTATAGATCCTTGTAAAAATAGAAGTAGACGAAGAAATAGGTTGTAGCATCTAGGGACAAATAGATTGGGGGTTGGGGAGGGGGGCAGTACCCCCTTGTAGTTTACATATTATATATAAATTTATTAAATTTTTAAAAAGTATTCTTTAAAAAAAAAAATGATTTTTATATAGATGAGTATATCTCTTTATTCATTATTTAAAAAAAAAAAAATCATCTCAACTCCATAGTTGAAATTTCTTGACTTGTCCCTGGCAGCATCATAGAATCATTGAAGTTTCTGCTGCAAATCTCTAGTTACTGCTTTCATCTTTGCAATTTTGAGTCCTGAAATCTTTTTCATCAGAGATTTACACAGCTTTGTTGGGATCTTTGGATGTCCATCATTCATCAGCTTTAGTTTGTATTATGCGGTAGAGAGGAGATGGGTGTCAAG
Source organism: Paulownia fortunei (assembly GCA_019321725.1). Taxonomy (NCBI): domain Eukaryota; kingdom Viridiplantae; phylum Streptophyta; class Magnoliopsida; order Lamiales; family Paulowniaceae; genus Paulownia; species Paulownia fortunei. The sequence continues at coordinate 13,602,383 of CM033123.1, forward strand.
GGTTGAATTAACAATTCAAGAAAAATTGCTCTGCCAATATGGAAATTGCACTGACATTATCATCAGACAAGTAACACGAATTACAAGTAATATTTCCTTTATTTCAAATTATTATTATTATTACTTTTTTTTTAAAATATTCCAAAATAAAATTGTATTCTTTAAAATGATTTTTTATTTTAAAAAAAAAATTAAAATAATAATACAACACTGCTCATTCCCAATTATTATTTTATGCATTCGATTTTCAAGTACAATTTTGGGCCCAATTAAATAAAAGTCTTTTTTGAGGATCGAGAAAGTATCAAATTTATCAAAGAAGTAATATAGTGAAATACTTGAAAAATTAGATAATTTAACAATTTAAGTATCTATATGTACCTAATAGGAGTGGGCATCTGGCCGGCTTCTTGAGTAATTAGATGGAATACCCAATTTATCAGTAATATATTATGCTACTCGATATTTACTTAAAATTATTGGGTACCTGAAAAGTTGGATATTTGGTCGGGTTGGGCTTGAATTTTTTCTAAAATTTTTTATATTTTATTTTTATGTTTTTTCCCTGCTAGTTTTTTGTTGGTGGGGTTTAGGTTCAGGTTCAGATTTTTTTCTCTGCTAAAACATCATTTCCCTGCTAATACCGAATTCTTCATATATCTATCTGCTACTGCCTCTGATATTTCTCTGGTGTCTCCAGCCATCTTCAGTAAATAGAATTTCTCAACCTTCTTTAGTTGCTTCCACAAGTTTATGCATAAGATTCTCTATTTCGAGAGTATTTCTCCTCCTACGCAATGAAAATCGAGAGTAGACCCGATCATGGATCAGAATCCATCGGTTCTACAGGTTGAGAAATCCCGATCCTTAAGCGTAACCGGCCAATGTTTGGTTGATTACGATCCGAGTTCAAGAATCGGTAGGTCGGTTCTGATTCCAGCCACAATTAACTGTCGGGTGTGGGCCGGTTCCGACCCTTGTTTTTTTTTTTAAATTATTATTTGTTAACTAAAATTTAATTATATGAAATTATAATTTTTTTTTAAAAAAAAAATGACTTGATGTCTTAAACTTAAATTTGAATTAAAATTTTTGAACTTAAATTTAAAAAAATATTCTTAATTAGAGATATAAATTTAGCATTGATTATTTATAAAATAATTAATTACAAAATAACTAATTAATTATTTTTCAAAAATAATAATAGACCTGTCGGATCCACGGGTTGTGTTTCCCAACCCGTTTTGAACATATCGATCCGTGATCAATAATTTTCGATCCATTGACTATAAATTGATTATGAATTGGGTCCGATTCCAATTCGACCCGTGGTCAAGTTTAATCGAGAATAATTATTCTAGCTTTATCAGTATTATAACCTTCATTCATATTCTTGAATCTTGATGCTGAATTTCTACTATTTCAATCTTGATGTATAAATGATATGATTTCATCTTATGAAATCAACTTATTTATCCATTGGGTCCGCGGATTGATCCGATCATATACCAATAATATCGTGACACTTGTCTAAAAATAAAGAATTGAAATTACGTAATTTGTCCAAAACTCACATAATTTACATATGGCCTACGCTTCTAAATAAAGCCCAAATTTTATAATAAATGGTCATATAACTTGATTTACTTATATTACTTTTTTCTATCTTTTTAAATTTTCATCCTTTATCAAACTCGATATAATTTTAGTATCGGAGAATTTTAATTAAGTTGAGTCACATCAACAAACCTAACACTGTTTAGTTTAGGTTACTCCAAATATTTTCAAATCATACTTGATCCTTTCTAGTGTTGGAGTAAGATTTCAATACTAATTACATCAAATTGCTTCCTTTTTTATATTTAATTGGGTACTCGATTGGTTTTTGATTATTATAAATCATGGGCATCTAATATCCAATTTTTTATTTATTTTTATTTATTTATTTTTTTTTACAAAACCAACTCTATGGAATCGATTTGGGACCCGAAAATTCAAATCCAATTACTCAACGCAATATGTATATTTATATATATTTATAATGTCTTCAATCTTGGTTTAGTGTAGAAAAACATAAAGCAATCCAACCCCGGGACCCCACCATTTTTTTATAATTCAAAATCTTAGATTGAAATTTGATTTCATTTCATAAATGGTGATAAGAATAATATAGAGATGGAATCATATCATATACTTGAGATCAATTGAGATTCAGTCCACACACGCGGTATCTCTTTTCTTTGTGGGCTATGAAAGAATATACAATGGTGGGGAATACGTTGGAAGTTGCGATGATTATGACACAATTTCCAACACACACCCCCATGTGGTTCACCACTTTGTCCACGTACCAATCACTTTCAATGTTTCAAACACATTATTTTGTCATTTTCATAATTCAAATTTTTAATTAGACTCTCTATTTTGGTATTCATCTTAGTCCCCTTTGGTTTCATTTATTTTTATTAAATTTTTGTATAAAATTAAAAATATATTTAAAATAATTATATTTTCATGTTGATTATATACATTTGGATATAAAAATAAGTTTATTTTATGTTTTTTTATGAATTGAAAATAAAATATTAGTATATTTGAAAATAAATTTGATAAGTGCAAGAAAAGACATGGAATGGAGTATATTTGAAAAAAAATAATTTCTAATATAAATGAATAAAATAATTATAAATTTTTAAATATATTTTTATTCAAAATGCATATATTCTTTAGATCATTCCCCCCATGCACATTCTCTCAAATATCTTCTCCAAAGTACCAAGCTAAAATGAAACATTCCAACTTTTCTGCTTTTCAAAGAGGGTAACAAGAAATTAATCAGAGGGTGTTTGACCGAGTTTAAGATTTTTTTTTAAATTTATAAGATATACTAAATAATTAGAGAAAAAAAAATTATAAGCTCCAAAAATAAGACAAAATATTATAAACTCTTTTAGAGGGTTTTTGACTGAGTTTATAAACTGTTCAAAATATCTTATAAGCTGTTTAATAATTTATAAATTATCAAAAAGTATTTGATATTTTTTTTAAATAACTTATAAAATAAAAAAAATTATTTTTTGAGAACTTATAAACTTCCAAAAAAATACATCCACCCCAACTTATTTTTAAAATAAGATTTTATTTTAACAAACTCTTTTAATTTTGATAATTTTAATTACAAAATTATCATTACTTACATTTTAAAATCTCCATAATTTTATTTTATCTAAATATTTTAATAATTTATTTTTAAAATAAAATATCACATTTTTAAGCTTTAAAAATATTAAGATATAAAAACTTATAAAAAATTTTAAATAACTTTAATCAAACATCCTCTCAGTATCCATCTGATTGAAAGAGCTTTGAGGTTTCTAGTAAATATCGTCTTGTATCGTGTGTGTGTGTGTGTGTGTGTGTGTGTGCATACTTGGATTGAATTCTATGTAACTTATTTTCTGAATAACAAAGGTGACGTTTAACTATATTTTAAAAGTTTAGACTAGGCTTCGCGTTTATTTAATTAATCTTAATGTCAAAAATTGTGATGCGGAGCCACATCGTCCACCATTGCCACGTCACAATGAGAAATACGTAATAAGTGAGTGCTTAGCGAAGTTTATTTAAAATATTTTATAAATTTTTATATTTTAAGTTTTTTTGAAAATTATTTTTTAAAAAGATATTAATAAAATGTTTAAACAGAATAAGATTATAGTACTTATAAAATATTAATAAATAATTATATTTTTTAATTTAAATGATCATAATCAAGGAATTTATTAAAAGTTTGAAAAATAAAATTAGAGATTTCTTATTATTTTTTTTTAAATTGACTGCCAAAAGATCTTGTAACGTTTTTCAATCAATCCACAAATTAAATTTCCATTCTATAACTTTTGATCCCTTAATCCCATTTTTGGCTCAAGTTTTGGCAAATGTTTGGTGAAGCCAAGCGTTCAATTATATAAAGACGATCATCATCAAATCTAGAAATACGGAAAGTTCAGTTTGTTGCATTTAGTATTTCAAAACTCTATTTTTTTTTTTTATTTTTTATTTTTAATCCAAGTATAAAACTTGCGTTAAATTATATTTTGAAACTTCAAAATTCATGCCCCTAAAATCTTGGAGCGGTTAAATCGTGAAATATGTTTCAATTAAATTACAGGTTCCCCATAAATTGTATATTTCTGTGTATAAGAAGTCGCTTGTAAAGTGATTGCTTTATATCAAATTTCGACCGCAGGATTCTATTGACACTACAATAATTGTTCCATACTGAAATTTATTCGTCAATTTCCATCAAAATTTGAATTTCTATCCTACCATTAAAAATGAGTAACATATTAATTGATCCACCAGTTGAACTGCAAAACTTAAACCAAGATCATATTACGTAAGAATCGTCCAAAATGCAATAATGAAGAAAAAATCATTGTAGCTTTTGAGTAAATGACAAATAAGAATTATATTTTTTTACAATTTTTTTTTTAAAAATCTTGGCCAAATGAATGATTATAGATGGAGAATTAAGGATCAGTCAATCATCATTTTATATTATATATGTGTAATTAATTAGAATTGCTGTTGTTTTCAGATGACTGCACGTACTTCCAATGCTAGAAGAGATTAATGAGCACGATTCTACAACATGACGATAGTATCTTGTAAAATAGTGCCATTATAGTTAGAAAAAACTTCCTAATCAAATCTACATCTAATTAACTCCAATTTTGTAATACCTACGTGCTATCAGCACTTAATGATGGGTCGTGATTCATGAATCATGAATAAAATTATATACTTATTTTGCCCTAATTTATTATTCACATTTTTAGTTTTTTAAATATTTAATGTGATACTATCAACTCTCAACTATTATTTTTCAAAAATAATTTTAAAAGAGATATAAAAACTTTTATTTTTTTAATTCTTATTTAAAATTTCACATCAAATCAAATTAAACTCATAAAAAATGGGAAGAATTTTTTTTGTCATTTATAGTTTTAAACAATTAGTAAATATTCATATAGTTCTGCCCTAATTGAACTTATACTATCAATCAAAAAATTCGGGTGATATTATATTAGGACATTAATCGTGAAAAACTCATAAATTTTCTAATCAATCTATTTCAAATCCAAGCTATTTTTCGTGAAGATAAACCACAAATTCAATAGAAAAAGAAAAATATATCCGTTGAGAATTAAATGTCTAAATGGAGTAATGAATAAGTCGACTTGATTAATTTTCTTAATGCAAGACAAAATACTTTACTTGATTTTTTTTTTCCTAAAAATATATAAAAAAAAAATAGTGGCTACAATTTCAAAAAATGTAATAGGAGCAACATAATCGATTAATTAATTTTGAAATTGTACTGTATCAAAACAAATTGAACGACTTTCAAATTTAAACAAAAGTTACTATTATTTTTAAATAAGTAAAAGACGAAAACTATCTTTCAAATCTATTCATTTTCAACCCATTAAATTAATGCCTTAAAACTCCATTATTGTCACTTGACAACATCTCCATAAACCACAAGAAATGTCAATGATGGTGGTTAGCTCAACACCCAGTTGAATTCCTCAATTTGCAGCTGAAAGTGAAACGAACCCCCATAGTTTACTTTCTCTTTGGTCTCATATTACAAAGTTTACACCCAAAATGTCTTCAAGCCTAATTATTAACCTTAAATTAATCACTTTTCTAGTATTAAACAATGTTGTCATTAAGGATAAACAAACACGCCACCACCTATCCAATTCCTATTCAAAGCACCTGACATCACTTAGCTGCTGACTAATTAAATAATTAGTAAAGTGATTACATCAGATATTTTCAGACAAGTACATACATGACAGCTCTGAGTTGGGTTGGCGTAAGATACCAAGTGGTGCTAATTAACATAATAATGTGTTTGGAATCTAATGCTCCCCTCGTGCCTATGATTCTAAGAATCAAGTCATTGTTTTAATAGTGACTGTTTCTTCTCTTTTTAAAGCCAGTATCACAATTAGAGGTGTTAATAATTCGACTTTTATTTTCTTTCATATCATCCGAGCCCATCCCACTTCTATTGACGGGCAGCTAGGCTTAATCGTTCACCAGGACCTCTTTCCTCCTTTCTAACCTCTCAGTTTTCAAGTAAGAAAAGTGCCATCTCAGGGGTTGAATTGGAGAAAGTGGTATGTATTATTGCATACTAATCAATTGGAGAATCGGGTACTCAATTAATATCGCAAGCTTGGCGGTCAGATTCAAACGCTGAATTTGCACGCCGTTTGAGATTTTTCCTTAACGAATTGGTGCGAAAGTCGTGAAAATGGAGATACTACTTGAAAGAAACTATGAAGTATACTTTTTTTTTTTTTTCTAAATTAAGCGTTCTTGTCTCTTTCAAATTCAAAGTGGATGTTCGTGTGCGATTTTCAATTTCTTTATAATTTGTCGCACATCCCCATCCCTCTCTTTAATGCTTCTTTGCTAGATAACATCCTTCTTCCTACGGCTCGAATGTAAGGATCAACATGTTGAATCTCCAATGAAATTGTTCAACAGGTAAGGTTTTTTCCTTTCCTCCATCAACATGTATGTAGTCAGACAGACATGGGCATTTTTGTCTTAAACTGTTAAACCATTTCTATGTGTGTTGTGTGACAAGAATAACAACTAGAGCTCTCATTTTGGTTCGTGCGTTGCCTGTATAAATGAATCAACTCTTACTATATGATTGTCCCTACCTGTAATTTGAAAATCAAAATCATACAGTGATAATTTAATTTGTACACTCCTATTATTTCAATTAGTATTTTATTTCTTTTAAGTATTTCACTAAAAAAGAAATGTTTGAAGCATAGAATGAAAAATAAAATAAAAGACATGAAAGTAAGTTTCACTAATTACTAGGTATACTGTAAAGAATTTTTTTTTTTTGGTTCAAACTATAATTATCTCTCGAGCTAATTCCCATTATTAAAGAAAATTGATGTTGATATATGGATTTTCTTTATTATTTATAACAAATTTTCAAAAATTAAATTTTCACGATAAAACAATAAAAATAATGTAATTTTATGGTAGAGCATGGCCCAATACGTGCCCTAGATTGTAATTTTATGGTTAAATATGACCAAATAGATGCTATCCTCTCAATTAAAACACTGGGCAGAGCACCACGCACAGAAAAACACACTTTGGCTTCTTTTCTCTGAGACCCATACGGACATAATTGTACTTTGGTCTCTTTCCACACCTCTACCTCGTATTTTGTGCGCTTTCTGACCACATTTTTTGTCGTGCAAAAGATTACAATAAAAGAGGAAAGCAAGTGCAGAAAAAACTTACTGCTTACAGTAACAGAACTTCTTGGCATTAAACCTGCATGTAGTTTTATGTGGTCCACTCTTTTAACTTTTTGAAATCTTTTAAAGGTGTGGTTTAAATTCAGGGCAATATTTTACCATGAAATTATATATTTAGCATTTGTTTTCATTTAATTATTAAACAGTAAAAATTGCCAGGCAAGTACACAGTACCCTTCTCTCAATTAAACTGAGCAGAGTCCCACACACAATAAACACACACTCAGACTTCTCTCTCTCAGACACAGACGCATACGGACATACACGCACTTTGGTTTCTTTCAATCTCTCAACCTCGGATTTGTGTGCCTTTTAACATGGAAAAGATTACAAATAAAAGAGGAAAGCGGTGAAGAAAACATACTAATTATAGTAGCAAAACTTCCTGAGATAAAACCTGCAGGTAGTTTTGTCTTTTCTTATACCGCTACTATATCATCTCTTTCTCTAGGACTTACTCTGTATCTGTTTTTTCTTTCTTTCTTTTTTAACCCTCTGTTTTGCTTGCGATATATGTTCGTTTTTAATTCTTTATTATTCGGAAGAGCCCCTTCATTTCAACCACCTTGATACCCTTCCCATTTTTTTTTTCGTCTTAATTTCAAGAATTATGGTTTCAGTTTGTGGGTTTACATGGATTTTTGGGAAAAAAAAGGAATTACGGATTTAATTAACAAAGAGCTTAAATAAATGAAATTGGAAGTAATCTCAAAAAAATTGAGGCAACCAATTCTTTATTTGTGGTTTGCAATATGTAAGTCTGTTTAATTTATTTAAAAAAAAGATATGTAGATTAGTGTGCAAGGAAGACGAAGAATGGGAACTTGACTAAAAGAATGAAATTGGAAGTGTATGGTTGGAGTTCATAGCTGGAACAGGCAACACAGAGACCCTTTTTTGGTAGGTTAACACTTCTGTCTTTTTCTCCATCAATTAAAGTTTGCAGCTTTATACCTGTGAGGTAAGTCCCAGGAATGTCCTGTAGTTTAATTCCTAGTACAAAATCACGTCATGTATGCATGTGTTTGTAAGAATGAAAATAGAGTGAATTTTGATTGGGAAACTGGGCTGAAACATTGGGGATAGGGTGATTTAAGTGAATATGAACCAAGGCATTTGTATGTAGAATTGAGGGAATATTTTAGCCAACCAGATTTGAGTTCAAGTTGCCTGCAAATTTTCCCTAGCTGTTGCTTTCTCAATTGTCTGGATATTTATTCAATCTTGGGGTTGTAGTTTGTAACAGAGTACCCTTTCTTGGGTTCTGGTTATTTGGGCTTGCCAAAGGGGAGGATGGATGGTATGGTTGTGGCTTGGATGGATGACGGCTCGACCTTGGAGGATTCATTGAGTAATGTTGTAGAGCTGATGAACTATGAGGCACACAACGGATGGTGCAGCAGCCCCAGTAATTTGTCAGATCAAATGTTTCCATCTTTTGCCATGTCCCCTTCTGCCACAAATTCAGCACCCTTAGATGGACTGAACTCTATGGAACAGTATATTTCAAGAATTCTTGTAGGGGATTGCGATATTGCGGGAAGTTCGTTACTCGGTGGAGATAAAATGATGTTTCAACAGATGGACAGCCAGTTTCCTTTTCCAGTGGATTCTGCTGATGATATGGTTGATGTGATCGAGGTGAGAGATAAGAGCTCAAGAAAGCATAATGCAATGGCTAATGTAGGGAACAGTGTGATCCCAAGGCCTCTTAAGCAATCACTGGATGAGAAAATGCTCAGAGCACTGCATCTTTTTAAAGAGTGGTCTGGAGGGGGTATTTTGGCCCAAGTGTGGGTTCCAATGAAGAATGGGGATCAGCACATCTTAAGCACTTGTGAACAGCCTTTTTTACTTGACCAGACACTTTCGGGATATCGTGAAGTGTCTAGATTTTTTACCTTTGCTGCAGAACCCATACCAGGTTCTTTTCCGGGGCTCCCTGGACGTGTGTTTATCTCAAAAATTCCAGAGTGGACCTCAAATGTGATGTACTACAGTAACGCTGAGTACTTAAGGGTACAGTATGCTATTGATCACGAAGTCCGTGGATCTATTGCTTTACCTGTGTTTGAGGATGATTTACCTGACAGGTTATGTTGTGCTGTTTTAGAACTGGTTACCACTAAAGAGAAACCCAATTTTGATTTGGAGATGGAAAATGTTTGTCGTGCACTACAGGTTTGTTTCTCAGTTTATGTTGAATTTTTTCTTATCTTGGATCATCATTTCCACCCCCCACCCCCCACCCCTGAGAAATTCCTAGTTCTTGGATGTGGTTGAATATGGTGATTCCTCACATGGAAAAAGAAAAAGAAAATAGTCAACATGGTTAGAGGCTTAATAACATGGTTAGAGTAGGAAGATACATTGGTTTGGGTGGGCAGTGCAAAAGACATAGTTAGTTTTGCTTCATAATCATTAATTCAATTGGAATTGCTGATGAACTAGCATAAGCAATTGTAAGTGATCTTATGTTTAACATTATGTCTGTGTTGCATAAAGTTCCGCTACAGCTTTTCTGGGGCTGGGAACAAGGAGACAAAATAACCAGCTAGAACTTAGTAATAATTAATGCAGCATAGTTTGGAACAATTGCTCTCATTTTCTTTGTTGTTTCTTAGTTGTGGAATGGATTCAGTATAAGTATTCTGGATGCTATTCTTTTTAATGTCCTACTATAATCATATTACGGATATCACTAAGAGAACTTTTTAACTCTTAGTTGTTGACGTTTCCAGGCTGTGGATTTAAGTAGCACTCTACCTCCTCGACTTCATCCCCAGGTTTTGTTCAAGGTTTATATTTGATTATCTTGATTCCTCCATCAGGATGTTCAACTGCTTTCTAAATCCTGTTGTTACTTTGCAGAGTCTCTCAAAGAATCAAAAGGCGGCTTTAGCTGAGATAAAAGATGTTTTGTGTGCCATTTGCCATGCTCATCGACTGCCACTTGCTCTAACATGGATTCCTTGTAGTTACACAGAGGATGCTGGTCATGAAACTAAACGAGTACAAGTGAGAGGACAGAGTATCGGTCCAAATGAAAAATCTGTATTGTGCCTTGAGGAAACTGCCTGTTATTGGAAGGATACACATATGCAGGGATTTGTGCATGCATGTGCAGGACATTTTCTTGAAGAAGGACAAGGTACAGTTGGAAAAGCTCTTCAATCAAATCTACCCTTCTTCTACCCTGATGTGAGGGAATACCATATAAGTGAATATCCACTTGTTCACCATGCCCGAAAATGTGGCCTAAATGCTGCTGTTGCGATCAGGCTAAGAAGTACTTATACTGGTGACGATGACTATATATTGGAGTTCTTTCTTCCTGTTAATATGAAAGGGGGTACAGAACAACAACTCTTGCTTAATAACCTCTCCAATACCATGCAGAGAATCTGCAGGAGTTTGAGAAAAGTGTCAGATACAGAATTGCTCGGGGTAAAGGATAATAAGGTTGGGTTATTGGATGGAGAAGTAAAAGGCATACCACCAATTGCATTATCCATGATGAGTTCTGAACAGTCGGTGATAAGTGATAATATGAACTCCGTTGACAGGGCATCCCAAAATGCCTATGAGTTAAAGAATACAGAAATAATATATAATAGTCCTCCTGAGAAAGCTAATGGCCCTCCTGAACAGGTACTCCTGAATTGGTGTGTTGTACTTAATTACGATTGAATTCTCTGCTCCTCTCTCCCTGGCAATGATGCTAACTTTGAGCAATCTTGTGATTGCAGCATATTATGTTTGATAAAGTACGTTGCTACTTGTTAAGATTGATAAATTTGATAATATCATGAGAGATGATTGAAGAAAACCGAGAAGAATATGTAGTCTTATAAGTTCATTTTTTATAATTCTTTATTGTCGTCTAACCTCTGTGATTGTTTGATCCGCTGAGTTTCCTTAATTGATAATAGAACTGTTTTCTGTGCTTCTTGCAATTTTTGTAGACAATGGTTGGATTAAGTAGACAGATGGAGAAGAAACGAAGCACAGCTGAGAAGCACGTCAGCTTAAGTGTTCTTCAGCAATACTTCTCTGGAAGCCTTAAGGATGCTGCAAAAAGCCTTGGTGGTGAGTCATCATTTTTCAAATGTTCTAGAAACTTTTGATCTATCAATAAATCTATGTTGCTTTTACTGGGCATGGGGTGTTCTATGTTATTGGCTGCCGAATAACAATGTCTTTTGCTTTCAGTTTGAAAATTTGTTGTTCAATTTCCCCTCTCCATTTGAGGAGTTGAAACTAAGAGGGTCATGGAAGATCACTATATGGAAAGTTGTCAATAATTTTTTAAATTGGCCAATTATTAAGGACTTCGAGTACTAAACCTTTTTGTTTTTAACTTTTGTAATTGGTGTTTACTCTAACAAGTAAAAATTGCAAAGTCATAGGCATATAATTGAGCTGCTTATTTAAAACCAGTAGAGAAATTGAAAGCAAATCATTGGGGAATTTGTAATGCTCATGCAATACCTATTATGGTAGAAGTTTTTGAAAAAAGGGAAAGTTATTGTAGAGTTCATTTATATGTGTTCGATTAGGGTAATGTAGTACTGAAAACTTTTTATGATGCCTTACGTTTAGTGTTTCTCATTTTTGTAGTCTGCCCAACTACTCTCAAAAGGATATGTAGGCAACACGGAATCACTAGATGGCCTTCTCGCAAGATAAATAAGGTTAACCGTTCTTTAAAGAAAATAAAAAGTGTGCTTGAATCGGTTCAGGGGGTGGAAGGAGGATTGAAGTTTGATCCAACCACAGGAGGGCTTGTGGCTGCTGGCTCTATGACCCAAGAATTTGACTCGGGTAAAAGTTTTTCCTTCACCAGTAAACATCATTTGGCTAAACAATCAGAGTCAGTTATCCAAACTGCAATATCAGCTTCCTCAACCTCTTGCATCGACTGTGAGGCTAACAATGTGAAAATGGAAGAATATCTTTTAGATGTGAACCGTGCGCCAGGACAAAATGTTCATTATTCTTTGAAAGGGGAGTATAAACCCAAAGCTCTTGTTGTGGAAAGTTGTGATGAGTCCAGATTGGCTGCATTAGATACTGGGCCATCGTGGCCAGCTAGTCTGAGTACCATACCTTGGATGACTTCACCGAAGGCTCTAAAAGATTCTTTCCTTTCCAATGGACATAACAGATGGGAACTATGTGATGGTAGTATGAAAGCAGAGACTTCTGAATCTCATTTCATTTCTGGATGCTCAAGTTCCATAATTTCCAGTGATGAGATAAAAGACAAGTTGAATGGAAGCACTATGATCGATGGGGACGATGGAATTATTGAACATAGCCAACCTACTTCCTCAGGCATGACAGACTTGTCCAACGGGTCAGGGACTGGGTTAATGATGAATGGCAGTTCATCAAGCTCAGGAAGTTTTGGTGAAAAAACACCTTCAAAGACCGAAGCAAGCTGCGGCGACAGTGGGACTAAAATTACAGTGAAAGCTACTTACAGAGAAGATACAATTCGATTTAAATTTGAGCCAGCTGCAGGGTGTTTTGAACTGTATGCAGAAGTGGCGAAGAGGTTCAAACTTCAGACGGGGCAATTCCAACTCAAGTATCTCGACGACGAAGAGGAATGGGTGATGCTGGTAACTGATTCAGATTTGCATGAGTGTCTTGAAATATTAGAGTTTCTTGGCACTCGCACTGTGAAGTTCCTGGTTCGTGATGTGCCTAGTGCGACGAGGAACTCAGGTACCAACAATTGCTTCTTGGCAGGAGGCTCTTGACATCTATTCTTATGCATCCATATAATACCAAAATCACCTGTTCATTTTATATTCAAACTGTCTTCTGTTACTGGCTGACAGCATAGTGTGCATAGATAGATGATTTTTCGCTTTCTGATATATCTTGGATATTTCAGTTCTTACTCATGTACATAATTTCAGAGAATTATGAATGTAGTTAGCTGTTGGAATTAGGGCTGTCATTGTACTGCACCGTGCATTAGTTTTATCATAGCAACAATAGAAAAGCATTAATATTTAAAACATTCTCAAGAATATTTCATTTTGTTGCCATATTCTTTGACTTTATAATGCAATTTCTTTCCACTGTATGGCTTCAAACTTTTATCAACATCGTATACACAAGTAGGCAATGTATTTTGTATATTCGAGTAATTTTTCTTGCCCCAAAGTGTGTTGATGCGCCTATTTCTGCTGATTCCATGCCCTGTGGGAGATTGATTCATGGAAGCCCTTTCCTTTCTTTTTTTCTTTTTCCCCCAACTTTTAGTGCATAGGATTTGAATGGCATAGTATGACAAAATGGAAATTGCTTCCTATATAGAGCTGGTATTCTCTGTTGCATCCTTAGGTTAATCCAGAATTATATCCTCTTATCACTTTTTCTAATTCAGAGAACTTCTGAATCAGATTACCATTTTTTTTTTGTATTTTTTTTGAATGATTCTGTTTTGTGGGGGAAACTGTGGCTGCATCACCTCAAAATGTTATCCTAAATTAGATTTCAGTTCTTAAGAAAGACAACTGTTCCTGAATGACAATGTGGAAAATCATGAAAAACTTCTATAGTCAGTAATTATTTTTTGTATAAATCTTATTATTAATGAATATGTTGTTGATTGAATCAACATTACATTGATTTTTATGTGTTACTACAAGGAGGTATTTGATTAAATTTATTTAAAAGATCTTATATACTGATAATTTTATAACATATTTTTTTGAGTTTATAAGATACATGATCTTATTTGAAAATAGATTTTTAGAGTGTTTGGAAAGAATAAGATCATGTAATTTATAAAATATTAATCATGATAATTTTATAATTAATTAGTAAGAAGCATGCGCATTGTACGTGATTCATAAAAATTTTCTAAAATAATTATATTACTTAATGTAAAATATAAGATGTTTTTATAAATAAATATTAATAAAATTCTTATTAATTTAAACGAAAACATTCAAAGGTATTTTTAAATTTTTTATTTTAAGTATCGATCGACATGAATGATTAAACGCAATATTTAAAAAACTAAATTCAATGATAATCTAAATAATAAATAGTAATATAACTAAATAAATTTTTACATAAATTTATAATCATATTTGTCATCCTTTTATTTGATTTTGATGGTTGAAGAAGTCTTTGATTGCACGAATTTTCTTTTAATTAGATGTCATATGATCAAATTGAAATCTCACATACTAAAAATTGATAAATACTTTTTTCAATTGTTTGTAACAATATTTAACTTTTTAGTTAATATAATATTCATAGTTAATAAAGAGAAAATACTAAAAAATAAACACAAAGTGTCCAATTTAGTAAAAAAATTTCAAGTAACTAAATTATTTTTTTGTCAAATCAAATACAATATCATGATATTATTTATAATTACTTATTAATTCTAAAGTTATATGAAGGCTAATTTTATCCATGTACTTACTTTTTCTTCTTGCTCACTTCATTTTCTCTCTCTGATTCTTTCAATAATTCCAATAAAAAAATATAACCAAAAACAAAGATTCCAATGCAGAAGTTTTATAAAAAATTACCTTTCATATTTAATTTTTTTTCCATTTTGTTAACAAACACATAAATATTTTTATCATAAAATAGGAAATTAAGGCTATTTAAATCAACCTGGCTTGATGTTTAAATTAACTAATGGTTTAAGGAATATCCAAGTAATGTCAAATCGATACGTGTTAAATAAAGTTCTTCTATTTTTTTTTCATAATGACATGTATATTTTTAGATTCTATCCAATTTTAATTTTTGTTTCAATCTTTCATATATTATTTTTATTTTATTAAGTTAATTATTTTGTACCTGAGTTTTGTTATAAATATCATATTAATGTTCGGACAATTTTTAAGGTGTAATTTTTAAAGGGGCTGACTCTTGCCATAATATTAAAAACATATTAAATAAAATCCTTTTATTTTTTCTTCAATTCTTTTTACAAAAACATATATAATCTTTTTAATTCTATTTACTTTTAAGTATCCTTTATTTTTTTATTTTGTGTCATCTCATTAAATTAAATTCTATCTATTATTAATATTGATTTAAGATTATCATTATAACTCTACATAAGTAAGAAATAAAAAGACTATAATGAAATATAAGAGATTGGAATAATATATAATTTTGAAACTAAAATTTATGAGGCATAATATAAGATATGATTTGCGAAAGCAATAACATTTTTGGATTTTTCATTGCATTGATTAGACCTAATTAAAATAAGAATGAGAGGAAAATACAACAAAAATAAAGATAATATTCCTCTTATCTATCTACTTTTTGTATTTCTTAAATTTCAATATTTAAAAATTAAATTTAAAATTTTTCTAAGGTTTTATTAACAATCATGCAAATATTATACTATAACACTTGAATTTAAGATTATTTGGATCCACCACTTCAACTGAAGTTTGCAATTTTAATAAAGTCATCATTGCAATCCTATTACACAAAAAATTTCAAAATTAAATTGTATTTAAAAAAAATAATCCCATCATTTTAATTAAATTCATGTTTCAAATAAAAATATAAAAAAATAATAAGCCAAAATTTTAATTTTTAAACTCTCTTCAATTGTATACCAAATACCTTCTTTTAGTAAATAATAAAACCAAATATATTTTTTAAAAAGAAATAGGAGACAAAAATTTTAATTTTAAGGCAACAATCAACAATTACAAATAATATTGATTAACTTTCATATTTAAGAATAACTTAGCAAAAACTAAAGTTTTTAAAATGAGTATTTTAAAATAAAAAATAACTTAAAAATAAATTCTATCTTCTTCCATATTTAAGGAGAATATACTAATTCAACCATGAGAAACAATGAGTACTAATGAAAAAATATATAATTTTCAAAATGCATAAATTATTATAAACAAGCACAAGATCAAACTTAAAATTCAAGTATATTTACTAAAGAAAAGAATATAAATTAACTTGTATATGTTTGAGAAATATATAAGTTAAATCAAAATTTAAATAATAAGGTTTGATAATATAAAAAATATGTATTATTATTTATCTATGAAAAAAAAATATTTGAAAATAAGTCATTCTGATTTTTTTCCTGAAATGTACAATGGTTTATATGGCATTTCCAATTGAACTTAAGTCTTCCATTTTATATAAAAATTACGCAATTGTAAATTTATGAACCATATATAATTGTAAAAATCATAATTATTCTTTATATGTGAAATTAATCTATTCTCCTTATGTCATTGAAGAGACTATAAAATATAAAATTTGACCTTATTCATTTTTTTTCTTTATAAAATAATTTATTATAACATATAATTACCAATTAATTTTTTAAAAGTTATGCCACTTTTTTAAAAATTAACATATATGGTACTTTCATTTTGAAATATATTTCTCTAAGAATTTTTGATCAAATATGGAGATGTGTTTGTTATAGATTTAAACTTCGCAAATAACCACTTAAACTTATTATGTATGATTTAACATAGTAAACTTGAAAGCTAAATTTGTTATATAAATTTTACCATGAATATCATATTTATACATACATTAACATATAGTTAAGAAATACTAGATTTTTTGCTGTAAATATCAAATTGTTACATATTAATTGAAGTTCTTTCAGTTTTCTTCTTACAATAGTATATATACACTTTTAGACTTTAAAACTCTCTTTGATTGTATACCAAATATCTTAATATAATAATTAAAAAGAACTATATATAGTTTTAGAAAAGAAATGGGAGACCAAAATTTTGATTTTGATGAATAGTCAATAATTTTAAATTTTAAAACTCTCTTCGTTTGTATACTAATATCTTAATTTTACATATAAAAAAATTATATGTAGTTTTAAAAAAGAAATAGGAGACCAAATTTTATTTTGAGGCAATCATTAATAATTATAAATAAAACCGATTTACTTTTATGTTTGAGAATAACTTTGCAAAAACTAAAATTTTTTAAATGAATATTTTAAAATAAAAATAACTTAAATTAATTTCTATCTTCTTGAATAATTAAAGAGTATGTGCTAATTCAGAATGAGAAAACAATGAATAGTAATAACAAAAATATAGCTTTCAAAATGCATAAATTATTAGAATTAAGTAAAAGATCAAAACTTAAAGTTCAAATATATTTACAAAAAGAAATAGTATAAATTAAATTTTATATTTTTGAAATATATATAATTTTAAAAGCACTAAGTGAGGGTCATCTTTTAAAATGCATAATTATGAAAAAACATGTTAGACTAAAATCTAAATCATGGTGTTTAAGCAAAATATTCATTATTATTTATCTATGAAAAAAGTGCATATCAAAATAATTCCTAATGATTTTTTTCTTCTAAAAATGTACGATGTATTATACGATTAAAAATAACATTTGCAATTGAACTTGACAATTTTATTTTCTTTCTAAAATTACGTTGTTTCAAATTTGTGGCCATGTATAATTATAAAAAATCTATTTTTTTCTTATATATAAAATTAATCTATACTCTTTATGTCATTGGAGAGACTATAAACTTTAAAATTTGATCTTATTGATTTCTTTTTTTTATATAAAATTATTTACTATAAAAGATAACTACCAATTAGTTTTTCAAAAATTACGCCTTCTTTTTCAAAATTAAAGGGATATGTTACTTTGAACTTTAAATAAATTTCTCTTAAAATTTTTTATCAAATAAGTGGACGTGATCGACAAAGATTCAAATCTCAAGGTGCAAATAACCCTTCAAACTTGCTAAGCATGATTTAACACAGTAAAATTTAAGGCTAAATTTGTTAAAAGAATTTTATCGTAAATGTCATATTAGTACCTGAATTAATATATAATTTCATATATACCTAAGTTTTTCCCGTAAATGTCAAATTATTATATATTAAATGAAGTTCTTTTAGTTTTTTTTTCTTATAGTGACATATATACACTTTTAAACTTTATCTATTTTTAATTCTTATTTCAATTTTTTATATTTTGTATTTTATTTTGTTAAATTAGATTACTTAGTTACCTTAATTTTATCTTAAATATCATATTGATATGTGAGTTTTTATAAATTTTAAGCGTGTAATTTTTAAGTGACACCTGAATTGTATTGTAAAT
The DNA here is from genome assembly GCA_019321725.1 of Paulownia fortunei. NCBI lineage: Eukaryota > Viridiplantae > Streptophyta > Magnoliopsida > Lamiales > Paulowniaceae > Paulownia > Paulownia fortunei. The sequence goes on from CM033123.1 coordinate 13,620,895, forward strand.
GCAAATTGATACATATTGAATTAGTTTAATTCCTCTTCTAAATTTCTTACAATTACATTCCTGCAATTTTTAATTTTGTTTATTATTAATTTTTATTTCAAATTTTTAATGTTATGTTTCATTTGGTTGAATAAAAAATTATATATTGATAACATAAATTTAAGATTCTCTAACAATATGCCTCCATATAATAAAGAAATAAAAAGTTTATATTGAAATAATGTAATATGCTTTGAAAAGAATATTAATGTTGAAATAAAAATTTATGAGGTGCGACATATAATAAGATTTGTAAATATAATATTAACTCTTTATTTCAAGTTTAAAAGTGATATTTTCTGCTGTAATAAATTTGTTTGCTCTTTCTTCTTCTATTTTAAAAACTTTTTTGCAGTTTTCATCATTGATAAGGCCCAAGCAAAACAAGGTATGCCAAGAAAATATAATAAAAATAAAGAAAATATTTTTCTTGTCCTCTCTATTATTTTTCTTGAACTTTCACATACAAAATTAATTTTAAAATATCATCTCATTAGTTAGAAAAAATATCGCTCTCATCTAGGTCTGCTTTAATTTTTTATTTTTTTATTTGAATATAAGCATTTATATTATATTTAATATATTTTTAATTCAATCTTAATTTTATATTGTCATAATTATTGAATTTATTTAATCAAAAGAATGTATCATGAAAAAATAATTTAATTGATGATTAAATCTAAATTAGAATGCAAAAGATTAAAGGATATATCCATCATTATAAAAACATTTAGATAAAGATTTTGCATAAGAAAATTATGGTCGTTTAAAATTGATTATTGTGCACAACTGCACATTAAATTTATGACATCTCCTCTTCAATTGATATATTCTTATTTTAATTCTTAAGAAAAAAAATGAATTTACAGTATAAAAATATAAAAAATAAAAAATAAAAAAACTTAATTCTAGGAGCTTTGATGTTGAATAAATAGTAATTGGTATAAGATTTTTTTTTGTTACTCATACTGATTTTTTTTTATTATCTAAGTTTTTCCATTAATCATTATCTAATTTTTTTTATAATGGCGGATATATCCTTTAACCTTTTACATTCTAATTTAGATTCAATAATCAATTTAACTATTTTTTCATGATACATTCTTTGGATTAAATAAATTCAATAATTACGACAATATAAAATTAAAATTAAATAATAAAAAACATATTAAAAAGAATATAGATGCTTATACTCAAATAAAAATTAAAAATGAAAACAAACCTAGATGACAACTGTTTTTTTAACTAATGAGATGAGATTTAAAATAAATTTTTAATGTGAAAGTTTAAGACCACGACTCTATTATGAATTTTTTTCAAGATAATGCAATAAAAATAAACGTGTCATGGGCATGTCAAATTGCATGTCTCGAAACAGAAAATTCTTTCAAACTTATCTATAAGAGAGTTTCCTTACATTCAGAATTTAATTCCTTAATTATTTTGAGAGAGAAATTTCATAATATTTTTTTTTTCTTTTAAACACTAGTTTTCATCTCTTATTTAAAAAAAATTAGCTAGTGAGGAGCTTTCACTCAAACTTTAATTATGTTGCAACATTTATGAACACACATGCAAGAGGATTGCAACATTTAAATGTTTATGCATCCTACGGAACACAGATTCCTAGAGACTTTCTCAAGGAATCAAAATGGAGTGCACCTAGAGATTTGATAAAGATATCCACAAGCTATTTCTCTATTGTAACATATTCTATTACCACAATTTTTCTTTCCAGCAAATCCCTAACAAAGTGGTGTCGGATATCAGTATGTTTGGTTCGTGAATGCTGAACAAGGTTTTCAGAAATGTTAATACTTGAATTGTCACAAAAAATATGATTAGGTAAGTGTGGATCCTCAAAAACTTTTGGTTTCTTAACAAATGTTTCTTCCTCATTTTTAGTTTCAATATGATTAGTAGAATGATTCTTCTGAACTCTGATTGAAAGAGCTTTTTGTGTTGTTTTAGTGTAGTCACTGCTTTTTATTTTATATTCAGTTTCGTTTGTTGCAATATTCAACTCTGTTGTCGTAACATATTTTTTAGCAGTAACTTAAACTGTATTCTGTTCAACTCCTATCCCATCACTGATCCTGAAAATTTCCTCTTCAGTCTGATGTTCTTTCCAAATCTTATATGAGTTTTCTTTATACCTTACTTCAAATACACCCTATTAATGGTGTAATATGCAATGTTGACTATTTTTGCCCAAAAATGGTAGAGTTTAACGTTACTCAAGTCATCTCTTGAAGTGTTCTGTTATTCTTTTCCACAATACTATTTTGTTGTGGTATTTTTATAGTCGAGAATTCCTATGCAATGCCATATTTTTCACAAAAATTAGTAAGATAGTATTTTCAAATTCGTATCATCATCACTTTTGATTGTAACTATCTTATCAATATTGTTGTTCTTTTTAGTTTTTAATTTCTTACACAACTTCTTGAACACTTGAAATGTATCAGATTGTTATCTAATAAAATCTACCAAAATAAATCTCGTAAAAATAATCAACACACACAAACATATACCTTTAACCTCCCAAACTTTCTACCTACATTAGTCCCATAAGGTCTACGTTTAGAAGTTTGAGAGTACGTGTTGTACATATGTGTTGTAAAACTGTTTGTGTACCTTTTGTTTTATTTTCCAAGTTGACAAACACCACAAACTCCTTGATTGTTTTTATTCAGCTTTCATACTCCAACCGGAGCTCTTGCATTCATAATCTTAGTCAGATTCTTGAAAGTCAAATGACCTAATTTTTGGTATCACAAATCGATTTCATAAACTTTTATGTTGTAACATACCTGAGGTTGTTGCAATATATAACAGTTATCAGATGAATGAGAACCAAGTAACACACATTTGCCAATTTCATCAAATACCTGGTATTGTCCTTTTTGGAAGTGATAAAGAGATTCTAATCATAAAGTTGGCTGATGCTGATAAGATTGGCCTACAAACCTTTTACAGAGAGCACATTTTTAAGTTTCAGCAATCCTTCAACATTGAGTACTCCTTTTCCAAGTACACATCCCTTTTCTCCATCTTCAAAAGTAATATGTGCTTCATTCACACTTTAATAGTCTTTTAGTTTTTCATTGTCTCCTGTCATTTGTTCGGAACATCCACTATCAAAATACCAAGTGTTAATCATACAGACTTTTAAAGATGTGTATGCAACAAAATATCTAATATCTGACTTTCTAATCTAGATTCTTCTTTGAGATTCATTTTTCAAGTCAATTTTCATCTTAGGAGTTTGTTTCAACAGTTTATGTTTCTATTACAACATTGGGGAAATAAGTGAGCTAATATGTATATATTTGTCAAAGCCTTTTTAAATCTAAAACATCTTGGTCGAATATGCCCAAGCCAATTACATAAATGACAAATATGGATAAACCACTTTGGTTTAGGTTTTTAAAGAACATGTTTTTTTTTTACTTTTATCAAATAATGACTGAACATGTTTTGTTTACTTTACAAAAACCATTTTAAATTTGAAGACTCACTAATGTACAACAAACCGTAATTATCACTACATGATTTCCCTATAGAGAGAATTTTATCTAGTTTTTTCTTACCAGAATTGAGCTTCATCATCTTTGGAGTATGAAACAAATCCTGCTCAATTTCTTGAAACTTTTTATCCTTTTTAGCAACAAGGTTCATAAACTCAATAATTCTACTTTCATCAGCTCATTTCCTTGTTTAGTATAATAATTTATTTTTCAAGTGACTTGTTGATTTTCCATATTTCAAGCCTCTTTTACAACATTTTATTATATGTTTGTTGAATATACTCAATGTTGGGATCATCCTCATCACTATCAGTTTTTGAATCTAAATTTTGCACAACCTTCTCACATGTTACAGTAGATGAAGTCATACATGTTGCATTATACTTGACTATTAGAACATACTTTTGAATTGTTGTAACATGTTCATGATAATTGTTGATCATCTTAGAGCTAAATGCCATATGACTGCTCACATGTTCTTCACCATCATTTTCCTAACTTTCTTCAAATTCCTCATCATTCCAGGTAGTAGTTAAAAACTTGGCCATTCGTTTGAGAGTATTAACACATTATGCTTGGATATATCCAAACTCTTCACATTTAAAACATTGAATCCTTCTGTTTTTCCTATCATCAGAAGAATTAGAAACAATTTTATTCTTTTATGAATTGAAAAACTTACCAAACTTGTCTTGTTTGAATTTTTGTGCATCGCTTTGAGAAATTTTCGAAAATTTTTCATCACAAGAGCTAAAGATTCTGATATATCTTCATTGCCCCCTAATTCAAATGTTGATTTTAACTTCAGCTTGAAAAGTAACACTTTTTCCTTTATCTCTCCTATTGTGATTGACATTCAACTCAAATGTTTGTAAGGAGCCCATCAACTCATCCAGTTTTATTTTTCCAATATCATAGGCTTTTTTAATGGTAGTGACCTTGTACACAAACCTTTCGAGCTTTGATCTTAAAACTTTTCGTACAAGTTTAAAATCTGAATATTTTACGCTAAGTGCTTAGCCTCATTGTCTATATCACATAGCTTTGTATTGAAGGTGACAATTGTCTCATTCTCCTCCATTCTAAGATCTTCAAATCTTGAGGCCATAATTTGAAGTTTTGACGTTCACACTACTAATGTTCCTTCATAAGCAATTTGGAGATTTTTCCAAGCCTCATTTGCATTCTCACATGTTGCAATTAATTTAAATTGATTAACATCAACTGCACTAAAAATTACATTTAGAGCATTTGAATTCTAATTTGCAGTTTTCTCCTCCTTAGTGTTCCACTGATCTTTTGGCTTAAGAAGCTTTTCATTTTGTTCATTTGTCATCATAAGATGATTCCATCTTTTTATAACAACACGTCAAGCCCGTTTATCCACAGATTTAATAAAGGCTCACATTTTTGCTTTCTAAATATGAGTAATTTGATCCTTCCACAAACTTGCTCGTGTTCCATGTGATATTAGAACATGACTTTCTTCATGTCCAGAAGATGTACTTCCTTGTTGAACAAGAGTTTGAGAGGAATCAGAAGATGTGGAATGAGCCACAAAAAGTTCAACACTAGGAGAATGAGTAGATGAAGCAATAGGAGCATCAACACATGGTTCAGATTCTGGAACTAGACCATGTTAAATATTCACCAAGGTAGCAACAACATCTGCTATATCAGCCAGTGAAGTTCTAGGTGTATGGAATGAGTCATCTTGTGCTTTAGGTGGATTAGGAAATGGATCAACTGGGTTCTTCTCACCAACAATACCGGTTAATTCCCATAAGCAATGCATTTAAACTCAACAATGATAAAAACATAATTTTATTTCTTTCTATACCATAATACGAGATTATTACTAAGAAAGAAACAACCACCTGATGTGCTCTTGCGATCATCAACTTCTTCTACCGAGTCTGGATCACTATAACCTGTAAGGTTTGCATTACTATCCTTAGTGTACTAAATACTATAATCAAGAGTAGCATTCACACATCTAATAATCCATTTGATGGTTACCAAATGTGACTATCTAGCACAAACACTAACACGAAAGCAAATATCAGGTCTTAAAGCAGTAAGATATAAAAGACTGCCAATCATGCTTCCATATAGTGATGTATCAACTGATATTCCAACATCATCTTTGGATATCCTGTCATTCATTCCCATTGGAGTTTTAGTGTGTTTAGAGTTATCCAAGCCAAATTTCTTAACTAGGACGTGTACATATTTACTCTGCAAAATGAAGATACCATCATCAAGTTGTTTGTTTTATAAACTTAGAAGTAATTTAACTGCTAACCATACTTATCTCAAACTTTTCACTTAGAAGTAATTTACTATGAAAACTGCATGGGAAAGCCTGAGAGCTGCTAAGATAGAGCAACAAATCTTGAAGGATGTGTGGAACAATGTATTGACACCTACCATATCAGTCTTTATTTAACGAATCTTTCATAAATAGGTTTTACTGGACACAAGGATGGAACGAAGAGGTTTTCACTTACTTTCATGGTGTCCATGCTGTGACACCATTGAATCTTTGGAATACCTATTTTTGTAATCTAATGTGGCCAGGTGTGTGTGGGAACTCTTTAGGAATTTGTTTCAAATATGTGTGATACAATCTAATCAAATTAGATTGGTATTGCAATCCTGGAGGACATCTACACACCAACAAAATCCAGACCAAATTCATAATATCTTGCCATTTAGGATCTTTCTTAGCCTGTGTAAATGTGTCAGGTTCAACAAAACAAGAAATACTAGAGACAAAGACACGATAAGAAGGTGACAGTTTATAATAAGAGACAAATTTAGATAAATGATAAAAAGTACCTTTTATAAGAGACGGTGCAAAAGTAGACGATCGACCAGGGGATAGCAAAGTGGTCTGAGCTCAATGGTAGTCACGAAGCCAAGTTGAAGGTCGATGCATATGTTCAGATCTTCGTGGTGCCTCACAAATAGGTTGTTTCTCACTATTGCTAAATATGCTGTTATCTCTAGTTATTACATCTCCAGAATTATTGGTCTCTCTGGTGGTAGCTCTTTTGGTAGAGATAATAAGCTCATGTATGGGTAAAGGGATGACATAAGATTTAAAGCTATTTTCTTGAGGAATAGTGGAAAATGAAAAAATACTTTCATGAAAGATAACATCATGACTAGAAAAGAACTTTTTAGTTACCAAATCATATACTTTATAGGCCTTTTGACCGAAAGAATTTCTTAAGAAAATACATTTTCAAGCACGTTGATCAAATTTGTGTGAAGGTTTGACATTGGTAGCATAATAAAGACGTCCAAAGACAGGCAAATGATCATATGTGAGAGTTCGATTGTAGAGCTTCTAAAATGGAGTTTTCTTAGAGAGAAGTGGGGTAGGTAGAACATTGATAAGACATGTGGCAGTAAGAATGCACTCACCCCAAAAACTTAGCAAAAAATGGGCTTGAAACTTAAGGGCATGAGCAACATTAAGAACATCTTGTTGCTTGCATTCAACAATTCTATTTTGTTGAGGAGTTGATACACATGAATGTTGATGAATAATACCATGCTCTTTAAAGAAAGAATGCATTGAATCAAACTCACTCCATTATCAACTTGAATGCGTCTAATCTTTTTGTCAAATTGAATATTTACAAGAGAAATGAATGATTTCAATAGGTTTTGCATCTTGGATTTAAAATACATCAAATTAGTCTATGTATAACATGTGAAATCATCCAGGATAGTTAAAAAATAATGTGCTCCATAGTGTGAAATTTTTTTATGTGGCCTCCAAATATCACAATGTATTAATTCAAAAGGCTCAATAGTAGAAATACAACTTGGATGAAAAGGTAGTCTAGTATTTTTGGCTAAAGGAAAAACATCACAATGTTTATTTGAACAAAATAAAATTTTAGAAATTGTATCTTCTAAAAATCTTAAAGGTGCGACCGAGGGATGACCAAGGCGTTGATGCTAGATATCTGAGAATGAGGAAATTTGGTTGGTGATCAATTTAGCTAGAGATAGGTGATGTGTGACCCTTTTCTCCAATGATACTTTGATGCAGTACATACCATTATGTTGTCTCCCCAAGCCAACCGTCCTCTTCGTTGCAATGTCCTATAAAAGGCAAAAATTGGGAAAAAAAGTGATTGAACAATTTAAGGCACTTGTAATTTTACTTACTGACAATAAATTGATACGGAAAGATGGAACAAGAAAAACTTCGTCAATAATGGTGTTCGACCCAATTTTTGCAGAACCAACATATGAGATATAAGACCTCTCTCAATCAGGTAAATTAATAAAAAGGGTGTTTGGAAGAAAAGTCTTATTCAAAAAATTAGCTGAAGATGCAATATGATATGTTGCACCACTATCTATAATCCATTAAACATGATTATTTGAAATAAGTTGAGAGGAAAAACAATTGGGAAAAGATAGACGTCAGGCATTTACTTTAGGCTGAGATTTACCATTATGTAGAAGGGCAAGAATTTGTTGGTACTGCTCTGGAATGAAGCTTGGTGTCTCTAATAATGTTTTGACATTAGCACCAAAATTTTCATTCTTCTTATAGTATTTATGTCCTAGTGGAAATCTATGCAAACGGTAGTATTTATCGATAATATAATTGTCCTTATTATAGTAGGTGCAATGAAGCTTCCCTCGATTCTTATTAGAAGAATTTTTAGCATCAGAAGGATTTCGTCCAATAATAGCAATCTCTGAAGGTAGATTTTGTCGAAAATTGACATCAATAGCCATGGCTTCTTTGTTGATGGCTAGTTCTCTTTGTTTTTCTTCTTGAAGGAGAAGAGAGTAAGCTTGTCTAGTGGTGGGAAGTGGCTACATAAGGAGAATTTGACCCTGAGTATTAGAATAAGAACCATTTAACCCCATGAATAATTTGAATTACCTTTTCTCTTTGAATCCATTCATCAAGTTTTTTTCATAGCACCACAAGATTAGAGCGGCAAATCATTGTAGGATTCTAATTCATCACAAATTGCCTTTAGTTTTTGTGTAGTAGGCTGAAATTGACATTGTCCCTTGTTGATGAGACATAAGCTCCCTTCTGGAGTTGAAAAATTCTCGGTACATTATTTTGTGATAATCTTTCTTTAAGATCAGACCATACCTCAACAGCCAAATCAGTGTATATCGCACTATTTGCAAGGTCTGGATCCATCGAATTAAGAATCCATGATAACACCATATCATTACTTGAATTCTAAAAGGCAAATTTTGCATCTGTCTCTAGAAAATCAATTTTGTTCTTTGCACTCAATGCTATCATCATCGAACGACTCCAAGTACCACAATTATCCCCATTAAGAGGCTTTGAGACTAATATGGTTCCAGGATGATAAGAAGAATGTAAGTGATAAGGGTCTGGCTTAACAACCTCCGTTTCTCTTGATGTTTTAATAGCCATGAAATGAAGAAAATATATATGAGGAATTAAAAAATAAAATCAATAATATAGAGCGACGCCCCGAAGATCAATGCCCTGGTGCCATGTAAAGAAATAAAGCAAGAAATAGCAAAAATTGAACACAATAATTCACGGAGAAGAGAAGATAAAACGATCAACTAATGATGAGCACAAGTAAATGGCTCTATATAAACACATATGACAGTCATCATTTTGGGTAAATCAGAATGGAATTTAAATCCTATCAAATCAAATTTGTATCCCTTAAAATCAGCCACAATATTTGATCAAAGTAAATCATTCATTCTCTTCTCAAATTTAACAATGGGTATAAGTTACTTTACAGATTTCGGACTACGCTGTGGGTATAAGTATGGATAGCAATATTTAAATATCCCCGCCCTCCAAAATCTGGACCAAATCACACTTAGATATAGTCATTATTCCCAGCATATTATATAACCTCAGTCTATTTTTATGTCAATTAATATTTTCTTATTAATGCCAAGCACATGACTATGGAATTTGGGGATTTTTTTATTTTTTTTTAGCAGGAAATTGACAATTTTGTTAATGCCGCATGCCAAGATAATCATTTTGGAGGAAAAAATTCTCTCTTTTTTATTCACTTAAATAATAACATAGCTTAATTATAATTATGTAAATACTTAATCAAAGATTAAAAAGATACAAATAATTAAGTGAAATTCATTTTCTTCTTCCCGCCTCTTTTTTTAATCACTTATATAATTACATAATTTAATTATAATTATGTAAATAAAATCAAAGATTAACATAAAATAAATAACTAAAATTAATTGTCTTCTTTCTATCTTTTTTATTGATCAAAGATTAAAAATAAATTAATAAATAAAATCAGCTTTTTTCTTTTGGTTTCTTTTTCTTTTTCTTTTTCTAGACCTTTTTTCTTCTTTTTTATTTTTCTCCTTTTTCCCTTCTCTCAAGTTTTTTCTCTTTCTTTCTCTTTCAAAAAATAAAAAATAAAAAAAATGGAAGAAAAATCCAAAAGAAAAGATAAGGAAGAAAGGGAGAGAAAAAGAAATATCACGAAAAGAGAAAAAAGAGAAATTTCCCTTTGAAGTGGCCACTTGGCATGTTATTGAGTAAAACTTGATCAATGTTTTCTCCAAAATCGAAAAATCCCCATATTTTCAAGTCATGCGCCCGCAAATGTCTTTTTTCATATTTTGAAATTTCCAACAAAAATTGTAGTTTGATAGAGTAAATTGTCAAAAATTAAAAGATAATATATACAAATCGCCACATCCATATTTTAAAAAAATTGAAATAAGACCAAACTTATAGAATTAAAAATATAATTTTACCTAAAAATAACACATCATATGAAGCACATAACCAATTAAATAAAGTCAAATGCTCGATAAAGTTGTATTCTAGTCATAAGAGTCATCATTTTAACAAATATATTATAAGAAAAAATAATATTAGTGACAAATAATAAGTGATGATGTCTAAATTATCACTAATAATTATATTTATTGATAATAATTTTTATTTTATTATAACAATAATTTTCACAAATTCAATAATGATAAAAATTGTGTCTAAATTTTTTAGACCATGGATAAAGATGTCAATTCATGACTTCTACTTAAGTTTTTAACAGAGCAAATTTAGAGAGGAGATTTTGGTAATTATGAAAAAAAAGAGAGACGAAGTTGATAATTTAATTATTTTAATGGGATATAAATATAATTAACCTTGATCAAATAATCAATTCAAAGATGGATAACATATTTATATATAATTATTAAGAAAAAAATATTTTATCATACAAACTGTACTCGTTTTTACACATTACCCATTAATTTTTTTTTATTACACTTTATCATTCCAACTACTCTATTTTTCCACGTTGCGATTTAGGATCCACTACTTTTGGAATATTCAGTCAATATACTTGATTTTTATGGGTAGTTTGATCAAATCAGGTTGCCAGCTCCTCTTCTTCTCCATTTTTTCTTTCCTCATTTTTCTTGTGCCCTAACCCTCTCTGTCTTCTGCACAATGCAAAGGGAAACTCAGTTTCAATGGAGGTCAAAGAATTCACCTTGGCATAAATTACATCTCGTGTTGAATATGTATATATATATAGCTTCAAGGTAGATATAAACTATTCAGGCTTGGAATATGAGAACCAAGTATACGAAAGCAGTGTATCATTTTCTTCTCGAATTCAAAGGCAAAGCCATTGTTTGTCCTCTTTTGGTGCACTTTTGTTGTCTGCCCTTTCATTTTATATGATTTCTTGTACTATGTTGGAGACTTTTCTCTTTTTCTTTCAATTTTTTTTTTTCTAGACTTTTCAATTTTTGAATCAAAAGAAATTTAGACTTCACTTTCAGATTTGTTCATACACCTAAAAAAACTCCGGGGGAACGTAAGAGCAACAGTTAAAATCAAATAAAAGAGTAAACTCAAATTAAACTAACAGTTACTACTGGGTATTGATATTAATAAAAATAAACAATCTTCATCAATGATATCAAAAATTTATTCTAGATTTTATATTGTAAATAAATTTGTTTTCGCAAGGATGGTATATTATTAAATACTAAAATTAAGTTAATTTTAATTTTATTTTAACAAATAAAAAAATATTGATTAATGCAAACTTAAATTATACTAATGCACTAAAATAAATTATGATAAACTTCAATGACTTAAAAACCTAAAGTTTATGATTTCACCATAATTAGTTTGATTTGAATGATTAATTGCATCAATCTCACTTATTTTCTTAGTTGATAGTCGAAAATCCCTCAATTATTCAATAGTTTCTGCCAAGTTCTATCGAAAATTTTACCATTTGTCCATCCACTATATTCATTTGTGAATTAAACAATCAACAAATCATTGAACTCCAAGATAACACAAAATCATATAAATATATTTCTATCTCACATAGAACCAAACACAAGTCAGCCAATTAATGATCAGTTAATTAAAAGCATAAAGAAACATGTAAAAAACTCAATTAAGGATAACAAACATTCAATTGAATTGAAAGATAATTCAAATCATATTAATTAGGTTACATCAAAATCATAAATTAGAGAACATAGCTGATAATCATATGTAACAAGTTCATAGACAAACTTAAATTCATAACAAAGGGTAAATAAAAAGAAAAAGAAAAGAAGAACTGTGAAATTTTGAAGGAAAGAAAAAGCCAAAATCTTCACGTCTTTACCTTTCCTTTTTCCCTTGTTTCACCAAGTCTTTTTCCAGCCAAAGAAAGTCCTCAAAGTTTGTAAGGATCTTTGTTTTTATAGTTCCCCAAAAAAGATGCCCCAAAAATCGAGTTAAAATTTGCGTTTTAATTTTTCATGCCGACTGGAACCGCAACTCAATGGACTAGCGCAACAACTTAAAGTAGACTTCATGGCTTCACTTTGCATCGCACTAGTGACGTGACTCCAAATTTTTGGGTCGGGGCACAAATCCCACTGGAATTTAAACCTTGAATTTCAAGGCCAAGGCTTTGAATCCTCACTTATGTTGAACTTTTCATTTTCTTTCCAATTTTCCTTCATTTTTTTTAGATACCTACACAACCAACACAAAATAGATAAAATGCTTGAAAACCAACAAAATGTTAAATAAAAGAACATCGAAAAGTTGGTTTAAAACCAACTGATCAGTTATATAAAAATACTAAAATGATTAACTTAATTGACTCGTCAGCACTATTCTAACACATATCTTATCGAACCAATTTGTCATATAACTTATCCTCAAAATATGCCCAAAAAAAGAAGTACGACATTGCGCCATGGAGCACTCTGTCATGGACAAGGGGACTTGGAACAGCGGATAAACATTTAAGCCCATCCCTAGCTGAAAATAGTTGTTTCCATCTGATTAAATTTTGACCTACGTATAATTAACAAATGAACAAATTTGTCTTCATGTTGGTGCATTGTATCACATTTCACACATTGTTGGGGTGAGACAAAATACTATGTATACCCAGATTTAAAGTTGAAACACATTTTCACAGTCCTAAGGTGCAATACAGCAGGACCTGAATTGTATCACTTAAACTAGTGTAAGAAATAAAATATAATGGGTTAACCCGCCCAAGAGGGATGACCCTATTCAAATTATTTGAAATCATTTTAGTGGGAGTAATTTGAGTGGGGATGATTTATTGGAGCAAAAAAACCACCCCACCACAATATGTTAAGAAAAAAAAAAAAAAAACCTCTCCAACATACACACCACCCTATTAGAAGTTATTTTTCTCCCTATCAGAAACTCTCTATAAAAACTAGAAAAGAAAAATAGCATAGAAAATAATAAGCGAAGAAGGGCTATTATGATCAAGTGCAATTCACCATAAAAAGAGTATTTGGATTGTAGAAGTCAAGCCATTTTTTCATACATGATTGGTTTTTAGACCTTGTTCAAGTATCAAAACACAGGAAAAGATAAGTGAATCAACTTTAAAAATCCATATTTTTAACATGAATTTTTATTAGAAAATTTATGAATTTCATTTTTAATTCCATCAATGGTATCAGAACATATTTTTGTTGATATCCTACTATGATTTCATGTGTTCTAAGCATGATTATATGTATAATTATGCTCTTTCATGATAAATTTTAATATGCTTCAAATTACGCTTCTAGATTTTAAAGAAAGCATATTTATATGTTGTAGAAGCATGCCTTAAAATTTTATGGCTTCATGTTTTGCGTATGATGAGATATTATGATTTTATCATAAAAATTGCAGTAATTTTATCTCTATTTTTTAGTAATGTTTCGTTTGAATTATAGTACAATTTTTACATGGTTAGAATCCTTGTGAAATAAGCTTTCCAACCATGTATTGCATGATTAAAAGACTTAGAAATGAGTGAGATATAACATTTAAAAGTTAGGATCGTGCATTAAAGTGTTCTTAAAAAATTCTAAAAATTTTGGAGAAGATGAACATTAATAGGCAATCCCACTCTCATTTGTACTTGCATATGACCCAAAACCCTAGCTATAGGTGTCAGATTTTGAAAAGGATAACACCATTGGATTCCAAAGGGTAAAAAATGGGGGGTAGCTAGAGTAGTGTCGCCGAAAAATACCTAGAAGATGGTGCGTCCAATGAGTGGGGGTGCTTGTGCTGGCCTCCGGTTATTGGTTTTTGATGGAAATAACACAATTTTCATCAGAATTTAATTTTCTATTTTTTTGTGATTTAAAATTTATTTATTTTTTTAATTTTTACCTTTATAAAATTACAGAAAAATATTTTTTGATTGAAAAAAATTCTATTTTTTTTTTTTGTAAATACTAAAAAATATTTCCTATACTTAGGCTACTTGAATGAAAGTTTATAACATGTTCTTATTAATGTGCTCAATAAATTATGTATGAAAATTAGTTTTTCATACAAAAAATTATAGAATTGAGCATGTTTACAATTTTGAGTGTGTAGAAAATTTTCATCTTGTGTTCTTAAATATTAGGATTGACTTTGTGTTTAATCTAATATTTATTCTCATTTTTTAGATTTGGTGATAATCAGACACACTCTTAGCATTCTCCGGAGAAAGCTCGAGAAAGAAAGATTCTAGAGCAATTTGGCAAACTGGGAAATCTAGAAGAAATATAAAATGGATGTGAATCACTCTCTGCCATAACATCTTATGATAATGAAGGAAAAACATAAGGAGTTTCTTCATTTGGTTCAGAATTTCAACGAATATAGTTATTCTGTAGAATGCCGAATGCATAAAAATTATCTACCCAAAGAGCAGAGTAATATTATTGTTGAAATAATTGACCGAAAGAGAGACATAAATCTTAAAGTATTGAGATTAAGATTGATTAAGATATAGAGTAAATAGATGGAACTCAAGATGAAGAAGTTATTATCTTTGAGGATAAATTATGGTCGTCATATATAGTGTCTTGAAGGAATGTTATTTTCCTTAAGGAGATGACTCATTATGTACATATATTTGCTTTAGTAGCATTTATGAACATGTTATGTAACATACGTTTATGTACTTCATGCTATGTAATATATGTTTGCTTCAAAGTATGTATTGTGAATCTTTTAATGATGCAATAGTTTTAAGTTTATGTGATGACAATACATGTTTACTATTATATATATATATATATGACAAGACGGATTCTTATATAGCACATGTTGTGTAATTAAGTGGGAGTTTTAGGTTGGAAGAATTTAAATGATTCTCACCTTGAACTTATTGATATTTTGTTACTTCAAAATTAAATTTATGATAATTAATATTTGGACTATAGATGATGATTGGGAACTAAGTGAACTTTTGAATCCATACCATATGTACACTTATCATAAATGTTAATTTTAATTATAAAATTAAAAGTGTATATTTAATGAGCATTAACATATGTAATCACCTTGAAAAATACAGACCATGGCATCAAAATCTATTATAGCTGAACTTAACAAATGTGATAAACTGAATGACGATAATTATGACACTTGGCGCCATAAGATTTGGTATGTATTGGATGAACAAGATGCCTTGGAGGGCATCAACCAAATTATGCAAAACCCTAGTGTGGGCAACATTGATCAATAGAGAAGGGATTAAGAGGTTTACCAGGCATGGAAGAAGAAAGATTCTACTGCTCATGCAATTCTGGTTAGCTTTGTGATTGATGACCTCATCACGAGTGTGAGCAGCATACAACTTACTACTCATGACATGTGGGTGTACCTCAGGGAAAAATATAGAAGTATGACTGTCACTTGTTTTTGGTAATTGCTATCAAGTTTGACACTTATAAGAAGTAAGTTGATCACAACATCAGGGGACTATGTCAAACATGATACACAAATTAAAGTTGGCTAGTCATATCCTTATTGAGCAACAAGTTCAAGCTTTGATCTAATCTCTTCCTAACAACTGGAAGCATCTAAAATTCAATTTGATTCACAATGATAGTATTAAGACTTTCTCTGATGTTGCTTGCTATGTTGAACTTGATGACGAGTGGCTTGGTGTTGCGAAATCCACAACAAGTGCTTTTGTAGCTGAATCTAGTTCTAAAAAGGCTTTGGGCGTTAAATGCAAGAGAAACTGGAAGAAATGGAAGGAGATTAGAGAAGAGTCTGAGAAGAACAACCCACACCCTAACCATAAGTACAAGCGTAAGCATTTTGGGAAGAAGAAATACAAGAGCAAAATAAAGTGCTATAGTTGCCAAGCATTTTGTCATTTCGTTTGTGAGTGCCCTGAGCACAAAAAGGTAGCACTTAATAACGCTTCTTTAAGTATTATATATGTCTCTAGTATTATTTTAGTAATTGAATCTTATCCTGTGTTGATTATAGACTTAGGTGCAATAGACCGTGTAACTAGATATCGTGAAGTGTTTGTAGATTTTTGTTGAATTTCTTGTGGTACAAGGTGGATATATGTAGAAAATAATCCCAAGTTGAAGTCAAAGGCTTTGACACTTGCACTAGAGTTGCTTAGTGGCCAAACACTTATTCTACATGATGTCCTCTATGTACCGGAGATTCAATGAAACTTGATTTTTGTTATTGTTTTTTTAGGATTAGGTTTTAGCTTGAACTTTAGTAGGGCATAATTTCCATTGCAGTTAATCCACTTGAATATCATGGAGCCTCGTATTTCATTACATTTGTAGATAATTTTACTCATTTTATTCATGCTTATTTAATTTCTCATAAGTCTGAGGCATTAGAATGTTTTAGACATTATGTAAATGAAGTGGAGAATCAAATGGATAAAATAATAAAAACTTTAAAAACTGACCGAGGGCGTGAATATCTATCTAAGCATTCAAGTATCTATGTAATGAAAAAGATATAATTAGACAATTGACTATTCCTTACACACCTCAACAAAATGGTATTGCTAAGAGAAGGAATAGAACATTATTAGATATGATGAGGACTATAACGACACAACCTAACTTGCCCATTTCTTTTTGGGGAGATACTTTATTAACTGCGGCACATATTTTGAAATAAGTGCCTTCAAAATTAGTATCTTCTACACTATATGAACTTTGGACTGGTAGAAAGCCAAACCTAAGCAATCTTAGACCCCAGGGATTAGTTGCTTACATTTATGATTCTTCTAATAATTTTGGAAACTTAGGTCCTCCAGGAAAGAAGTGTATCTTTATTAGATATTCTAAGTAATCTAAAGGTTATGCAGTCATAGGTGAAAAAAATGATGGAAGTATTATTGAGATTAAATCACGAAATGTAACATTTCTGCAGAATGACTTTCTTAGTGAAGGTGAAATAAAGGAAATATAGCCTTTATTTAAGTTGCCTAATTTAGATAATGACTATGTGCAAGAAGGGTCATTAGAAATTTAAGAGAATGAGTTAACACTTGATCTAAGTGAGAGCAATTCTTATCAAAATGATCTATCTTAATCTTAACTTTGGAAAAGTACCAAAAATGTATGCCTAAATGTTATTATGAGATTGAAGGGTATGCTTTTATCACATCTCCAATAGATGAAGCAGAGTCTAAAAATATAAATGACACTCTATTTTGTCCTTCAAATGACAAATTGATAAAAGTAATGAATGAAGAAATGAAGTCTATGGAATCAAACCATGCCTAGGAACTGGTTGGTCTTCCATTTAGGTGCAAAGCTATTGGGAACAAATGGGTTCTTAAAATGAAAAGAAAGACTAATGGAACTATTGACAGGTATAAAGCTCGACTAGTGGCAAAAAGTTATACCCAACAACAAGGCATTGATTATGAAGAAACATTTTCGCCAGTAGTAAGGTTTACCTCTATTAGCCTATTATTGGCTACAATAACTAATTTGGATTTAGAATTACACCAAATGGATGTTAAGATGGCTTTTCTCAATGGAGAACTTGAAGAAGAAATCTACATGGAACAATCAGTAGGTTTTGTTATCAAAGGCTAAGAAAATAAAGTCTAAAAAAATGAATATATCAATTTATGGTCTTAAGCAGTCTTCTAGAACAATGGTATTTGAGATTTCACAAAACGATAATATCATATGATTTTGTCATGATAGATGAAGACCATTGTGTTTATGTAAAAATGACCAATAGAAAGTTTATAATCTTTATGTCTATGATATATTGTTAGTCGGTAATGATAAGGAGTATGTTCAAACCATTAAGAAATAGTTATCTTCCAACTTTGAGATGAAGGACATGGGTAAGGCAAATTATATTCTTGTGTTAAACTTCATAGGAATCATTCTGAGAGACTACTTGCATTGTCATAAGAATCATATATTAAGAAGTTTGTGGAACGATTCAGAATGGAAAGTTCCAAGTCCATCGATACTCCTGTGGCTAAAGGCGAAAGTTTAAGCAGAGAAATACGCCCAAACACTTTAGATGAAAAATAAGAGATGTCTAAAGTACCATATTCTAGTGTTGTTAGGAGTCTGATATATGCAATGATGTGTACTCGTCTCGATATTTGTTATGTCGGGGTCTGGTTAGCAGGTATCAATTCAATTCAGGACGAAGATACTAGAGTGCAATTAAAAGGATTTTTATATACCTGAAATGCACTGTAGATTATTTTTTTTGTTATCAAGAAAAAGATCTATTACTGAAAGGATAAATAGATGATGACCAGGGTGGTGATTTAGATGAACATAAGTCTACCTCTGGATATGCTTTCTTACTAAATGGTGGTGCTATCTCTTGGAGAAGTAAGAAACAAACTTGTGTATCACTGTCTATAATGGAAATAGAATTTGTGGCATGTGTCCATGTAGTATAAGAATATGTTTGGTTGAGAAGATTCTTACATCAATTAGGAGTAGTAGCAGTTATGTGGGAGCTATAACTATTTACTGTGATAATCAATCAGCTATTGCTTACACTAAAGACCCCAAATATCATGACAAAACCATACACATCGATTTAAAGTACAATGTTATCAGAAATATGATTGAGAAGAAAGAGGTAATTTTGAAGTACATGTCAACGTATATTATGGTGGTTGATCTGCTTATTAAGCCTATACCTAGAGATGTCTTTATGATTCATGTTATGTCTCTTGGTTTGCATAGAATATAATTGTAATTTAACATCTAAATGTTTAAGTGTTATGCTCATTATTGTTATGACATTTGATTATATATATTACACATACCCATGTCGTTTTTATATGATATGTCTTCAACTTAAAAGTATGTTTGATAAGTTGAGATTGACTCTCTCACACGAGCAATCACCTTTGACATTGAGTAGTGTGCAGAGATGAGACAGTATTGATTTTGTTGAAAATAATATCATACTTTTGTCGCCTTGGTAAATTACCCAGATGACATTACTGCTTGAAAATTTGTAATCGAAATGAATTTCCCACAATCCATTGGACTTG
This sequence comes from Paulownia fortunei, assembly GCA_019321725.1. NCBI lineage: Eukaryota > Viridiplantae > Streptophyta > Magnoliopsida > Lamiales > Paulowniaceae > Paulownia > Paulownia fortunei. The sequence continues at coordinate 13,640,324 of CM033123.1, forward strand.
TCTAGTGGGCAGATGTGAGTTTTTCTTAGATTGTTACACTTATGGAGGACAAACAAGACGAAAACTCAAGTTAAGTGTTGAGACACACTTGAACTAAGATATGTACAATGTGTTATTTAAGAGTGAAAGACATACGCTTCCAAGTAGGAACATACACATCGTAACATTTGTTTTCATACCATGTTTGCTTATTTGACCATTTGGATAATGAGTAAATAAGTCCCTACTTTCTCATTATGTGAGACCTAGAGGGTTATTTGACCTTATTTTATACTCTTAAAACTTTCAACTACTTCATGAAATTTTATTTTAGTGTTGCTACTTTAGCATGTTACCAATAGCCATGGATGATTCAGTAATGCGGTACATGTCTAAGAAAGCAACCATAATAGAGTTGAGAGATTTTAGTGGAAAAGTAAGGCTGAATTTTACTGGCACCTGTCTTATATTCACAAGCTGACTAATTATGTTTAACTTAGTTGTTAGAAAATAATTGTGGATACATAGCATTTTTTTTTTCTGAATCAAGTATTCTCTTGTATATATTGACTGAGGGATAAGAGATACATTGATTGGCATAGTAAAAGAAGTACAAGGTATAATGAGTTAATTGTCCTTATATATATTTGAAATTGAGCTACTATATATCATTAACTAGTGTATGGCTCTAAGCTCTTACTTAATATACTCGCTGGTCACACGATCCATTTACTTGTATGAAATAAATGGTGTATTTATTATCACAATAGATGATGGTCCAAGCTTCATTGTCAGTGGGAGATGTAAGAAATAAAATAAAATGAATTAACAGGTCGCTAATGAAGGCCAAACCGACCCAAATTATTTAAAATTATTTTAGTGGGAGTAGTTTGGGTGGGGGTGGTTTCTTAGAGTAGAAAACCACCCACCACAACACGTTAAGAAAAAAAAACTCTACTAGAAGTTATTTTACTCCCTATCAAAAACTCTCTACAAAAAGAAAAAAAAGAAAAACAACATAGAATAGAATAAGCAAAGAAGGGTTGTTTTGATCAAGTGCAAGTTATCATAAGAAGAGCATTTAGATTGTAGAAATGAAACTATTTCCATACGTGATTGGTTTCTAGATCTTGTTCAAGTATCAAAACATAATAAAAGGTAAGTGAATCAACTTCAAAAATTCATATTAAAAATATGAATTTTTATTAGAAAATTCATGAAATTCATTTTTAATTCCGTCAACTAGCATATCAAATTATGCAAATATATGTATAACATAATTTTCATTAACATGAATTTGCAAGATAGAGAATATCCTTACATAAATAATTAGCAAAATAAAGAAAGCATTCGGCCATTCAATTGAGAATAAGTTGTTTAAAGGTAATTTATATCTAAGTTAATATCATGAGTCAAAGCCTCTTTAATGATACGAGTATGCCAGCAACATGTATCTAGAAGTGAACACACATATCACACATGTATTAATCCGCCATATTATGTGAAGGTAGATAAACTATTAATTTCTCTGTCCCAAATTCATTACTGTCGCTTTCTATTTAGAATTTTGTTTCTTTTTTAGGATGCTACAAAATAAAATTCTATTTTTTAATTTTTTTTTTCAAAAAACTATGATCTCATTCAAAGGAACATGTGATACCACTAATGACTTACTGCTACTTTACCAAATTTGAATGACCTTTTTGTGAAATATTTTCATATTCTACCTTGTTTTAGATTTCTTTCAACTCCAGAAATGAATTTCTCCATGAAATACGAAAATTATTTAATCTTACAATATAAAAAATATCAATGAGAAAACTTGTCTAAATTGAGGTCATATACAACTGTTCTACCATTTATATTACAACCCTTCTATCGGGTCATTCTACAATACATTTAATACACTCCATGGTCCACAACTAATGGGACAACACATTGGATGTACTACATGGTCCGCCACTAATGGGATTATAGGGGATGGGTGTTTTTCACTATCCAATCTCATGATCCAACAGTCTTAGATAGATCGAGAGAATTGAACTTGTTTTATCATGCTTCGGGCTGAAGGAGTGGGGGCCCACAAGTGGGGGTGGATGTCGGCTCGGTACCTGAAGTATGAGGTAGCATATTTTGCTTCCAAATACAATCGGGTTCCCAAACAAGTTGGCTACCCGAGTTGTTGGGTTCGGGCTTTTTCTTTTCTTTACCAATACTACTAATAATAGTCTTAAATAAACCAACAGAATTGCACTCGGTTTCTCTGCTCCAATCCAAAGCCCTTGCCAAACACCATTATCTCACACATATTACCAATACCACCATTAATAGAAGTCAACAAATTAGAGAGAGTAGTCTGCCTTTTTCTTAAAGAAAAGGCCTGCCATCCCCAGAGTTATGATCTTCAAGAGGTGTGGTGGAAGACAAGAAAGAGCTTACATGTAGAAGCTAGAGCCGCCGCTGGACCATCGGTGCTGTGAAGGAAGGCTTGGGTTGGGACTTCTAGTTGTGAGGAGCTTGGGATTTGATGTGAAGTTCACATTGTGGACTATAAAAATTGAAATGAAAGTGAAGGAGGAAATATGGATATTCCCTAGCCCTACTTTGTTTATGTTTTTTTTTTTCAATTTGGTATCCGATCGAGTAAACTGGATAGGAAAATCTTACCGATACCCAATCCAAAATTTTAGAATCAGGTTCTAGTAACCTGACATCCAACAACTTTAAAACAAAATTTCGATAAATCATTATCTATGTAAATGACAAACAAGTCTCATTAATCTTTAACCTAAAGATCATATCTTTGTTCTGATACCACTATAATTATTACGTCCCAAATTTGGGGACCATGACAATTGCAAGCTTTGGCAATAGCCCAAAAGCCTACAAGGCTAACTCTTTTGTTTTCTATACAGTCTAATATTAAAAATCTCATACAATAGGAGTGCACCTTGCACATGTACCTAGTGGCTAAAGTAGTCTGCAATCAAGTTTTCGGAACTCCTCTTATCTTTAGTCTCCAAGTCAAATTCTTGTAAGAGAAGGATCAATCGAATGATGCGTGGCTTAGCAATTTTCTTAATAAGCAAGTACCTAAGAGTTGTATGATCCTAATAAATAATTATTTTTGCACTAAGCTAATAAGAACGATTTTTTTCCAGAGGAAAGATAATCGTCGAAAGCTCTTTTTCAGTAGTGGAATAGTTAAGTTAAGTATCATTCAAGGTAGGAGATGCATTTAAATGGTATGAAGAGTCTGTCCTACATGTTGTCCAAAACTACACCCACTACATAGTCACTTGCATCGCACATGATCTCAAAAGGAAGGTCCCAATTTGGCGGCCGGAAAATATTACCAAAAGAAGAAAAGGTCCCAAAAAATCAATGTTCAAACATGAAAGATTTTAACAATAAGTATGTGAGTTTGTGGAATTTGATTCCTAGATCCCAAGTTACTTGTCCTTTGACAATAATCACAGGACTTACAATAACGCTAACCATTCTTACATAGTGTGAGACTTCACAAAATCTATAACAACCTTTGAATCATTAGTTCTAGTATCTTTGGATTTCACTCATTTCAAAATATAATTGACAGTAAGTATAATGTTAATCTTACCAAAAGAAGAGGAAAAAGTTCAATGAAATTAATGCCCAAACCTCAAAGATTTAAACAATAAGTATGGGTTTGTGGCATTTGATTCCTAGGTCCAAAGTTTCATGTCCTTCGACAATGATCACAAGACTTATAATGACGCTAAGCATTCTTACATAGTGAGGGTCAATAGAAACCACTTTCAAGCACTTTGAGGGCAGCCCTTTTAAGTCTAAAATGTTCATCACATGCAAGAGAATGACAAAATTTTAGAATGGAAATAAAACCACTTTCAAGTACGCACCTTCTTATCACTTGCAAAGGTAAGGATCATCCCAAATATAATACTTAGCATCACTCTTGATCTTACCCTTTGATTAGTCAACTCATCCGACAACCTCTTAGTAACTAGACAATTAATAATGTCGGCATACCAAGAAGTTGTCACACTCATTGCTAGAAGTTGCTTATCCGGAAAGGTCTCATACGGAAGTGTACCTTCCTCATGTACTAGGTGGCTAAGGTGGTCTGCAACCAAGTTTTTGAACCCCTCTTATCTTTAATCTCCAATTTAAATTCTTGTAAAAGAATGATCTATTGAATGAGGTGCCCCTTAGCATCTTTCTTGGTAAGCAAGTACTTAAGAGTTGCATGTTTCGAATACACAATTATTTTTATTCCAATCAAATAAGAATGAAATTTTTCTAAAGCGAAGATAACTGCCAAAGGCTCTTTTTTAATGATGGAATAGTTAATTTGAACATCATTCAAGATATGAGATGCATAATAAATGGCATGAGGAGTCCACCCTATATGTTTTCCCAAAACTGCACCTACCGCCTAGTCACTTGCATCACACATGATCTTAAAAGGAAGGTCTCAATTTGGTGTTGGATAATGAGTGTTGAACTGAGGAGTTCCTTGAGCTTGTCAAATAATGGCATGCATTTAACATCAAACTCAAATGCAACATCCTTTTGAAGCAACTTATATAAGGACAATGCTATACTGGAAAATCCTTGATAAACCTGCGATAAAAAACTGCATGGCTAAGAATCTCCCAGATACTAGCAGGGAATGACAAAGAATGCATAACTATACCTTAGTTAACCATAAAATGACATTTTTTCCAATTAAGTACAAGGTTAGTTTTATTGCATCTTCGAAGTACAAATGTAAGGTTATCTAAGCACTTATCAAAAGGATCACTTATTAGGGTAGTGCTCGTTGAGCCAATTAGTGGCAAACTATAATACTCTTGTTAAATAGTCTTATTCATAATATTTATTATTAAAAAAGTATTTTATTCATCTTTAATTATTTTACCAATTGGATAAAGTTCCTAAATCATAAATAGTTATGAGGCATGGTTGCAATAACAGCAATCATAGGACATGCCTCTATGACTTTGATTTTAAACTTCTTCTGAGTTGGGGGTTCATTGAGATGGAATATTAGTAAGCTCGAGAAATGCACAATGCATATTTGAAAGGAGGATGTATCATTCCATATATATTGGCATGAATAAGCTAGTGTATGTGTGGGGGTGCTTGTTGGAGAACACAGAACACCAAACTAGCCCATGGAAAATTCTTAATTGAAAATGTTGTTTGTCTAATGAGAATTTTCTAGTTATGATAGTGCATTTACTAGTCCTTCAGCTTGAGGTACCATGGTAGGCTTGTGCATGACATCGTACACTTTGATGTATTGCCCAATTCATGAAAATCACAAGGGATTTGCATTGGGTGTACAATCTTTGTATATAGAGGCTAATGAGTGGCCAACAAAAGATCCATCACATATCTAGTAGAATATATGAATCTCCTATATTTTTATAGTCCTTGATCCCGAAAAACTTAGCCAAGGCAAGATGAATATTAGACGTGAGGTTTTTCTATTGATTCTTCAAAGGGTCAATGTGACATGAAATGGAATCATATTTATTAAGTCAAAATATGATTTTTGACTTGTAATCGATATTATAAACTTAATCGAGAGATTAGTTGAAGGAAGGACCATATTTGCATGGTACTCGTAATTGAAATAAGTTCATTTGCTATTCACCTAAAACTAAGTAGTCAAGATGCACTATTAGGTATTTTTCTTTACTTAGAAAGTTCTTGGAATTAAGGAGTTAATTATAAGCTAATTAATAAATTGGATTAATTAATCAATATTCATATATTCATAAGTTACAATAAAACCTTGGACCATGTGACTTTGTTGACAATAGATGATACTATGTGTTACCTTTGCTTTAATATTTATTGAGTTGTCCATTAACTTTATATTTCAGTGAGGCTTCAAAATATTGGTGGATAAGTTGGAGACATTCTATGTTATGAAAGTTATTTTGAGTCGAACAAAATCCAAAAATAATGACTAATTAATTTTTATTTACTATATTAAATTAAATTCATTTGTGTATAAGTAATTTGAGAATTTTGGGTACTAAATTATTGAAGTTGATATAAGTAACCTTTCATTTCTTTAGTTAAATAAACTCGTGTATGTAGTGCTTTTAGTTGTGCATGTGTAATTTTTACGACGTAAATCATGTGTGCTTATGTATGTACTTAATTGTGCAAATATGAAAATAATTTGAGTTTCATGAATTTTAAAAGTAGGAATTAAAAACATATTGAATTTTGATTTCATAAACATGGAATAGTTATGGTTTTTAAATATGAGTATTGTGGAGGTATTTTTAAAATTCAATGTTAGAATCATACACTGTTGACCATCTGTAACACACAAGGGAGAATCGACACTAGTTGAAATTTGAGAACTTAGTCAATGACTTAATAAAGGAAGTTATGCTTGTACCATAACCTATTATACAGGAATTAAACATGTACTATGACTTAATACACAAAGTTAAACCTATACTAGGATCTAAGACAAGGAGATTAAACTTGGTTTTATATGATGAGTTTTATGTGGAGATTGTATGGTTCACAAAATTACATATTATTTATTATTGTTATCTTTTTATCGAATTATTAATATTCTTTTTGGAACTTATATTATTATTTAATTATTTTCTGTTCAGAAAATGCATTATCATTTTTCTTACTTGCTTGACATTGAGTATCAAGTTATTTAGTAGGGACCGTCATGCTAATAATTTGTTAGATATATTTTTAGATGTAGAGACTTAGAGGGTGTTTGGTTGAACTTATAAACTCTTTAAAACATCTTATAAGTTTCTTATAAACTATTTGATTTTTTTAAAAGAGCTTACAAGATCCAGAAAAAAAACTGTTTGAGAGCTTATAAACTTCTAAAAAAAAGTACATTCATCCTAATTTTATTTTCAAAAAAAGATCTTATTTTAAAAAATTCCTTTAATTTTGATAATTTTAATTAAAGAACTATCATTACTAACATGTTAAAATATATATGATTTTATTTTACCCAAAATACTTCAACAACTTTTTTTTAAAATAAGATCTAACATCTAATAAATTCTAAAAATATCTTATAAGATGTAGGAACTTATAGGATCTTTTAAATAAGTTTAGCCAAACTTGCTTGAGAAAATTCTTAGAGTTCCAAGAAGTCTATAGAAGGAGCTCAACATTAACTACTTTTATCATTTTTAGAGTTGTTCGATGGAAGGATTTTAATAATGAGAATTTATTATTTTTCTGAGAGTGAGTGCTTGATAAACGTATTTATGTGTATATTTTGGGAGAATTAAGTTTTAAGAATTTTATAAATATATTGATCTAAATTTTGTCTGGTAGGTAATTGATAAGTTTGAAGGTCTATTTAGATGATAGAATATATGGAATTATACTTACTAATTTGAGAAATTATTGTTCTATACTAATATTTAAATATTAAACTACATAGAAAATTATTGGGTTAGCCTTCCTAAAAGCTTAGGGCGGTTGTCATCGTTCTAAGGTTTAGGGCATGACAATATAAATCAACACAAATATATTTCTTCTCAAACTTTAAACTTACTAGTACAAGATTCAGATGTTGTAAGTAAAAGAATATAATGCACAAATGAAGAAATTAAAATGATAAAAACTGAAAATTGTTGTTTCATTTTCTAGCGAAGTCCTTATTCGTATACTGCATAAATTCCCTTACACTTTTGTTGATTATTTACAATGAATATTGGTAATAAATAAATGACTTTTTGAAATTCATTGCATGGCTTGAATTGTATATATTCAAATACAATCAATTTAAAAAGAAATCTATTAACACCAATAACTGAATGATATTTTTAAAGAACTAAAGCCATTGAACATATGCAAAGTATAAGTAATAATTTAATTAAGTAAACTTTAATTCTGAACTTTTAGTTTTTGTCTTTCTTTTGTTTAACTTTCACGGATCGATATGTTTTCTATTTATTTAATTTCATAAAATTTTATTCATTATTTTTCTAAATTTTCTTAAATGTATCTCCCCCTCACTCAAAAGTTGTATGTAGATATTTTCTTTCTTATTTTGTTTAACTGATATGATACGATGATGACAATAAAATGAAGTCGTGCTAAAAATAGTATTAATATAATTTCATATCTGTCTTTGTGTTGTTTGGATTGTAAGTTATACTTACAACTTCAATTCTCATAATATCAATTGAAAAATTCAAACGAGGATTGATGAAGGTAATAATTTGAAACAACAAAGGAACATACTTGTTCATTGCATTAGATGGTTGTTGGATCTCTTACACAAATGTCAGCCATGACTTGTGAGCAACAAATTGCTTTAGAAATTTTTGAATATGTTTTCATAACCAAAAGGGTTTTGTATAAGTATGAATCAGAAATTAAGGATATTAAATTTTATGAATGATTGATTCTCTAAATATTTTTCATGCATTATCTTATGGAGTTAGGATACCGCAGACAGGAACTCATTCAACAATTAACACTTCATTAGAAGTTGACTCTCGATCTCGAGAACCTAAAACCTTTCCACATTACAAGGCTGGAGGAAATATGGAGTATGATGATTTTACCTGAGACGATGCTGTTTTTGGGAGGCTAGTTCAAAAGTTATTGCATTCCACCCTATAATACATGGATACTCCAAAAAAAAAGAAAAAATACAGCTCCAATACGGATCGGACACGGATATGGACACAGCTCTGACATGTTTGCAACGCAACCTAACACAAACATGAGATATGCCTAACGGTACCTGACATGCTTCGGATTTGACTCGAAATTTTTCATCTTTTTCAATGTTTATGGGTTAAAAAAAAATTCTAAAATTAATTCAAATATAGAATTCCTCGACAAAATTCACTCTCTCTATCTTTTATAGTTGGACTTGTTTTTGTCAAAAAAATCATTATCCACATGCTACATTAGCCGTTCATTTTTCTCTTTATAATCTTTACAAGACGCGCGCGCGCACACACACACACATATATATATATATATTAAATACTTTCGACTGCTAATTGAAACTTATAAAAGATGATTATTCTAAAAGTAATGGCTCACCATCAACCATTCAAGATGTTTATTCCAAATTATAATAAATTTTTAATCCGTACCTCCAAAGTTCTTGAATCCAAACACAATCTAAAAATCTTAAAGGTTATGTTTGGTTCCTCTAGTTGAGTGCATATGTAATGTGAGGTGGGAGATGGGATTTGGTGGTGGTGTGCGTAGTAATCGTTTGTATGAAATTTGAGATATCAAATTACTTTTTCACCATTTACTGTTTATTTATTGTATCGAGAAAGCAGTATTGTACTATTAACATTTTAGGATATATATAATTTATAAAGTTTGATGCAACTATACAAAAACCGTAATTTTCTGTATTTATATCTGTACTTCTTATAAAAGTGTAAATTATTCAAAAGATTTTTTGAATTTTTTGAGATTTTATATGATTAAAAAGGAGGGTATAATTGAACTTTAATTATTTTTAATAATATAATTTAAATATGATTTTCAAGTATTCTTTTGTATCCCAAATTCTTTTTCAAAAAATGAAACTTTATATTTTTTCTATCATAACTTTTTGATTACTTTGACTTTTCAAATAAATACAATTTTATATTAAATTAGAATTCTAAAGCTTAATTTCCAACCATATCTCATAAGTATACATAGAGAAATTTATATGAGAAAATTATGATCGTTTAAAGTTGAGTATTATGCATATCTGTATTTGAAATATATGATAATTTCTCTACAATTTATATATTTCGATTATAATTTTAGATAAAAAAAAAAAAAGAAAGATGAATTTACTGCAAAAATAAAAATTTAAAATAAAAAAAATAATTTTTGAAGCTTTGATACTAAATAAAAAGTAATTGGCATAAAAAGAAATTTGTTATTCATACTCAATTTATTTATTTTTTGGTATCTAAATTTTTCCATTGATCTTTATCTACTTTGTTTTTTGTAATAATGGACATATCCTTTAACCTTTAACATCTTAATTTAGATTCAATCATCAATTTAATTATTTTTTCATGATACATTATTTCTATTAAATAAATTCAATAATATGACATTAAAAAATTAAAATTGGATAATAACAAACATATATATTCAAATAAAAAATTAAAAATTAAAACAGACCTAGACGAGAGCTATAATTATTTATTAATTGAGATGAGAGTATAAAATTATTTCTTTAATGTGACAGTTTAAGAAAAAGAGTAGAGAGGACAATAAAAATATTTATCTGATTTTTATTATATTTTCTTGGTATATTTTGCTTTTCTTAGACTTATCAATAGGATGAAAAGTCCAAAAAAGTTTGAGAAAATAAAAAGAAGAAAGAGCAAACAAATTTGTTCTAGCAAAACATGTCACTTTTAAACTCTAAATAAAGAGATAATATGACATGTACAAATCTCATGTTGTGTCACACCTCATAATTTTATTTTTCAAAATTAATATTCTTGTTCAAGACATATTATGATCTCAATCTCTTATGTTCTATCATATACTTTTTATTTTTTATTTATAAGGAAGTATATTGTTAGAAAATCTTAAATCTATATTATCAATAGATAAAATTTGATTTAACCAATTGAAACATAACATAAAAAATAAAAATAAAAATGAAAAATAAATAGAATGAAAACTGGTACGGATGTCATTGTAAAAAATTTAGATGAAGAATTAAAATAATTTTATTCTATATATGTCAATTTGACATTTAATGTAAAATTCGGGTGTCACTTAAAAATTACATGTATAAAACATATCAATATGATATTTATGATAAAATTTAGGCAACAAAATAATTTAATTTAATAAAATAACATATTATATGAAAAATAGAAGCAAGAATTAAAATTGAATAAAGTCTAAAAGTACCATTGTATGAACAAAAACTAAGTAAAATTTTAAGGGGTTATTTGCATCTTGAAGTTTAAATTTTTGACAACCACATCCCCTCATTTGATTAAAACTTCTAAGAGAAAATCAAAGTACAATATCCCTATATTTTTTAAAAAATTGCATGACTTTTAAAAAAAATAATTCATAGTTATCTTTTATAGTAAATAATTTTGTAATAAAAAAATGAATAAGATTAAATTTCATATTTTATATTATCTCCAACAAACTAAAGAGTATAGATTAGTTTTATATATAAATAATAATTAGAATTTTTATAATTATACATGGTTCACAAATTTACATATGTAATTTTTAAAATAAAATGAAAAACTCAAGTTTAAAATGAAATCTTTAATAATATAATATATCATACACTTTCAGTAAGAAAATCAAAATAAGTTATTTTCATATGCATTTTGAAAGAATTTTATTTACAGAATTTTATTTTATATGTATTAATATTTACGACAAAAGTCAGGTCCCTTTATTACACCTTAAAAATGTAAAAATTCAAACATCAATATGACATTTATGATAAAACTCAAACAACAAAATAATTTAACTTAGTAAAAATATAATATAAAAGATTAAATAAGAATTAAAATTCAATAGAATCTAAAAATATGTATAAGCAACTATAAAAAAATTGAAAAACTTCATTTAATATGTATCGATTTGACATTACTCAGGGCTATTCCTTAAACCATTTATTAATTTAAACATCATGAGAGTGGATTCAAATAGTTTTAATTTCAAGTTTTATGATAAAAATATCTATGTGATTGTTAATGGAATGAAAAAAGAAAAAGAAGAAAATATAGCTTTTTATAGATCTTCTATATTGCAATTTTTATTTTTTGTTATATTTTTTTATTGAAATGAATGAGAGAGAAAATGGAGTAAGAGGAGAAAGTAAGAAGATGGATAGGATTGGCCTTTATATATTTTTTGGGTTAATTAGTAATTATTAATAATATCATGATATTGTATTTGATTTTGGCAAAAAAATACTTGAAAGTTTTATATTAAAGTGACACTTGGTAATGATTTTTTAGTATTTTATCTTGACTAACTATGAATATTGCATTAACTAAAAAAATTAAAATTATTACAAAAATTTGAAAAAAGTATTTATCAATTTTTAGCATGTGAAATTAGAATTAGATCATGTATAATGCATGTAATGCACATAAATTTCGTGAAAAATATGTAAGAAGAAGACTTCTCGAGCCATCAAATCAAACAAAAGGATGATTAATGTGATCATGTAAGATTTTATTTAGTTATATTATTATTTATTTTTAAAATTATTATTAACTTTTATCTTTAAATATTTTGTTCCATCATTCATATCGATCTATACATAAAATAAAATTTAAAAGTGCCTTTGAATGTTTTTTGTTTGAATTATTTAGTATTTAATTAATATTTATTTATTTATAAAAATATCTTCTAATATTTTTGTTATTTATTAATATGATTTTTTCAGTAAATTATATGAATCACTAAAGCACGTACTTCTTACTAGTGTTTAATAAAAATTTGAAAGTTTTTCATAATGCATATAGATGACTAGTGTCACAGAAAAGTGAAAGCCAAAAAGCTTGATGGGTGTTTGTCAAAGGGGACTCATTCTAATAATTGTTGCAAGAGTTTAGAATAAACCAAGATCCTTTGACAAGATTTGATGAAACTATAAGTTGTATTTTTACCCCAACAAATATGAAAATTCATATTCATCTCATTTACATTTTGCTACTATTAGATAGTGAAGAAAGGACGCGTAGATCTGTTAATGGAGCCTGTTTGTGGTCGAAAGGGGTCAAAGGGTTCGTTTTTTGTTGATTTTTTTGTGAAATACTTCAACTTGGAAAGGTGAAGTCGAAGTCAAAGACAACAAACAATCTCATATCACATCGTTGAAGCCATTAACCCAACAATCTTGCCAGAATACCTCTTTTTCTATGTGGGATGAGAAGGGCTTAAAGAGTTTTGTGCTTTAAGTTAGCTCCAGAATAGACCGTTAAAATATTTGCATGATGTTCTACCTCTAAAGGGACTAAGTGGAATAAGCTGAAAATTCAATTAGGTAATCAACTTAACTCATATTCTTGGGTATTGAATATTTTTTAATGAATCTAATATGGGCCAATTTCAAAGGTACTTCTTCACCAAGGCTCAGTTTGGTTTATGAATCTCAGAAAAACAAATAAAAATAGAAAAGGAGAGATACAAAATAAACTATGGATTTTTTTTATTATTATCATATGTAAAAAATTTAGGGGGTTACAGATATCTTATACTACCATCGATTGACAGAGCGGAACGACTAGAAAAAAGAAGTGAAGTTAGAAAGCCGTATGATAGGTGGTAACGTAGCTCCGATATCCCAACACGCTGAGGGTTCCTCTTCAAAGGTTTACCCTCAACCTCCTAAAGTCCAGAAAGAGCTTTCTTCCCCACCCTAACTCCCTTCATGAGGGGCTTGACTCAACGGATCTCTGTGGCCCTTGAAAGAGCCGGCCCAGGAGCCTACGTTTTGTTGGCATTGAACAAAAGCCTAAGACATATACTTGTGCATAAATGATTATGAGTGACCACCTAATTCATCTATATCTCTATTTGACATATCATTCTTGTCATCATATTCTGCTACTTTTTGACATATAGTAGTGAATCTTTTCATCGTACTCAAATAACCTTAATATTGATACTTATTTAGTCAGAAAGAAAGAGATGAAAACAATATATTTTAATAATTATGTATTTTCTCTTCATTTTAACCCCTAGGTTTTGTTTGGTTCGCAAAGCAGAAGTGGAAAGAAAGGGTAAGGAAACTTAGCTTGGGAAAAGTAGAAATTGTTTAGTATGGCAGAGAAATGAAGTAAATCTACCGTGAAAATAAGGGTGACCAGAAAGATTAGTTTTGTGCTATACCAATTTACCATTCTCTTATTTAACATAAAGTATTATTGTCTATTAGACTTTATACTTCCATAGTTTCAATTTTTCACCCAACTTTGGATACAAACAAAACTATCATTTATAAACAGTTGTCTTTCTTAAGAATTGAAATCTTTTTTAAGGATTACATTTGAGATGATGCAGGGACAGTTTCCCCACAAAACAGAATCATTTTAAAAAAATTAAAAAAAATGTCATAAACAATATCAGATCTTATAGACAACTTTTTTAGAGCTGTTAGAAAAAATTATATAAAAATGCATGTGTAGATATATTAAATGTGAGTCAATATTACTTTTAAATCTAGCGGAATACTAATTGATTCAATTTGAATTCTCAACTCACCTACAAGCCTCCCCAAATACTATAACGAAAATACGCCACATTCATTTTTACTCCAATGAATACTACCAAAGCATCTATTGTATTTTTATATACCTTAAATCCTTGGAGAACTATTTTATAATGACACTCCAAGAGAGACGTAGAGAGAAAGAGATGATAGAGAATGTATTATATTTTGATAAAGAACGTACTATCTCGTTGTTTGTGATATTCGTTTGTTGGGAGAGATAACTTATTTAAAAGTCATATCTTCATCCTATCATAGTTGGAATCCAATTAGGAGATGTAAAAAATAATCAACATCCCTATCACAATAAGATTTTAAGTTGTCTCAAATATGGATACAATCCAAATGCACCAACATCTCCTACTCATACATATTTAACTCGACTCATTCGAATCACATCCTCATTGTTCTTATCTCACATACTTTCTTTCATACAGAGAATAAAGCATGCGACCAAGCGAGAAAAGAACAGGTGAGGAGAGTTATATTAAATAATTACAAACTAACATAACTCTACAACTCAAAACTCGCTATGTACCCCAAACTTTGTGGTCGCACGAGATCAAACATGTCTAATTCCTCAATAAGTATAGCATGCTTGACTCTCTCAGCTATGTATCTGTACTAATGTCTGTCAAATGCATTTTTGACTTAGTCAGTCGGCCTATGAGCTATAGAATATAAGTGCATTACCAACTTAGTTCTTCATCAGCCCCTCATGTCAATTAGTTTGGTTTTGACAGTTTTCTTAGTCATGCTCCGATAGACTGGATCAAATATGGCCATTGGATATATGCTAAAATAGTATCATCAAGCTTACACCTCATGAGATAGTCCAGGGTCCCAAGGGGTAGTAAAAACATATTAAAGGCCCATACAATGATGAAGTAGGGATCCATTTAGTCACTCCGCTTACAAGGTCATCACAAAGCACATGTTATGATAAAGCTCCTACTGAATTTGGGCATGTCACACACTAAATATCATACGAATCTTAGTCCAGTCACTAATCAAGTGCTAGACCTGCGCACTACTAGAAATCACTTTCCAAATGTGTCTTCTGATAATGCGCACATTTAGTTACAAACAGGCTTACATGAAGTTTGGACTTACTTCATAATCAATCAAGTACAATCTCGTCTTGGCCTCATGTTAAGGTGACTATAAGTATTAACCTTCTTTCCTGCTCAAAGCACAAAGGCGATCATTCGCATGCCTCTCATGAGTCTCATTCTATTAGCTATTAAAGCGCCAGGATGATTACCCGTGTAAGTTGGCTAATCAAAGTCTGGTTACAACTCAAAAATTAAGTATCCATACAATGAGAACTCAAAAATATCTCACTAAACATTAAATGTTCTCACAAGCTACAATCATCAAATTCTGCATAATCCTATACTACCCACATGCCTTTTGAGCATATCTCCAAACAATAGTTTAGTAAAAGGGATAAGTAACCACACCGCTCGTAGAAAAATGCCTAAGAACTATTTAATTATGTGCAAAACTCTCATGGGTGAAGCAATATCTGGTAAGAGTATACTTGGTCACCCAATAACACTCGGCACCCAAAACATACATCGAAGTGGCTTTA
Source organism: Paulownia fortunei (assembly GCA_019321725.1). Lineage (NCBI taxonomy): Eukaryota > Viridiplantae > Streptophyta > Magnoliopsida > Lamiales > Paulowniaceae > Paulownia > Paulownia fortunei. The sequence goes on from CM033123.1 coordinate 13,656,160, forward strand.
TTATCACAAAGATAATAACAATCTAGTAAATGTGCATCTTTTCAAGATTCTAGATTATCTCCAACTAATCTCAAACCAATCTATTAAGATATATAAGCATCATTTTGACTGCATCACACTATGTGCATCAACGATCACTTAAATATCCACTCATCATTTTAATTGCTATGCATAAGACTAGTCAAGTACATACACAGCGCACATCAGACTTTCTTCATTACTATACTAACTAGTATTTCATTTTTTTTCTTCCATTTCTATGCATTTCTTACTAACTAAGAACATAATTTTTAACCATGAAGTGTCAAATAGGATTAGCGTGATGCATACAAAATCTTGATATCATAACACCAAGTATGCATCCACATTTCCCTATGTCCATTCCAAATGTAAAGGACAACTACTACTGAGTGGCGATATCTTCATGTCCCTTCTAGCCATAACATTATAGCCCATATATAGAGAGAACTAAATTCTCTTATTGGTCTTGACATATAGTCAATAATTTTACTCGATCATCATAAGCCCTATTAGAGTGATAGTTTGATGAAATCAATAACACCACTATTTAGATGATTATTCAAGTTACAAACAGAGCTTTTCGAGCAACAATCTTTGCGCTTTTGCCCCACTTCTTGAATTCATTAGGTGATCCACTTAGATATCCTCGTCCACTCTTCATTCATATATGTCAACTTCAATCATCCACGACAAACCTAGACGAAAGTAGCAACAATTGATAGCATATTGTCGAATGGAGGGAATCTCACCTCACTACTTAGAAAAAATATCTCAAAACATTTACATTCCACTCTTAAGCACAAATATATCACCCTTAATTAAGTTATAAATTTGTCAATCAACCCATCTATTTTGCACATGACCTTCAGAAATCATATGTTTATAATGATTTTGCAACTAGATGGAAGATCAACCAGCTTTTAGACTTTGTTCTTAGCTATTTAGCTCATGTTTTTCCTTCACAACAACTATCCACTTAAAGCATCAAATGAAGTCACAAGTTCTGAGTTGACTTATCAACATCCACAAAAATAGTCGTGAAGGATATCCACTCAATCTCATATAGACGATGGAGAATAATTCATATTCACTTCTTGTTACTTGTGGAACTTGAGAGTCATATTCCAAGTGAGACACTCCAACTGATTTTGGGTCACTCCCACTATCCCAACGATTGCCGAATAAGTGAGACACTCCAACTATGCGACTTAATTTATATTATTTCTCCCTCAAGGTATTCATCACTGTTGAGAACACTCTTTCTTGAACTTACATAAGCACATACCCACTCATTAGGTTTGTAACCACATCAAAGCTCATAAAACATCAATGTTCAACTCCTCAATGTTCTCTACCTCTGTCAAGAATCACTCAATATAGCGCTTCTGACTAGTGATAGTGGAAACAGGAATGTACTGACTTATAGCATGAATAGATAGAAAAATAGAATTCACAATTCAGTGCCCCACTCATAAGTCCGCACTTGCCTTAGTGGACTAGCTCTAGAGGATACATAGCCCTCTTTTATTCTTCCCAACAGGCTTTCCTGCTAGAAAAACTATGCAAATGGAGGTTGGCATTAGCGAGTTAGCCAATAATGCCTCCTTCAGCTAACACAATCATCCTCCTAACATTGCATGCCATGATATAATTTAAAATACATCAATAGAAAAAGTATAAGAAACACCATCTTTAGTTATTCGCATCATAACAAAAAAGTGACCTATGTCGTATGGGTCTCTTACGTGAAAAAAATCTAGTTACTTAACCAAGGTCTTACAAGTGTATCAATGCAATTTAGACTCTATCGAATCTAGTACCTTTTGCACATCCCTAAGAAGTAGCTCGCATTAACTATTGAGATTGAGGTAGCTCTTCATAGCCTCATGTTGTGCACCAAAATATGGATGTACAACACTCGATAATAATGTATATGTGTGTTCAATCTCCAACCACATGCTATGTTATACCAATATCCATCGGATGAGAGATTTGTGAACATTAGCCAAAAAAAGAGAAAGTTCTTAGATGGTCAAACTTCACTCAGTATGATTACGAGCGAAGGGACTAATCTAATTACAATTACAGCACTTGGCATTTGTTGATACTTAGTTGTCTCCATTAGTAGGTGACACATTTTGTCATTTTATTAGATCGATTTACGACTCTAGTTTAAACTTTTGCTCTTGTCAAGCTACCATTTGCTATTCCAACATTAACCCAAGTTAGTTTGTTTTAGTTAAGATGAGCAACAAGTGCACCTACTTTTGTATATCTTAATTTCTACAATCAGCCTCAAGTTAGGCAATTTTTATCAATAACAACACAAGTAATAAATATCCATAAATTAGCTCAAATAGTGATCATAGGATAACTAGATCTCTCACTCGTAAATATGCTCATATTCCTAAATAAAGCTTAAATTCTTTGTTCAAATTCCGTATTTGCAGCTTAAACAACTTAAAACGCAAACTTTATTTTTGATCCATTTATATATTTTTAGCTTATAAGTCGCGACAATATTGGGCAACTTAAAGTCTTGTGTTTGCGGCTTAAACAAATTAAAGCACAAAGCTTACTGTTAATCCACAAGCATATTGTCTGTGTCTAAGTTACAAAAATATTGGAGAACTTATCTATTATCATGCTCAATTAGCTTAATATAGAATTAGTGAGTTGGTCTAAAAATTTTAAATTTATTGTGCAGAACATATGTACTGGTCTAGAAATTTTATCTTGGTTCCAAGTAAGTTTTTATTAGTTTATTCAATTCAATGAGATCGAATAATAAACTTGAGTTGACATTTGGTGCGTAATGTCGATATAATTGTTGGCCTATGGTGGTAATTAATGAAATGTATTCCAAAAAAATTACATGGCCTAGTGGTTGAATACTACTTTACTCCCTTGAAAGTCCCAATTCAATTCCCACTAGTTACAAACTTGTGGATATTTTAGCTTGTCTTTCTTTCATCCAGTGAAAACTAATAGGGCCAAACAAGGCTCTAACACACGGTAGCCATGCAGGCGCCTTGCATGCGCCACCTAGGAGCCTACCCCCAGTTGGATCCAAGTGCCACATCATCGTCTTTCCATCGCTAGTCAATTTTCCTGCGAATGTTATTTTTCCATCAAAAAATTTTAAAAATTAATATCTTTTTTAATTCTTGTCCGTTTTTGAAAATATACCAATTTAATCGTATTTTCATAGTCTATAATATGATACCAATATTATACCTCCAAAAATTAAAAAACAGATTCGATTTTTGGAGTTAATTATACGGGTCTCTCAAAAATTTTAAATAATCGATCCAATTTGCACCAAATTAAAACATGTATTTTACAGATAAAAATACAACATATGATGTAAATCCTTTTGGTCTAATTTTCATGCTAGAATTAAATTACAAACTTTTTTCATAAGTATCACACATAAAACTATATCATGCATTCGGTTAATTAAAACATAGCGAGACTGAGCGCTAATGGCTCTGATACCACTGTTAGAAAATATTGTAGAAAATACATGTGTAGACATATTAAATGTGAATTAATATACATTTAAACATAGTGGAATACTAATTGAATCAACTCAAATTCGCAACTCGCCTACAAGCCTCTTTGAATGCTACAAATGAAAATACATCAGACTCATTTTCGCTCCAATGAATACTATCAGAGCATCCACTGTATTTACACAAACCTTAAACCCTTGGAAATCTATTTTTTGATAATACTCCAAGAAAAACATAAAAAGAAAGAGAAGAGTGTATTCTATTTTAAGAGAAAATGTAATATCTTGTTGTTTGTAATATCTATTAATTGAAAAAGATAATTTTATTTAAAAATATATCTTCCCTGTCACAATTGAAATCCAATTAAAATTTCAAGTTATCTCAAATATCATATTATCCAAAAGCACAAACATGAGAATTCTTCATGTTAATAGTTCAAAATGTCAGATATTATATATATTATCAGTTGTCTTTTAATAGTTCAAAATGACAACTTTCTCTTTTAGTTGTCTTAATAGACAGCTTTCCCCCTTTCTCCGTTAGGTTTCAGATATTATAGTACGACTGATTTTAATAAACTCGTGAAAAGAGCTTGCAACTATCTAACTTGGTGAAGTTATTTTTACTGAAAAACTTCTACAGTGTCAAGCAGTCGCTACTCTTTTTCTTTTTTGGTAGAGAATTTGTTAATGATGAATATGTTGTTGATTGAATCAAAATTATATTGATTTTTATGCATTATTACTAAGTTTGTGAAATAGAGACAAGAATTCAGAACAGGGGTCTTGTACCAGCCAATCCACCAGAGAGGGAACTTGTCTTTTTATATGTGAACTATGTAGCCATCCTTTCTCTCAGTCCACAGTTTCTCTATCCTTAGAAAATCCAACACAAATCTTGGACAATCTTAAGATTCAGAACAGTTCTTCATGTTACAATTAACAATATCAGTGACTGAATGGGTTCACATAGTCCAAAATCAAGATCACCCTTCTTTGCATGCTTTTATGGATTTGAAGTTCTTAATTTTGACATCTATTACCTTTTTTCATACATGCTAATACAGCTAACATTGGATCAATATATTTTATATTTATTTGTTTGATAAATAACAAGTGGCGAGGAGCAATCGTCCTTGAGTCTGATTCGTAACTTCTTTGTGGAAAGTTACTGGGCCAAACTAACTAGACTTACTACCTTCCTGGTAGCATATTTTATGTTTCAATTAAATCTTTCAATTATGTTTTTTCATAATCACATATCAATATTATTTTCAAGTACTAATAATATACTGTAGAAAAAAAGTAATGTGTAAATGACAAAACTCTTTTATGTAAGTGTCAAATTCGTAAGATACTTTTTAGGAATCTCATAATACCCAACTCCTAATTGTTTTTTTGATTGAATTAATTGAGCCCCTTATTTGTACCTCTTCAAAGGTGGTCATTGGCTTCAGATTGAGTTTATTATGCACACATTTGAATTCTTTTTAAGTGAAATGGCTAAGTAAATCATTACATCGTAATCTATAATAGTATTACGAAGTCCATACGAAAGAACCATATGAAATTAGAGAAATAGCCATGGCCATGGCCTTTACCACTTGAATAACTGAATACATTGCCACATAAATAGTGTGTGCCTCTGGCTTTGAACTTCCAATTCTTCTTCAAAATATTTCTCCGAAAATTATTCATGCTCGAATCTTTTAAAACTCATTCCAATGATAATATGGAACCTGGACCTATGTCTTAATTAGTGAATTTCAAACCATAATATCAAGCCAGTGACAACACGTGCTAGCTTCATGTAAATAGTGAAAAACACAAAAACAAACTTATATAATTGAAAGATAAAAATGTAGAGATAAAGAAAGACCAGTACACAAGTAAACCATATATAACACTAGAGAAATTCCAATCTAATGGATAGTACAACAAAAACTGAACGTATATGTAAATATATATCTCGACTCTAATGTCAAAAACCACTCTTTTTCTTCATTCAAATTGGGAGTATCTGTGGCCGTTGCCCGGAAGTGTTGGCCACAACCCTGCATATATTGTTCACGAACCGGCGAACGCGCTGAAAGTCTCCACCTTCCTCTTCCTCTACAGCTAGTTTATGGTATAACCAATACAGCAATTCACCTGCTGATAGCAACACAAATAATGCGTAAATGAAAGGGCTAACCGAATCCGGGAACAAAACAGACGCCAGTGCTGCAACTGACGCATAGCCAGACCAGACCAAGCAATGATGAGCAACAACAGCAAAACGGCGCATAGAGAATCGCAGCAGCACGACGCAAGCTAAGTAGTAGACGACGGAACTGGAAACCGCCACCCGCATTGATCTGGGATGGGTTGCAAATGGGCTCTTCTGATAATTCCCCTGGTACTTCAGCTGCAGGAAGGTCATGAGTACCGGAATAATAAAGGCAATGCTTTGATGGAAGGAACTGATGAACCGCATTCGAACGAAATAGAAAAGGTAGCATCTCAGAGTAAAAGCAGCTGCATTGAAATGTCGAAAAATATAACTGGGAAAGGCAGAAAAAGCGGATGAAAGAGTGTTTAACTGCGCGTAGACTAGCATCCGGACGTGTGTTGGAAATGGGATCGTTCTTGAGTTTCCGGGCATTGGATTCTCTGCACCTGCAAGAGGGGGGAGACTAAAGATATGCTGTTCCAGAATAGAATTAATGGCAAGAAAGGGAAGAGAGTAAGAGGTTTTATCAGTGCTCTTTCTTGCCTCTGGTTCTGCGTGGTGTGGATTGTTACGGTATATCAGTTCGAGTAGCAATTTTCCTAGTACTATCGGCTATCATGTTGTATGGGATTTTGTTGGCAGATATAGAAAGGTTTAAGGTTCAGAGGGGCCTCAGATGCTGAACTAATGTAAAAGACCATGTGTTGAGAGGTTCTAAAGGGGGTATCCACCAAACATGAAAAGCAAGACGTGTGCTCTGAGGGGTATGTGGGTATTCACACTATGATTTGAGCAATAGAGGACAAGAGACAGAAGGCAAGAGGGTCTTCATTTGAAAAAGACAATAAATAAGATACTTTTTTTTTTTTTTTTTTCTCTTTTTTTAGGTTGGTTGGACTTTGGATGCTTCGAGTAAAATTGCACTTTTCTAGCGAGTTTTGTTTCCCGTCTCGTTAAAGAACCTTTGGATTAGGGGGTCAAGTGTTGAAAACCGCTTGCTCCCCTCTTCTAATTTAAAAGGGTAATGATAGGATTTTGGGTAATACTCGATCCATCCTAAAATGACCTGATCAAATGCGTAATATATTTAGACAAATTTATTCTTACACGGAACTTTTACTAACACAGATGTCATTACTAAACCCTCTTCGAGACCAAAATGAAGCTGGCTTGTTTTTTTTGTTTTTTTTTGTGAGATGGTTCAAGTTAAAGGACTGCCCATAAAGTCAAAGCCAACATTTTAGTGTCATGGCAGCCTTGAGGACGATAAGCACGCATTCCCCCAACCCCACCCACCCCCACAAGAGAAAATACCTCTTTTTCTCTCTATGCCATTAAATAAAAAAAAGGGGGCATAGAGTTTTAGCACTAAACTGATGATCATCTATTTTGCTTTTGTGAAATGTGTATATTCTGTCATTCTGTTCTACAATGGGATATAAAACTTGCAATGGCTGAAACATCTGGAGGGACCAATTGAAATTAGCTCAAAATTAGATTTTGCTATTGTCAATATCGATTAGTGCTCAATTCCATCAAATGGGAAGTTATAATGTTATAAATTGCACTTATGAGGTAGGACAATATGAAATTTTAACTCTCTCAAAATTACATGTTTGCATCTACAATTATGTCAGATATATAATTTTATACGTGAAAAAAAAAAAAAGGAAAAAATGTCATGAGATTCTTAGTGGTAACATTTTGTGTGGAGTACCAAAGGGGTTCAGGAAGTTCATTTGGATCTCCCTTTCTTTCTGTGCTTTCATGGGATTGGGTCCATCTCTTTTCTTACTTTATAGGCCTATGATAGCTGGCACAGGATCACAATATTTTGGATTTTTATATGTTCAAATAATGGGTTTGACTATACTAATCTCATGACCTGTATTTGATTGAACTCTAATTTCATGCAAATATCAAGCTTGTAAATAATTCAAGCAATTCACAAATGTATGCTTATTATTCTTTAGCCTTGTTTTTGTGTTTGATTTGTTGTAAACTCTAAGATTGCGTCTGAATGGAGGGTTTGATAGAGAAAATAATTTAAAATTACTGAAAAAAATTGTTTTAACTTAAAATAATAAACCCAGTGATTTTTCAATGCAAACATCCCAAGTTCCAAGTCTTTTACATTTTGCTAGTATTAGATAGTGAAGAAAGTAGGCATAATTTGTACAAAATCCAGCAGAACTTTGAGATTTGTCAATGACCCTGTTTGAGGTCAAAAGGGGTCATAAGGTTCACTTTTGGGTTAAATTTTTTTGTGAAAAGGATGATCGTGTTGAAGTCAAAAGACAACAATCTAATATCACAAATTTGAGGGGCGTTGACCCAATATTCGTGGCAAAATATATACCTCTTTTTCTCGGTGGGATGAAAAGGGCTTAAAGAATTTTGTGGTATGCATGCACGATGTTCTACCTCTTAAGGGACTAAGTGGAATAAGCTAAAAACTCAATTAGGTATTCACCTAAACTCATTTTCTTGGGTATTAAACAATTTTAAATGAATTTATGCCAAATACTGCCAATTTACAATGTAATTGTTCCGTAAGGCTCAGTTCGGTTTATGAATTTAAGAAGAAGAAAAAAACAAAAAAGCAGAAGTGGAAAGAAAGGGGCAATGAAACCTTTACCTTGGAAAAGTTCATATCCTTTAGTATGAAGTGAAATGAAGTAAAAATCTAATAATTCTCCTATGTTTGGTACCATGAAAATAAGACTGAACATTGAAATTAGTTTTGTGTGCTATATCAATTTACCATTTTCTTATTTGACAGAAACTATTATTGTCTATTATTAGACCTTATAATTCTATAGGTTGACTTTTCCACCCAACTTTGGAAGAAAATAAGTTAATGGTTGAGAGGGCCGAATTTCTTTATCCCTGGTATTTACTTCCCCTCCAACTACTATCTCTAACAAAACAATTTAAATTTATTTATACATCCACTTTTACACCAATTTTCATCCTATACCAGCAATAGGGACAAGAGGATGCAAATCTTTCTTCAACAGAAGTTGAAGAAAAGATGTGTCGAGCATTACGTGGTGCTACCGTAACTCATCAGAAGTTCAAAAATGGCTGCGGAATCTGATGTTTAAAATTGGGGATCCTGAAATGTGTAACATCCATATTCATCAATACACACAACAACACGTGTTCCGTTCAAATTCAATTATTGCAAACTAATATTTTATCTCGTATATCATTTCGTCAATACAGACAACATGTATATTGATGACATTATTAAATGAATATATGATATGTATTAATAAAATTAAATGTGAAATGGAATACCATTTTATAATAAATGATCCGAACACACAATTATCAATTGTCACACCTTGCATATATATGAGAAATAAATCAAATATGGCATGATCTGGAGCCTACTGGCAGACAACCATAAGTGTCAAATTTGCAAAACATTTTTCAGTAATCACATAGTACCTAGCCCCAAATGGGATTTTCATTGAATTAATTGAGACCTTATGTGTATCTCGTCAAAGGCGGTCATGACTTGAGATTAAGTCATCCCAACATAATAAAATTCCACACGTCGCCAAATCCTACCACAGGAAAGACGAGATTTAATTTTCAATTTGAATTCATGGCTACATTATAATCTCAATTGACAACCACTTTAAGTACATTGGATTATTATAGTATTACAAACTCGACCCATGCAAAAGAACCAATGTAATATTACATAAATACCCATTACCATTGTCTTTACCACTTAAAAAAATAGAATACATTGCCACATAAATAACTATTGACTAGTTATTATTTTTTGGGATTCAAGTATCCATCTTCATGAGGTTTGCACATATATATATGTGCCTCTGGCTTTGAACTTTCAGTTCTTGTTAAAACATATCCCCAAAAAATAGTCGAAATCCAATTATAACGTCCAATCTGATATCTAGGTCTACATTTTACTAAACCCTCTTTGAGATTTGGCCGTCAAGGGAGAGTGTTAGGATGGGTGGTGAAATCACAACCATCCATATAACCACAATCTTCTCCTTGAGAAAAAAGTTGGGACTTCAGATTGGCTTTGTCCTCTTTGGATCGAGGATCTGTTCTGGATCTAAAATCTTGCGGGATTAATTCGCATGACTTGTCAATCTATTAAGAATTAAATTTGAACATTATCAACCTTATTTATTTATTATTTATAGTATTACTATTAAATTTTGATATTCTTGACTTAGCTATGATTATAAAGTATATATATATATATATTTTAATTACTAAATATGATAATAACATTAATTTAAGAGAGATTAATATAATTAAATTATGCATCCTCCTATTTTGAAATATTTTATATAGTTTGACTACTTACAATTTTTTTAATTTTAATACAGTTTATTCATAATGCAAGTTTGTATTAGTTCTATATAAGACAGTTATAATATTTTTGAATAAAAGCTAAAGTTTAAAAATAATTTTAGAATAATTTTATAATTGATCTAATAATATTGCAATATTTATAGTTATTCAATTTAGAAATTAGTAAAGTAAACTAAGTAGTAATTATAAAATATATTTTTTATAAAATAAGAATAATAACACAAAGTAGGTTCATTAAGACCCGATCCGAAACCCATTTAATTGGATTTAGACACATTACGAATAGATCGAATTTATTATAGATCCGTATTTGAACCCATCTTATTACCATTTCTAAAATTTAATGAACTCAACAAAAGCTTGTGTATCTTGTGCAACTGTTGTGGTTTACAATGTATTAATCATCCCATTTAAAAGAAATGCTCATGAGAAATAATTATGAAAGACTTCGGCCATCTATCATTGTATACATCTGGTTTTGGACTTTCAATTTTTCTTCAAAATATTTCCAACTACAATATACAATCTGTATTCAGGTCTAAATTAGACTATTTCAAACCATGCATAGATCAAATTCACCCACCCAAAAAGAATGGTCTATTCGCCATGATGTCGACCAATAACGCTAACTACATGTAAGAAGTAAAAACTACACAAAAATTTTATATAAACATGTGCGGAAAAAGAAAGAGCAGTAAATAAATAAACCATATATAAAAGTAGGGAAATTTCAACCTATTAGATAGCACAACCAAAATTGAACACAAATGCAATATAAATAGAAAGGTTCAAGCAATATTTTAAAAATTGAATCTGATCGTTGGGTTCGACTCTAATCTGTTTCATAGCAAAAAAATTATTTAAATCGGTCAAAATTAATTTTTTTATTTTTTAAGAATATCAAAATAGATATTTAATCACATGCATATGATTATTTGAATTTTAAATTATAATTAATTATATTACCATTCTATATAAAATAATAAAAAATATATTTATTTCTCACCAGTCTAGATGGTTGAATCGATCTCTTCAATTAAACTATTAACAACAACAACAACATTAATTTGATCCCTAATTTAATTATTAAAATACTAAACTCAAGGTTGTGAGGGCCTAAGAGATTGCTAACGTATTAACAACTGGCCTGGTTATTTTCTCTGATACGTGCAAAGTGGGTTACAACTATTTACGCTATAAAACAATATTGTAAAAGGAACCATATTTCATGGCCCAGTTGGATCTGCCTTATGTCGGATTGGATTTTTGGAAACTGGACAAGAGTTCAAGTGAAATGCAACACTACAGTGTCATCACAGCCTTTGCAGAAAAGCATCATAGTACCTACACTTTTACTTATTAACTGACGACAAACTCTTTGAAAGGGAAGTGTCTTGTGAAAAGTTGTGATGAGTCCAGATTGTTAAATTACATTCTTTACTTTTACTCATTACTACATTACTAGATCTTGTTATGTTCATGGTTGGCATCTACACATTTTTTAATTGATGGGCGCGACTTAAATGATCATTATGTCACTAATTATATCAAATTGTGTCGATGCTTATAATCTGTTACATACCATCAGATCATGCACTATCATTTTTTGAGATCATATTATAATTTTCTATTTTAAAATTTTATTAATAGCAAAACTATGTTGATTTCTTCTGATTAGAAATATATAATTTTACACGTGAGAAAAGAAAAAAAGAAAAAAATGTCATGATATTCTGAGTAGTAACTGTTCGTGACTTATGAGCATCAAAGGAGTACAGACAAAAGGAAAAAATGTCGTGAGATTCTGAGTAGTAGTTGGTCATGACTCATGAGTACCAAAGGGGTTCAAGAAAGGACCTTTCAATAGATCATATTGGGGTGAGTTCGACCCAATTATTGGAGAGAAATTATGAATTTTTTTGATAAATTAAATTAATGAGAATGAAAATAATATACACAAATTTGATAATAGAGTTTGATCAATTGTGTCTATATTTCTGAACCTGTTGCAAATCGTTTTACTAAAAAGAAAAAATATACAAGTATTTATAACACTTACAACTCACAAGTCACACAGTAATTTTTATTTACAAAATTATTTCACAAACTTTCTCTTAAACTTTTCTTTCAAACTTTCTCTAATTATCTAATTTTGGGATATTCTACAAATGAGAGGTAGAGGGATTTATATAAGTTTCAAAAAATATAGATTAGTAAAATTTAGGTAAAAAATTATGCAAAAAATTAGATTAGACACCTTAATTGATATTTGCTTAAATTAAGCACCTTTTGTTTTTTACTAAAAATGATTTGGCCATTTTCTTGACAATTATTATAATAAATGGAAGGAATTATGTCAATCTAAGGACGTACAACCGTCATAATTCATATTAATTTTTACTTAATAATGGATTTATAATTTGACCAAATTAAGAAAGAATTTGACTTATATTGCTCATTATGTTTATTATTAAACCATTAAATTAAATGATGACACATGGGCCAAGTGAGAGAATGTTAGGTGAAATATTTTCTAATTAGGCACATGTGATGGACCACATAATTATAAATAAAATAAATTAAAAATCGGTCATCTTTCAATCCATCCATCAATAATTTTCTTTTCATAAAAAAAAGTATACGTAAAAACAGTTTTATGAGGTTAAGAGAAAGAAACACGATTTTTTCCAAAAAAAAAAAAAATTTGATTGAATTCAACACTAACGTGAAGGTAAGTTTTTGCTTAATTATAATTTTATGAAAATTATAAAATTCTAAAATTTTAGGGGTTAATATTTATGTAAAATTATTTTTTTATCTTCATAACTAAAGATTTACTAACACCACCGCTTGCGAACCAAATAGAAAAAGATAGCATCTCAGAGTAGAAACAGCTGCGTTAAAGCGCCGAGAAACATAATTGGGGAAGGGACAAAAAATGTAAAACATTCAAAGAAAATGAAGCAGTGTTTAACTGCGCGTAGAAAGAACGCATCTGGTTGTGGATTGGAAATCGGGGTCGTTCTTGCGTTTTCAGGCATTGGATTTTCTGCAAGAAGAGAGAGACTAAAGAATGGTACTGTTCCAGAATAGCATTAGTGGCAAGAAAGGGGAAAAGAGGGTAAGAGGTTTGATTTGTGGTGTGGTTTAAGAAACATTACAGATGAGTATTATTTATATATGTTGTTCACTATTATGGAAGAAAAATCGTAAGGTTTAAGGTTCAGAGAGGCCTGAGATTTTTGCTAAAATATCCACCCTCTGGCAGTGGTTATTTTTGTCTGTTACATGCAGAAGTGGACTAATGCCGAATCTACTGTCAGTGGAATGACCGTATCATATGAGCGTGACATATATGCAAGACATGGAACCATAAAATCACAACCATCCCTATAAATATATTCATTAATGAACACGAAAAAAGCTTTAAGTATTGTTTCTTTACAACGTAATGAATACAATGAAGGAGAACATGTTTTTTCATAAGCCAAAATACATAAATAATTTAATTTAAGAAGGGCAACCAAACACACGTGTATACAAGCGAAAATAGAACCAAAAAGCTAACCGAGTTTTGAACTTTCAATTCTTCTTTTCTGTGTCTTGAATCTTTCAACATTCATTCCAATTATAATATCCAATCAGTATTTATGTCTAAATTAAGACCAGAATCATATTCACCCCAAAGAAGAATTAATGCTGGATTGGACATGATGTCAATCCATTGGGAACACTAACTACATGTGAACATTAAACAACCACAAACACAAATTTATATAAACATGTAGAGAAAAAGAAACGCCATTACATAAGTCACAAACCATATATACATATATATATAACAGTATGGAAAGTGGAAAACCTTATGGATAGTACAATAAACACTGAACGTGTGTGTGTGTGTGTGTGTGTGTTTATATATATATATATATCTTGACTTTAATGTCAAAAACCAATAGTGTTTCTTGATTCAAAAATTGGGAGTATCTGTGTCCGTTGCCCAAAAGAGTTGGCCACAACTCTGCCTATATTGTTCAAGCGACGGCGAATGCCCTGAAAGTCTGCACCTTCCTCTTCCTCCACCACTACTTCATGGTATAACCAATACAGTAAATCACATGCTGATAGCAACACAAACAATGCGTAGATAAAAGGGCTAACCGAATCCGATAACAAAACAGACGCCATTGATGCAACTGAAGCGTAGCCAGACCAGACCAAGAAATGTTGAGCAACAGCAGCAAAACGGCGCCGAGAGAATCGCAGCATCGCGATGTTGGCTAAGTAGTAAACGACGGAACTGGAAACCGCCACACGCATTGTTTTGGGATGGGTTTCAAATGGGCTCTTCTGGTCATTCCCCTGGTACTTGAGCTGCAGGAAGGTTATGAGGACCGGAATTTTGAAGGAAATGATTTGATGGAAGGAAGTGATGAACCGCCTCCGAACCAAATAGAAAAAGATAGGTTCTCAGAGTAGAAACAGCTGCGTTAAAGCACAGTGAAACATAATTGGGGAAGGCACCAAAAATGTAAAACGCCAAACCAGTGTTTAACTGCGCGTAGAAGAAATGCATCTGGATGTGGATTGGAGATGGGCTTGTTCTTACGTTTTCCGGCATGTGCAAGAAGAGACTAAGTCACTAAAGAAATGGTGTTCCAGAATAGAAATAGTGTCGAGAAAGGGAAGAGGGTGAGAGGTTTTTATTGGCGCTCTTTTCTTCTTTTCTTTTCTTTTCTTTTCTTTTCTTTTTGGTCTTTGGTTCATTGAGGTGTGGTTCGAGAACCTTCCTACTATCATTGTTGCAAATAGCCAAATACCCACATAGGTGTACATTTGAGAAATAGAGGTTTTACAGGGCTGTTGACTCTGTTTCTTAGAGGTGTGGGTTATTGTGCTATAAGAAATGTTGCCAAGGAATACCACTTTTATGTAGATTTAAATGGTGTGAAAGCAATTATTTTGGTATGGTATTATAGTGATAAATTCCTATGGGAAAAGTTGGCAATTATTTTGGGATTATAGTGATATACCAGGGAAAATTCTTTTTAGTGGTTTATAAAAGGGTAGCAAACTGCAACAGTTCAACTATGCTATCGGAGTAAGAGCAAATTTAAGGGAACCTCTTGATTTTCTTCCATTTAACCCTAGGAAAATGAAGTAAATCTCTAATAGTTTTCCTACGATTGGTACCATGGAAATAATACTGCAAAAGAAAATCAATTTACCATTTTTTTTTTTATATTCAGGTTTCCGACTTGCGCCAAACTAATTCTGAAACTGCAAGAACCTCGCCCTAGACCCTTGAAATGGTTAAATCACGGGATATGCCCCCAACTAACATCCACCATCCTATTAAAAACTGTACACTTTTACGCACAAAAAATCCAATTTACAGTGATTGCTCGATAAACACCGGCCGCAGAATCCCACTGCAATCATTAGTAATTGCTCCATACCAATAATTCATCCGCTGGTTCCCACTGGAATTCGAACCCCCATCCTATTTCTGGAAGCAAGTTCAAATTGATTGTTTCGCCAATTGAATTGTGATTCGAGGCACCATTTTATTATTTGACAGAAAGTATTATTGTCTATTATTAGACTTTAGAGTTCCGTAGTTTCAGTTTTTCACCCAACTTTGGAAGAAAATAAGTTATTTTTTTATCTATCCCTCATATTTTACTTCCCCTCCAATTATTATCTCTAACCAAACAACATTCACTTATACTAAATTTTCGTACTGTACACTTTCACTTTTTATGTCAACCAAACATAAAATAAAGATAAGGCTACGTTTGATGTTATTTTTAATATTTTGAGAGATAATTTTTGGAAATATAGATTTTGGATAGTGAAATTGAGGAATACTTGGAGAAACAAAATGTATTTGAATGAATTGTTAGAAAATAATGATATAATTTTATTTCATTCCCAAAAAATATTGAAAAAATATTTGATTTTATTTTTAAAAAAAATTCTAATTGTAAATATCATGTTAACATTATTTTCTACGGTTAGTGATAGTGCAGTAGCATATAAGATTATTTGACAAAATCAATAATTGATTAGTGTTTTGGAGGAATAAAACCTTAGTCTTAATCTCCAAAATCGTGATTATTAAACATATTTTGATTCTCGCAGGAGAACGAAAATATTATTATGATCTAGACGAAGCATAACTGTTATAAGCCAATCTAAAGCCCAAACAATTGAAAACAGAATTCAAGAACAAAAGGTTCAAATATGGTGTCAGATGTAAATTTTTAGACCTAATAACAGGCTCTCTGATGTTTGGTTCTTATTGGCCACACTTTTAACTTCTAAACCAGAACTGAAAATCAGAGCACTATAATTGTGGTGATGTATACACTTGTAGTGTTTTTGATATATGTTTAGTACGAATTATAAAAACTATTCTTGAAATTTATGTATTTATAAAAAAAAATATTTAATTTATTTATCCGTGACATTTATTTTAATTTTATAAATTGCACTTATTGAAGGATATTTATAAAATAAAGACGTTTGTTTCCTCAATAAAGTATTTATAATATTTTAATAGAGGTATTTGTAATTTTGAATGATAATTAAGTTTTTTTTACATAAATAATATTACCCACCAAACAAGAGGAGGAACATTTCAAAAATTAAATTGTGAAACAAATAATGTGGAGATTCATTTCCGCAGAACAAGACAACTACATTTTAAGTAGAGTGGACGATGAGAATACGGAAACATGCATGTGCCAGAAAGTTAAAATGCACTGAATATATTATATTGCTTTTGATGTGGTGGCAAGTTGCAACCATGCGTAAAGGTCACGCGAATGGTAGAAAAAATGGCCGTATTTGCAAAACAATTTTGGCAGATAGCAACGAAGTCTATTCTTAATATTTTGGTAGAAAGCAACTAAGTCTCTTGGACAGTGAACTTATAAAATTATAAACAACCAAGATATTGATAGAATACCATGATTAATGACCTCAGAAAACACGAAGTTACTGGGTTTCTTATTTACAGTTTGGTTGATTGAGCAACCACAAGAGATTTTCGAAGACAATAATAATAATAATAAAAAAAAAAAAACTCAACTATTTTCCAGGAATTATGAATGTAGTTAGCTGTTGGAATTACGGCGCACGTTGTACTACAATGTGCATTAGTTTTTCCACAGCAACAATAGAAAAAGCATTAGTATGTATGGCATGCTCAAGAATATTTCATTTGTTGCCATATTCTTTGATTTTGTAATGCAATTTCTTTGCATGGTATGGGTATAAGTAGGTAATATATTTTGTTTGTTATTATAACAAAAACTCTTGGTCGGGATACCAAAAAGAGTTAAAATATGGTACATATTCGTGCACTTACAATTTTCATGATATTTAGCTTAAGTATAAGTAAATAGTATATTTTGTTTATTACTATAACATAAACTCTTTCTCGGGACACCAAAAATGCCCCAATATGATACATATTCGGGTTCTTACAACTTTCAAGACATCTCAAGTGTCCACAAAGGTTTGAGATGCCTTAAAGAGTCTCTCTGCATTATAGTCGGAACACTTATATATATTCTTTTAATAAATTACAAATAAACACTATTTATATAAAATTACAAATATAGTAATAATTTCTTCGGCAACAAACTTAAAAGGAACATTTTTATGTGTTCTTTAAAATATGTTAAAATATCTCTAACTAATTATATTAGAATATTTATAAATATCATTATATAGTTTGGAGACAAAACTAAGTGTTCGATAAAAAGTTAAAAATACAAACATAAGCTCAGTTGGTTTAGGCCGCAGAGTTATTCCTTGCTGGCAGTCGCAGTGTACGGGTTGGATTTCGCTTGGTGGCCAGGCTCCGTCCCAAAGGGATGGTCGGGCCCCGCCAGGCTGAGGTGGACCCGTTGTGGGCACCAGTATACAGGGATTCTTTGTGTGTGATTAACAGTTGAGGCACATCTCATGATTTAACTCCTCCTCCAAGCTCAAGGGGCGGGGTGGAGGGGGTGCTCGTGATAGAGCATTATCCACAAAAAAACAAAAAAAAAATTATATTTTCAAATCCATATGATCCATCTAATACACGTTTCCAGCATTTAAATTAAAGATGTCAAATGTGCTGGGCCGGCCAGGAAACCCACAAAATTAAGAAGAAATATTTAGAATAATAAAATTAGACTAATCAAATAAAAATCAAACAATACATAGAATTATCAACTAAAAAATTGTATAGTAGCTGCAGTTAAGATAGTTGAAAAAATAAGGACATAAATTTAGAATAAGAAATTTAGACTAATCAAATAAAAATCCAGACAAAATTTCTACTCAAAAGTCCCTCACTGACATTGCTTCTTCAAGCTTCTGCCATCGCCGTGTATATCCCACAAGTCTTGAGCGGGATGTCACGCACTGCTAAGCCATGACCAGTTTCATTGCAGTATTTTTGGGCTTGGAGGCTCACCCGCAATTTTGTAGAATATTAGGGACATTTTGGACAATTGTTAGGAACTTATAAAAAGTCTCCTTGTATATATCTAGTAGAATCACTTTAGCATATTTTTTGAAAAATTATAGAGAGTTTCTCCCAATCGTAGGATTAAATAGATCACCATTGTTCATTTAGGAGGTGGAGAAGTATAAATAAGGGTAAGAACTTCATTTGTAAATCATCCAAACAAGAGTTGACTCTTGATAAGAAAATCAATAAAAAATGCTAGCCGCTTTGGCATATTTTTTGGAGAATTCTAGAGAGTCTTTCCCAACCGTAGGATTAAATAGATCATCATTGTTCATTTATGAGGTGTAGTAGTGTAAATAGGGATAGAAACTTCATTTGTAAACCATCCAAACAAGAGTTGACTCTATTTAAGTATTGGTTGATATTTCATCTAAGTGCAAGACCATTAGAAACATGTGATTTCTAAAGGTCAAGTGCAAAATAGATTGGTTGATTGATATGTGTATAGCTCAACCAAGGGAGAAATATTTACACATAATAGAAGAGCATAATTTTTTTGAGATATTCTGCCTATGTGGTGAGTATTGCCTCAGTTCATTAAGATATTATTAGTTATTGCCACTTTTGTCTAAGTTTATTCTAGACGATTAAGGTTGATATATATGAATGAGGAGTGGACGAGGAAATCTATGTGGATGGCCTAATAAATACAAGAAGTGGGGCAAGAGAGCAAAAGATTGCTGATCAA
The DNA here is from genome assembly GCA_019321725.1 of Paulownia fortunei. Taxonomy (NCBI): domain Eukaryota; kingdom Viridiplantae; phylum Streptophyta; class Magnoliopsida; order Lamiales; family Paulowniaceae; genus Paulownia; species Paulownia fortunei. Next base: position 13,675,493 of record CM033123.1, read on the forward strand.
GAAGCTCCATTTGTAACTTAAATTATCATCTAAATAGTGGTGTTAATGATTTCATTAAGCTATCACTTTGTGTGTACACTCGACTAGTATTGTCCTTTACAATTAGATTATTGATGAGTGAGTATCAAAATGATCTCTACGCAAATATTGTGATGCTGTCAAGTGAATACCTAGATATTTTAATAGATTAGTCTGAGATTTGAGGTAATTTAGTATCTTGAAAAGATGCGCATTTTATGCACATTTGTCATGACGTTTGTTCATATGATTGAAAATGGTTGGCAATGTGCCTCTGACTTTAAACTTTCGGTTCTTCTTAAAAATATTTCCCAAAAAATAGTCAAGTACTAATTATAATGTCCAATCTGAATCTTGGTCTGAATTACAATATTTCAAACCATGAGCGAATCCATCCAGAAATGATAGATTTGACAATGAAAACACTAATTACATGCAAAAAGTGTAAAACACAATAGCAAACTAACATAAAAGATAAAAAAAAAGTACAACCAATACATATGTAAAGAATACATATGCTACATGAGGGTTTGATAATTACCTTCTATTTTAAATATTATTTTATCTCATATTTCAATGTAATTATCAATTAATGATATCATTTTATACACTTAGTATGTATTAATGAGATTGAAATAGGAAATCAAACAATATTCAAAATAGAGAATCCGACTTCGATAGATACCTGGATAGCACAATAAAAATTGAACATACAATATGCTTTGAGTCTATTGGTTGTATTGTATCGAAAGGAGATTTTATTTCAAGTGAAGTGACGTAAGTACAAAATTAATCTCCTTAAAATAGATTTCGTCTCATATACGGTGTTGTAGGAACTTGAACGTCTGTTTTCCAAGATACAATACTTCTTTTATAAAATTAGTATAACACTATACTAATTTTATCAGACGAATCAAAAACTCGATTGTATACTTATCAAAAGAGAATAAGAATACTATCCAACAAATAGAAAGGTTCTTCAAGGTTCTGTATTGAGACCTGAGATTTTGTTTAAACTATCCAACAACGGGCAATGGTTATTTCCTATGTTACATGCAAATTAAGTGGGTCCGACTATTCACGCTATAAACTACGTAGCAAAGGAATCAGAAATCATATGCACGTGGCCAGTAGTCATAATATATAAGCTGACACAGATTTCATTACTAAACCCCCTCTTTGGGACCAAATTGGATTTAGCTTACACGTATCAGTATCAAGAAAGAGTTCTAGTGGATGGGGTAGTAAAATTACAACCATCCATTTATTTTAATGAACTCGACACAAAGGTCCTATCTTATGCAACTCTTGTGTTTTACAACATGTTAATCAATCCACTTAATATCCATTCCAAGGAATCCACAATTGCCACCAATTTGTTATTTCAATTCTCTTAACAAACAATACACAACAAATTTGTTATTTCAATTCTCTAAACAAACAATACACAACAGTCTCATGATATCTTTCTCAACCTTGAATTTTGATGATGAGTAAAAGAAAAGAAAAATAATATATATCAAATAGGAAATTACAAAATACTCTCACTTCATTTAAAGATAAAAAACAAAAAAAAAACAATTCTTATTGTTTTTCTTAGTATAATCCAAAAAGCCATGCATAGTAATATGAAGATTGATTAATGGAAATCTCGTTCACACTAGCATCCATCCATTTTTATTTTTTATTTTATTTTATTTTTCTGATGAGGACCTATGATAGCTGGAATCAGAAAATGTTGAGCATGAGAAGCATGATTTATGGCATTATAGATTAGGACATATTGGTATGAATGCTATGAATCGTATGATGAATTGTGATTTTATTCCCAAGTTTTCAAGTATTTTATCTATGAATACTTGTGAATGTTGTGCACAATTTAAGTTAACTAAAACTTCTTTTAAAAGTGTAGTTAGATCAACTGATCTACTTGAACTTATTCATACTGATATATGTGATAATAAAGAGCATGTAACTAGAGGTGGAAAACGTTACTTTATCACATTTATTGATGATTTTTCTAAATTTACTTTTGTGTATTTATTAAGAACCAAGGATGAGGCCTTTGATAAGTTTAAAATTTTCAAAGAAGAAGTTGAAAATAAAACTAGTTTAAGGATCAAGAGGTTAAGATCAGATAGAGGTGGTGAATATTTATCTAATGAGTTTATATTATTTTGTTTACAAAATGGTATAGTTAGAGAATTTTCAGCACCTAATACTCTACCACAAAATGGAGTAGCCGAAAGAAAAAATAGATCCTTAATGAAAATGATTAGTGCTATGCTAATACACTCTAAATTATTAATGGGTTATTGGGGAGAGGTACTATTAAGTTCTTGTTACATTACTAGCATAATAGTGAACAAGAAACATATGAAAACCCCGTGTGAGTTGTTGATTAGGCATAAGCCTAGCATTAAATACTTGAAGGTATGGGGGTGTATTGCATATGTTTTAAATGCAACTTTGAAGAGGCCAAAACTTGGTAGCAAAGTTGTGAAGTCTGTATTTATTGGTTATTCTTTAATTAGTAAAGCATATAGATTTCTTAAGCTTAGTGATAATAGTATTTTTGAAGCTACAGATGCTATATTTTATGAAATATTGATAAATTAGAAATTAATAATGACTTGTTAAATGAGACTGACTTACAAAATGCATCTAATTCAGGCGTGCATGTTAGAACATCTATAAATGATGAACATTTAAATCAGGATGAAAATGATAAATCTGTTGAGTTGAGAAGGAGTAAGAGACGTAAGATTGAAAAGAATTTTGGTCCTGATATGTTAACTTATATGTTAGAAGAGGATCATAAATCTTTTCAAGAAGCTATGTCTTTATCAGATTCGAACATGTAGAAAAGAGCCATGGATGATGAAATTAAGTCAATTCTTGATAATCAAATATGGACTCTTGTCGATCCTCCTTCCAATACTAAACCTATTGGTTGTAAGTGGGTTTTAAAAAATAAATTCAAACCTGATGGTATTATTGATAAGTACAAAGCAAGATTAGTAGCCAAAGGTTATAGTCAAAAAGAAGAAATTGACTATTTTGAGACATTTTCTCCTGTTACTAAATTTACATCCATCAGAATAATGTTTGCAATTGCTTCTATTTATAACTTAGAGGTTCATCAAATGGATGTGAAAACTGCTTTCTTAAATTGTGATTTAGAAGAAGAAATTTACATACACCAACCTGAAGGGTATATTGTTAAAGGTAAAGAACATAAAGTATGTAAATTAAATAAATCGTTGTATGGTCTCAAACAAGCACCTAGACAATGGTACAAGAAATTTAAGAAAGAAATTAAGAAGTTTGGTTTTAAGAGTAGCAAGGTAGAAAATTGTGTTTTTACTAAAGTTACTCTTGAGTATAAAGTGCTTTTGACTTTATATGTTGATGATTTGCTTATTTTTGGTTTAAATATGACATGTGTCAATGAAACCAAAAATTACTTGAAACAAATATTTGACATGAAGGACTTAAGTCTAGTAGATGTCATTTTGGGGGGTCAAAGTTATTAAAAGAGATTGAACTTTTATATTAACACACTCATTACATAGAGAAAGTGTTAAGGAAGTTCAATCACTTTGATTGCAAAGTAAGTGTCCTTTTGATCCTCATATGAAGCTAGTTCCTAACAACGGAGAATCTATAAATCAAGAAGAATATACCAAATAATTGGTAGCATCATGTATGTGGTAAATCACACAAGACTCGATCTTGCATGCTCAATTGGCATATTAAGTAGATTTACTATCAATCCTAGTGAAGAACATGATAAGTGCATATTTTTATATTTATTTGTATCAATTCTTCTATGTCTTCTTTGCTTTGTTCTTGTTTATAATAGTTTTTTATTAATGTTTTGTGTGTGACAGGAGTTTGAGAATGAAAAGATCGAAAATGAGCTAAAACAAAGTTGAAAGAATCATTCTTGGGCTAAATTGACACAGCTTCACTGCGGCAGTGTTTGTATTTTGGGCATAAAAGTCTGATCCAAAGCTCAATTGACCTGATTCTTATCTTATTAGAAATATAAGAGATGTATCTACAATGTTCATGTTTTCAAGGTTTTCCAATTCAATTGATTTCAAAGAGTAAAATTCGGTTAAGAAATCAAACATGCACTGAAACTTCCAAATATGGCAGTCTTTGTATATCTATCATAACTCTCTCCACAAATATGATATTGATCTGATTCAAGTGGATAAAGATATCTAAGAGATAGAGATACAATTCTTATGAAGATACTAAAAGCCAATTGAGCTTATAAAGAGATCAAAAATCAGTTGAAGTAGGATATACAGTATCAGATAGCCGTTTTGGAGAAGAAGAAAATAGTAGCATCGGCGCCTAAGCGCCCTGTTTTCGGCGCCTTAGCGCCGTGCTTACTGCCCTATTCGAGGAATATAGTTCCTAGGCACCATATTATAGCGCCTAGGCGCTATCCATACGACAAAACTAATGCTTTTGGTTAGAATGGTGGCAAGTGGCAATCCTTTACTCCTTTTGGCACATATTTGTGATATGTATACACTAGATACATATATCATACCACACACCTTCCTCACTTTACACCAAATGCACAACACACCTTCCTCACTTTACACCAAATGCACAACACACTTTCCTCACTTTACACAAAATACACAACACATCTTACACACTTTACACTAAATCACATCACCATCTCACAATCTATAAAAGGGCACTATCATTTCAACACAAACATCAATTTTCAGATTCACTCACTCTTTACATTCATTCACATTTTGAAAGCACTCTTGGAGTTTTTGGAGCTTCAAGGAAGAAAAAGTGGAAGAGGCTTGGAGGAGGAGACATCCATAATCTACCATCAACCTCAACTATCTTCTTCAACCAATAAGTTTTTTTGATTCTCAATGTTGCTAATTTTTATTCTCTTGTCATTTTTTATCATGTTAGGCTAAACTTATTTATTGGTTGAGGTTGATTTCAATGCCCTAGACATGAGTTTTTGTAATTGAATATTTGATATTAGTGATCAATTTTCCAATTGAGATTGTTTATATTTTTCTATACTTAATGTCTTATGGATATTTTCTTTCTTTGTTTGGGTGCGCAACCAAATCGGGTTTGAGAATTTCTTACAACTACTAGATTAGAGATTTTAGATCCGTAATTGTCTTGAATTTCTAATCATGTGTAGTAAATTGTGATTAATGATTATGGGATATTTTTGTTAATTGCAATGAAAAATATAACCTAAGTTAAATGACCCAAGCTTGTGTGGTTGTTGCTTAGATCAATCTATCTTTCTTATTTTAATGCATCCATTGGATTAAATCTAGAGAGCTTGTTCTAGGTTATTCGGTGGGTAGAGAATTAGATAGAGAGCTTGTTCTATCTAACAAGAAACTAAGGAAAGGTTGGGGTAGTAGAGCTTGTTATTACCTACGATTGATAATTTCATTGGCAAATTGTTCATAATATTGATATAAAATTAGAACTCATTGTCGAGTGGTGGCGAATGAAACCTCAACCTACTTTAATCATTTGTTGCTTCTTGATTTAATTTTTATTGCTTTGAATTTTAATTAGTTTTAGTTTCTGCAACTTAGTTAATCAACTCAATTCCCCCCAAATATTTGTTGTTTATTTCTAGAGTTTGCTTGTTGAAGTCTTGGTTTTAAGTTAAAATTCTTAGTTAATTGAGTCGATAGTAAATCAATTAGCCTTGATCCTCGTGGGATTGACTCTTACTCGCTCTATACTCATTAAACACTTATTAAAAAGTAAGGTTTAAATTTAGTAGGCCTACAACAACCGATCAGAACACTGGAAGGAACTTAAGAGAGTACTTAGATACTTGAAGTTCACTATGAACTATGGCTTACACTATAAATGTAGTTCATCTACACCTGAGTGTTATAGTGATGCAAATTAGACAGCTGATATGGTTGACTCTGAGTCGACTAGTGGTTGGTTGTTCACTATTGATGGTGTCATAGTCGCTTAGGCTTCTAAGAGGCAAACTTATGTTGCTTTATCTTCTGTGGAATCTGAGTATATAGCAATGTCTACTGCGAGCAAAGATATTATATGGTTTAGAAGATTTCTTAGAACGATTTCTTTCATAGATCCTAAAAAGGGTCCTACTACTTTGTATTATGATAACCAAGCTGCTATCTATAATACAAAGAATGAGAGAATATCAAGTCATAGCAAACATATTGCTATGAGGTATAATCATATTAGAAATATGGTTAAGAAAGGGAAGATTGTACTCGAGTATCTCCTCCCTACGAGTCAAATGTTAGCTGATTCGCTAACTAAATTCTTATCCGGAGAAAGGATCACAAAGATCATGAGAGATATGGGACTCTTACCAGTCAAAATAATGTCTTGATTGAAACCAACTCTATCTTAAGGTACAAGTCATAAATTTGTCACCTTATGTATGAGAGTTAAAAAGGTAATTCAATAGTAGATATTGGCAAAATGGAAACTGGGATACATTTCAAGTGCATATCTTAAAATAGTGGGGATGATACTATTTTGAAAGTCTCATATTTGATATATGCACTTTATTTACCATAACAAGAGTAGGTTGGATTTACAATCCTTAATAGACTTACAGCATTTGTGGAATGCGTTATGAACATTTTTGATAAGTCTACCTATGCAAGTAGAGAAGTGAGAGGCCGCTTTTTATGGACTACTTGGTAAAATCCTAAAGTACTTGTCAAAATCAGGATTTAGCACAAGGCCCATTTACAAAGATGATGTCAAGAACAAAAGGAGGCTGAAATTGTACATAGTGAAAATATGTATCCCTAGTGTTACATATTAAACCATAAGTTAAAGGCTTGTCCACTTCATGACTATTCACTATGTAAAACAAGTTGTATTTATTTTTATTATTATATATAAATAAGTGGGGGATTGTTGTATATTGATGTATTTACATATAATAATATTGTCTCACATTGATTGTTATGTTGCATTCTTGCATTCCACATTGAGTGCATCATTTTTAACTAAACACACATATTCATACACTTGTCCTACATTATCTTTGCATTGAACTTTGGAGCTCTTTTAGGTGTATAAATAAATTCAAGTTTGAAAAGTTGAATCAAGCTTGTGGAGCTTTCTCATCATTATGGAGGAAGCACCCAAATAGCTTCATAATTTTAAATTTGTATATTTATATATAATATATATATAATCTATATATATATAATATTATAAAAATAAATAAATAAAGACGGAAGAGGCGGGAAACCAGCCGGCCTTAACAGTTAAATCAATTAAAATTTTAAACGAACGGGTGTCTTTTTATGAAAAGACATTCCTATGCAGAGTTGCGATCTTTCGAGGCAATGATTGGGAGTTTGTAAATACTTCTTTTTATTTTACAGAAAAAAGTTAACAATTTTAATTTCCCTTCGAATTTTCTCTCTTTCTTTTTTTCTGTAATTTTTTAGTTTATAAAACACTTGTGATTTCTCAAAAAATCCCAAAATTTCCCTTTGAATTTATTTTTTATTGTTTTTAAAAATGGGTCTTTTAGTTTGGCAAAGACAAAATAAGACCCATTTGATTAGGGGGTCAAGTTTTACAAACAACTTGCTCCACTCCTAATCAAAGAGGTCAAGTTCTTGTGTGTAAGGGGTGGACGAATTGATGGAGGAGGGTTGTAAGGGGCGTCCTGTTCGAGTTCGAATTTCATTCCAATATTTTTTCGATCGAGCTTGTCATACTGGGTTTTTCTAATACAGTTTATCTGACAGGTATGATTTGCAAGCTATTGCATTAAATTGAGAGTTTACCCAATGGGCATCTGAATGTTAGCGGCTGCGAGCTCCCTGTGATTAAAAAAAAAAAAACAATAAAAACCAATTGTAAGTAATACTACTATCTACTCACACCACCTATTTGGTATTTGGTATTTGGTATTTGGTACACACATTCAAGTCAAATATTCAAGAATTCTAAATTCAAAACCCAAACATATTCTGAAGGTAAATTAATGGAAATCTCGTTCACCCTAGTAGCCATCTTTTTCAGCCAATACCATGAGGGAGAAAACATGTATTTTTCATAATCCAAAAACATGAATAATATATTTTAAGGGGAATTTCAGAAATCAATGCATTCTTATAAGCTTCTTGATAATATATTTTAATAGAGGACCATTTACTCTCACAAATATTATTTGCACCTAGTATTATGCACAGTTGTGTGTGTTTATAGTATTTTTTATATGATAGTTGTGTTTAATTCAAAAAAGCCCTTTCCCCATTAAATTATAGTGATTTAATGGGCAAAGGGGTTTTCAATAGATATCGACGTGAGTTCGATCCAACTACCACGGCCGGAGGAATATGCCAGTCTATTGAGAAAGTTTTGTATTTTTAGAAAGTGTTTGATTAAGTTTATTTAAAAAATTTAATATTTTTAAAACGTATAAAATGTTAGATTTTATTTTTAAAATAAATTATTAAAGTATTTGAATAAAATAATATTATCGAATATTTAATATATTAGTAATAACAAATTTATAATTAAAATTATTAAAATTAAATGAGTTTTTTAAAATAAATAAATAAGATCTTATTTTTAACAAAAATTGGGGTGGACTTAATATTTTTTTATAAAAAAAAAGTTTATAAACTCTTAAATAATATATATTTTTTTAATTTTATAATTTTTTTTAAAAATATATTATCAAACATTTTTTAAAAGTTTATAAACTATTAATAAGAGGTTTTGAAAAGTATAGCTTAAAAGTTCCATTTGTCAATAAGCTAAAAGGTTCAATTACATAATCAACTGTAACTCATTTTCTTTGATATAATTTTAAATGAATTTAATGACTAATCTAAGCAAAAGCACTTGTTTTGATGCCTGCCACCGTTGCCAATTTACAATGTAGTTGTTCCCAACGACCAGTGTGGTCCAGGAATTTCAGAAAATCGAGAGAGTGAGAACAAAATATGGATTTTTTATGTTTTTTTTTTTTTTTTTGTTTTTTTTGGTGTTTTGGCATTGCACAAAAGCCTAAGAAAAAGTAGTTGCGCATAAATAATTTTGAGAGACCACTTAATTAGTTCTAAAACAAAATATCCAAATAATTCAAATAAACGTGTATTGAAAAGTGATACTTATTTAGTTCGAAAGGAAAAGATTAAAACAATACATTTTTTAATAATCATGTCTTCTCTCTTCATTTTATTCCATTTAACCACCCTAAAGTTTTTTGTTTGGTTGGGAAAGAAAGAAGGGGAAAGAAAGGGGTAATGAAGTAATGACTCTCTAATAAAGTATTAGTCTAGTAGACCTTATCTCCTTCCCATACTTTTATGATCACTTTTCCACTCAAACTTTAAATAAAAACAGAATTGTACTTGAGAGGAATTTCTCCTCCAACTATTATCTCTAACCAAAAAACTTAAATTTATTTACGTAGGTTGTTCATTGTTTATGTAAGAAATACGCAAGAGTTTAAGGTTCAGAGCGCTCAGATATACTGCCAACGAAATCCACAACTCTCGCGGTGGTTGTTTTTATCTATCACATGCAGAAGTGGGTTCTGACATAAAGCTCAAATATAGACTTCCACACAAAGGTTGTACAAACCACCAGGACTCATCACTAAAATATCCAGTATGTTCTTAAAATATCTTATGATGTAAGAACTCATAATATATTTAAAATAAACTTAGCCAAATATCCTTTAGGTTGTACAATTTTACAATTTTGCACCATTTCAATTCATAAAATCAAATTTGATGTTTTTGTATAATTTAACATAAATTATCTCCGATCCACTACACTAAATAAATATTATATTCATATTTTTCTTATTTTTTAATTATTATTAATTTATTTATTCATAAAATTATTTAATTATTTATATTTTATTACTACTAATTCTACAAAATAAACAATTACATATAATTAACATACATTTATTGATTATATTACAAAAATAAATATTACAATAAAAAATACTAGAATTATTATTTGTTAATTACTATAACCAATTATTAGAAATATTTATTGCAAAAAAATAATTAAATTATAAATTAATTAAATATACAATATAAGATATAAATAAAATTAAAATTTGAGGGTAAAATAAAAATATATATATTACACCAAGTTTAGTAAAAATTAATAATGTTCCATCAAATTTAGTGCAATATGTGGTGGTACATTAAACAAGAATTTACACCTTGATATAAAATTTGATGTTCGAGATGCTGTTAATGGGTATTACGCTAGCCAAAAGCACGACACTTTTTGAAAAGTGGAGGATGGAAGTGAAATTAATTATAACCATCCCTACCCTTCATTCATTACTGAACACCAAAAAAAGCAACTTTTGTCTTTGACAACGTAAGACTTGGGACTTCGGCTATCTATTTAATGTGGTTTTTTATTTTCTCATGATGTTTGGCTGTTTTAAAAAAATTAAATATTCATAAATATAATTATTCAAACTTAATTGGTCAGAAAAGATTGATTTTATGAAAACCACTAAATTTAATCAATATCACTACTTTTCTATTCACTCTCTTCCATTAAATTTTGACCGTCAAAATGAAGCATAATTGTCTTAAAAGTAGACCAAACATTGCAGAAAAACCAAACCTTTTTGTCTATCTTGGCCGTACAGAAAAAAATAAAATCTGGTTCGCTTTTCAGAAATGTATGTTTTTGAGCCCATCAGTTTTACAAAGGGTTACTTATAAAACTTTGCAGGGGCATCGTCATACTATAATTTAAATGAACCCAACAAAAGAAAAAATGTTTTACAACGTAATAATCATTCCATTTGAAATAATTATTCAAACATGATTCTCCCACGCGTACTAATAATATTAAAATAGAAAATATATCATTATTTAAAATTGAGATTTAATTTAATAATTATGAGAAACTTGAATGAACTATCTATCTTTGTGGTTACATTTTCTCATGATATTTGGTCACTTTTAATAATTTTAAATTCAAACATACTTGGTCGAAAAGGATAGATTGATTTTATGAAAATCATTAAATCATCAACATTCATGGCCTTTTTTTTTTTTTTTCCACTCTCTTCCATTAAATTTTACCATCAAAACGAAGCATAATTGTCTTAATATAAATCTAATATACGTTAGAGATTTGTCGTTATCCATTCCAAGGTTACTTACCACAATTTCTACTGCATTAACAACAACATTCCATGGTGCTCTGACTATACCTTTCCACCTTGGCTTTTGATGAGTAAAAACAAAACAAAAAAAAAAAGAGAAAAAGTATCAAAAATATAAATTACAAAAATACTTTCACATGAATTGACGAAAAATATTTTTCTTAAAGGTTTTTATTTAAAAAAAAATCCAAAAGCCAAACATGGTCTGAAGGTTAATTTATGTGTTAATCTCGTTCACCTTATGAGCTTCTTGAATAAAATGATTTCAATTATACTTAACTCAATTGGTTAAATTACATCCTTAATAATTATTCCATGCTACACCTTGTTTTGCTATGTTCGTCAACTTGTTGGCATTTACGTATTTTATAATTTACAGGAACAATATAATTTCAGCTATTATATCAAATTATGTGGATGCCTTCTACCATTATTTGAGATCATACGAGATTTCCTATTTCACGATTTTATTAATAAAAAAACTATGTTGATTTATTCTGGGAGGAAATTGGAACTTCCAACACGAAAATATTACATCATACACTTTTTAGAAAAAGAAAATCAAAATGAGTTATTTTTATTTTTTATAGATAAATAATAATTTATATATATATTCCAAACATATAAAAGTTATTTTTTACATTTTTCTTTAGTAAATATACTTGAATTTTAATTTTAATTTTTTACTATTATAATAATTTATACATTTTGAAAATTATATTTTTTTCATTTTTATTCATTGTTTTCTCATATCTGAAACAGCTTATTGTCTTTATAATTCAGGAAGATATAATTTAATTTAAGTTATTTTTTATGTTAAAATTACTATCTAAAAAAAATTTAATTTTTGCAAAGTTATTCCCCAACATAAAATTTAATTAATATTATTTATAATTATCAATTATTGCCTCAAAATTTAAATTTTGTTCTCCTATTTATTTTTTTAAACTATATATAGTTTATTATTTATTAAATTAAGATAACTGGTACACAATCGAAATGAGTTTTAAAATTTAAAATTATTGAGCCTTGAAATTAAAATTTGGTCTCCTATTTAATTTTCAAAATTATATATAACTTTATTCTTTATTAAATTAAGATATTGGTATTCAGTCGAACAGAATTTTAAATTTGAGTTTTGGCTTATAACTTAATTTATATCTTATTTAAAATTTAACTTTTAATTAAAATGATGGATTATTATTATATATGTTAGGTTAGGTTTTTTCTTTTTTCTTTTTAAATATATTTTTTTAAATTTTTTTGATATAATTGGGCTGGAGAGATATTTTATCCAAATTGTAAACCTTAGGAAATGTGGATCCAAGTAACTTTAAACTCAAATGTTATGAAAATTATATATACATGATTGTTAATAAAATTTTAGAAGATATTTTTAGTTTATTATTTTAAATATTGAGATTTAAAAAAGAAAAATGGTACATAGAAGAAAGTCATTGTATAACAACTTAAAGTCTAAAAATATAAAATTGCTGCTAAAAGAACTTCATTTAATATATAATAATTTGACATTTACAACAAAAGTGTGGGTTGCCATACTATATATATATATATATATATTATGGTTTAAATAGCAATTCCAAATACTATTAGCAATCAATCCTCAATGGAATTTTCTTGGCAGATAAAGAAAAGTTTGTGGTTCAAAAGGGCCTCAGATATTTAACTAAAATAAAAGACAATAGTGGTATCTATTTGTGCACTTGTATGGTGAAAAGATTGAGTTCGATCCAATTATCCAATTCAATGTCCAAATCCAAATTATTGATATATCCATGCTCCAAAACCTCTTAATTTATAGAATATATTAGTGTAGAAGCTTTAAAATCATTTGACATAATCTGCTCGTTCATGCAAGTTTATATTATATAAATTATAATAGATACGACAACAGAAGAAAAATAACACTAAAAATCTTAATGTTTTGTTTTTTATTCAGTAAAATATAAAAACCAGGCATAGTCTGAAGGTTATTATTCATGTAAATTTTAGACCTAGTAACAGGCTTTGATTTTTGGTTCTTATTGCCCACACTTTAAACTTCTAAACCAGAACTAAAAATCAGAAGCACTATAATTTCGACAGATTCTAGTGTCTTGTAATACACTTTTTGATCATGTTCCTTGCATACAGAATGCTATAAACCAAATAAAAGGAGGATTATTTCAGAAATTAGATTCCGATACTGTAAGAAAATTAATCAATAATATAATATAAATCAAATATTCATATAATTAATATAAATCGGTATACCTATACGCAGCGGATTGTCAATCCACGTATCTCGAATCAAGCTCGTCTACCAACCTTTTTTTGATCGAACCATGAACATATATTTCTCGTCGGTGATGAATAACTATTAGGGTTATTTACTCAATTACACACCTCAAATCCTTAGAGTGTATGATGATGCTCCAAGGAAAAACGTAGAGAGACATCTTAGGAGAGATATTGAGAGAGTTTTGGGAGAATTACGTTCCTTCACACACACCCCATTAAAATGGGGATTAGAGATATATAGTCCAACTAGGAACTCAATTCCACTCAAATTGTAAAGACATCCAACTAAATATGGATGTCAATTGGGTCAATGGTCCTAAACCCGATCCAATTTCCAACATCTCACACTCATACATATTTGACTCGATCTACTCAAATTTTATCATTATATAATTTTCAATCTCACGTTAATCCCTTCATACAGAAAATGAGGTGTGCGACCAAACGAGAAAGTATAGGTGATGAGAGTTATATTAAGTCATCATCAAACTAACATAACCCTATAACTCAATAGCTCGTTGTGTACCCCAAATCAAGTAGTCACACCTAATCAAACATCTCTAGATCCCTTAATGAAATAAATAGAGCATGCTCGACCTACTCTAATATGTATCTAAGTTCATGACTAGTTAAATACATTTCGACGTAGTCGCCCAGGCTATGAACCATAGAACATAAGTGCGTTACCAACCTAGTTCTTCCTCGACCTCTCATGCCAATCAACTTGGTTTTGACAACTTTCCTAGACATGCTCCGACTGACTGAATCATGCATGACCATTGGAAATATGCTAAAGTAGCATCATCAAACTTACACCTCATGACAAAGTCCAGAGTCCCAAAGGGTACAAAAACAATATGAGCTCATACAGTGACGAAGTAGGGACCCATTCAGTCACTTTTCCATAATAGGTCGTCTCAAAGCACATGTAGTATGAATGCATGCTATAATGGAGCTCCCACTCAATTTGGGCATGCCACGCTCTAAACATCATACGAACCTAAGTCCAGTCGCTCTCCAAGCATCTAACCTGCACACCATCAGAAGTCACTATCCAAAATGTCTTCTTGCAGTTCGCACGTTCAGCAAAGAACAAGCTTGTTATGAATTTTGGATATATTTCTTCATAATCGATCAACTCTGATCTCATCTTAACCTCCAAACTAAGGCGACTCTTAGTTATACATATTAACCTTCCTCGCTGCTCCAAGCGTAAAGGCGATCATTCGTAAACCTTAATTATGCGACACGATCTTGAAGTCTCATCTTGCTCGCTATCATAGCGCCGATGCGATTATCCGTGTGAGAGGGTCAATCAAAGCCTGATAACAACTTACAAATCCAGTACAAAACTCATATTGAGAATACAAATATAACTCATTAATTACAATATGTTCTCACTGGCCACAAAAATCAAATTCTACGTAATCTCATACTACTCACATGCATTTGGAATATATCTCCATACAAAGACAAGTGATAAGCGATCAAATCGCTCGTAGAAATATGACTGAGAATAATTTAATTTTGCGGAATACTCTCTTAAGTGAATGGGTGACTGGTATTAGTATGTTTAGTCCTCCAACAATACTTGGCGCCCAAAGCATACATCAAAGTGGCTTTATTATCTCAAAGACAATAAAAGCCTCATAAATGTGTGCACAATGCGCATACCAGATCGCATCCAACAAATCTCAGACCACTCTATTAAAATATCTAAGTATCCACTTGACAATATCACATTATTGCATCAATGATCACTTTGATATCCACTTACCAATAATCTAATTATCAAGCACAATACTAGTCGAGTACACACTAGTGCACATCACACCTTCTACAACACTTGCATAATACTAGCTAGCATTTATTTTCTTCTTCCATCTCAAGGCATTTCAATCTAACTAGGAACATAATTTTTGACAATGAAGTGTCAATAGGATTGGTGAGATGCATACAAAAATTCAGTATCACAATACCAAGTATATATCTACTTTTCCTATATCCATTCAAATATAAATGATAATCACTACTAAGCGAAGATACCTTCATGTCCCTTCTTGCCATCATATTATTATCCAAATATAGTGAGAATTTAATTTTCTTATTTATGTTGACATATATTCAAGATCTTACTCGACCATAGTAAGCCTACTAGAGTGATAGCTCGATGAAATCGATAGCACCACTATTTGGACGATAATTCAAGTTACAAATGGAGCTCCTCGATCAGCAATCTTTGCGCTCTTGCCCTACTTTTTGAATTCACTTGGCGATCTACACAGATCTCATCGTTCACTCCTCATTTATATATGTCAACCTCAATCGTTCAGGACAAACCTAGATAAAAGTGGCAATAACTAATAACATCTTGGTGTATTGAGGCAATCTCACCACTTAGAGAGAACATCTAAAAAATTTATGCTCCATAATTAAATATTTTGCCCTTGGTTGAGCTATACAAATGTTAATCAACACATCTACTTTACACTTGAACTCTAGAAACCACATGTTTCTAATGGTGTACTTAAACAGAAGATCAACCAGCCTTAAACTTTGTTCTTAGTCATTAGGCTCATATTTTCCTTCATAGCAACTATTTCTTTAAAGCATCAAGTGAAGTCAAAAGTCTAAGTTGACTCATCAATATCCACAAAAATAGTCATGAAGGATACCCACTTAATCTCATATAAACGATGGGGAACAACTCATGTGCACTTCTTCTTACTTGTGGAATATGAGACTCATTTTCAAGTGAGACACTCACACTAACTTAGGGTCGCTCTCACTATCCCAGTGATTGCTATATGAGTTTTAAAAAACATCATCCTCACTAAAATATTGAGTGCCACTTCAAGAATCTTGCAACTCGTATAGCGTAAGATTTCATTTGACTTCTTATATGCTCGTAATTCCTCTATGAGGAAATCTGCACTGTGCGACTTAATTTTTATAATTTCTCCATCAAGGTGTTCATCATTTTTGAGAACATAGCTTTTTAAACTTAAATAGGCATAAACCCACTAATTTGGGCTTGCTGCCACATCATAGCTTATTGAAGGTTAGAGAATTCGCTTGGATGCACAATTTTCATTATGTAGGTATTACATCATCCTAATTGAGATACAAATCAATTTGCGCCATCATATCAATCGAGTCATTTTGAAGTGTTTGATTCATCACTCTTCGCAAACTCGTTTAGTTGAGAAATGTTTAGAATCATCATTTAAATTGCAATTCTATTTTTCTCACACATATGTCCAAACTATTTAGACATGTTATTCTCGCTTTCTATTAGTATATTGAACCTCAACGTTCATACTCCATATGGTTCTCTACTTCTATCAAGAATCGCTCTAAACAATTTAGCGCTTCTGACTAGTGAGAGTTGGAGTATACTAGCTTATAGTGCAATAGCAAAGAAAGGAAAGTAGAATGCACTAGTCAGTGCATCATACTCGTAAGTCTGCACTCATTTTAGGGGACTAGCTTTAGAGGATAAATAACCCTCTTTCTTTCTTCCAGCAGGCTTTTTCCCGCTAGAAAAATTTGTGCAGATGGAGGTTGACCTTAGCGAATTAGCCAATAGAGCCTCCTCCAGCTAATGCAGTCATCCTCTTAACCTCACATGCCATGATATAATAAAAAATTATGGAAGAAGTACAAGAAAAACTACCTTAAGCCAATCACATCACAAACATAACATATATCTGAAAGGTCAATTACATGAAAGATGGGAAAATCTACTCCCTCAATCAATGTCTTATAAGTGCATCAATTTAATAGACTATTTCAAATCTAGTGCTTTTTGCACATCTCCAAGCAATAGCTCACACCAATTGTTGAGCTTGAAAAAATAGTTCATGCCCTTTGCTGAGCTTGAGATGGCATTGCGTTGCGAACTCATAATGCCTCCTCTTGTGCGCCATTTAAACAAACATGGTTGCACAACACTCGACAATAGTCTGCTCAATCTCGAATTTCATGCTATATTTCATCAACTTCTACTATCCATCGAAAGAGAGAATTGAGAATATCAGCAAATGAGAGAGTTTTAACTAGTTAAACTTCATCTCAGTACAATTACAAGCGAAGTGACCAGTCTCATCATTGCACTTGACATTTGTTGACAGTTAGTTGGCTTTTTCACTAAGGTGACACGCCTTGTCACATCATCGGATCAAATTTACGATTCTAGTTTTAACTTTTGCTCTTGTTAAGCTATTTTTGTCTTTTCCAACACTAACCCAAGTTGGTTTATATTGGTCAACATGAGCGACAAGAATAATTACTTATATATTTTTCGACTCTCAACAATCAGCCTCAAGTTAGATGATTATTATAAAAAATATGTTAGTAATATTTATAAGTCAGTTGAAAAAAGCGACTTTAGGACAACTAGAACTTTTTAATTATGAGAAAGCTCATATGACAAAATAGAGCTCAAACTCTTTTATTAATATCTTGTGTTTGCAGCTTAAACAAATTAAAACATAAACGTAATTCTTGATCCATTAGTATATTGTCCGCGCCTAAGTCGCGATAATATTTGGCAACTTAAAATCTTGTACTTGTGGCTTAAATAAATTAAAGCGCAAATTTTTAATATTAGTCCACTACCATATTGTCAGTGTCTAAGTCGCGACAATATTGAACAACTTGTCCATTTTCATGCTTAATTCGCTTAAAAACGTAAAATTGGTGAGTTGGTCTAAAACTTTTAAATTAATTGCGCAAAAAAAAATATAAGTACTGGTCTAATATTTTATTCTAAATCCAAGTAATTTATTTATTATTCC
This sequence comes from Paulownia fortunei, assembly GCA_019321725.1. NCBI lineage: Eukaryota > Viridiplantae > Streptophyta > Magnoliopsida > Lamiales > Paulowniaceae > Paulownia > Paulownia fortunei. The sequence goes on from CM033123.1 coordinate 13,693,817, forward strand.
TTTATACTCAACGAAATCAAAAATTTCTCAACTCAGGCTAGTAATCATCTCCCATTGAATAAAAGACATAATAAAAATTTACTGATCATGAATAAAATATAAATTTGTCCACACATATATTATGAATGCAAATATGCAATATGAATAATAAAATATTAACCCATATGGGCGACATTGACATTTGATACATCATGTTGAGATAATTTTTGCCATGGTGGTAAAACAAAAAAATCCCATTAAAATTGATATACATGGCCTCCCAAAAATGGCATAGTAATACCAGCCTTGAAAATAATAAAAAATTACATTAGTTCAAAACCTATTACATCAATCTAGACAAAAATAAAAAATAAGAATATCGAATTACCATTACCGCCCAAATTATCTCCCATAAAAATATAAAATAATATAAAATAATAAACATTCAATTTATATGAGCACCCAAATGTCAGTGTCTATTCATTCACAATATATAATAATTCATATCGTATCAAATAACTATAAATTGCATCATAATTATAAAAAAATATAATTAATAAAGCACATAACTCATATTGGACATATTAATAATTTTGCATGCATCCTAATGCGAAAAATAAATTTCATGCACCCTATGCACAAAAAAATATTTTTTCATGCACTTTAATGTGCAAAAAGTATTTTGATATTAAAAACTTTGACCCATGAAAAATATATTTGCATGCATCGTAATGCGCAAAAATATTTTAATCACTTTCTATTGGAATTAATCCAATAATTATTTATTTTTAAAGGATCAAAAATAATATCTATTCACATCAAAAAATATTTTAGAAAAATAGCATAAAAAACTATTATATAGATTTCGCAGCCAACTATGTCACAAAACAGTACAGTGGTCTTGTCACTTCTTAGTAGAAACCATCCACCCAAGTTCATATCTATATAGGTACAAAAGTTCTCAAATTTTATTTTCAACAACAATAGCCACATAGGTTTTCTATCAAACACTTGAAAAATTCATTTTTATATCATTTTGAATCTCTTTTTATGCTCTACAACATAATATAAAAATTTTATAACAAAAATGTCAAAACCTAGTTCGATTTTGCGTTTAAAAATAAACAAATCTCTAACTTTAAATTAAATTTTCTCTCAAACCGTTTATCCATTTTTCATCAAATTTTAACTACGTGATCCATACATTAAGATCTAGATATGAAAGAATTTTATATTTTTAAAAAAATAATTTTTTTTAAAACATATACACATCCATAAATTTAACCAAATGAAATGGCGAGAACGAGCCCTATGGACTCTGATACCACTGTAAAAAAATTAATCAATAATATAATATGAATTAAATATTCATATAATTAATGTGGATCGAGTATACCTATACGCAGCGAATTGTCGATCCACGTATCCCAAATCAAACTCATCTACCAGCCTTCTTTTTATCAAACCACGAACATATATTTTTCGTCGGTGGTGAATAACTATTAAAATTATTCATTCAATTACACATATCAAATTTTTGAAAATTATAGTAATGTTAAGGAAAAATGTAGAGAGAAATCTTAAGAAAGATATGAAGAGAATTTTGGGAGAATTATATTTCTTCATATACACCCTGTTGAAATGAGGATTAATGATATATATTCTTATTAAAAATAAAATTTTAATTTAATTAAAAAATTTAAATTAAATATGAATATCAATTGATGAATGATCTAGACCGATTCAATTTTCGACGTAAACAAATGACGTAAACAAATGACGCGGAGAATCATTTGGCAACACAGGACAACTGTAATTGGAATAAAGTGGACGAGAATAGAAAAACATGTGGGAGAAAGATGAAAGTACTGAATAGATTTGATTGCTTTTGGAGCGCTTAGCAACCATTCATAAAGATCAGACAGACAGACAGATATATATGACGTGGAAGGGCAAAATATTTTTGTTTTCTAATATTTTGGCACCGCCTCCCACTTCTTGGTGGGAGGTGAGAAGTTTGACCAAATGTTAATGAATGAGTGTGTGATTTTTCTTTTTTTTTTTTTTGAAAAACACAACAATGTCTAGCCGTCATACATGACCTGACTGGTGCCATAGAAAAGTGAAAGCCAAAAAGTTTTTTTTTTTTGGCGGGGGTGGGGGGGGGGGGGGGGGGGTGCATTCATCTATATCTAATTGACATACAGATTCTTGTCATCATACAATTGTTACTTTTTAACATATAGGAGTTCTAAATTAAACATCTTTAATCCTAGGCTTTGTTTGGTTAATGAAACTTTACCTAGAAAAAGTTCAAACTATTTAATACAACGTTAAATGAAGTAAATCTCTAATATTTTCCCTTGTTGTGGAAGCAATTCTCAACAGAAAAATTAATTTTGAGCTATACCAATTTAAAATTTGTTATTTAACGAAAAAATATTATTATCTATTAGTTCTTATATTTCAATAGTTTCACTTTTCCACCCAACTTTAAATGGAAACAAAATTTGCATGAGAATGATTTTTTTATCCCTCATGTTTCACTTCTCCACAAACTATTATCTCCAACCAAACAACTTAAATTTATTTATACATCCACTTTTATACCAACTTTTATCCTATACCTTCACTTTCCATGATGACGACAAGGTATTCACTTAGTCAAACAAGTAACCCTCTATAAATCTAGATGATTCTTGATAAGAAAAACCGATAAAAAATGATAGCATCAGAAAAGAATAACAAGAAAGTTATTACTATACATGAAACAAGCTCAAAATATATATGTAACTCAATATTTTTAAAATTGCGTCGAATCGATCGGTTCAATCGATCCAATCAAAAATCGAAAGTTGATTTAGTATGATTAGGCCCAAAAATTATTTAAGCGGTCAAATTGGTCAAAACCGCTCATAATCAGTCAAAATCGATCAAAATCGGTCTGATCGATTTTTATCTTTTTTTTTTTTAATTTTTAAATTTTAAATTTTATAAAAATTTAAATTTGATATTTTGTTATATTTATGTAATTATTTGAATTTTATATTTTGTTATTTTTTATATAGTTATTTATTTATTTTCATATTTAAAATGTATCACGTGATAATTAAATTATTATATTATTTTTTTATATAATAAAATAAAAAAATGTAATTAATTTTTATTAAATCGATCCAATCGCCGATTAAATCAATTCAAGCAATTAAATTACTAATTATTAAAAAAATTAATTTAATTACTAATCTAATTATAAAAATATTGATAAAAACATTGATGAACCAACTCATAATGTAAATCCAAAGCCCTCTAGCTCAAATGGGCTCAGAGCTCTGCTAAATGTGCTTAAAAATAATAAATAATGTTGCTCGTTTCTAGAACCATTAAGAAATTCTAGAAAAACAACTCTATAAATAGGCTAAGAGGGTCTTTTTGTAATTAGCAAGCCAAACCAAGGCAAAGAATATAAGAAATCATTTCTTCTACGCAGAGTCTCCCACTAGCCTATCTAGACTTTTAACTCAGCACCTCCTATCAAGTTTTCTATATAAATAAATAAATTATTTCTCATCACATTAGGAGCAGTTTGTTTTTATGGGTGAGATCTGATATAATAAAATAAAAATTATGATAAGATCAGCAAAACTATCATCAGTTTCTCGAAGGATTAAAAACGAAACAAGGCTATAAGTGAATTCATTTGGGATTATTAATCCAAATTATTTTTTAACAAGAAGCATGCAGAAGTTCTCCCACGGGGGAAGAAAGCAACGCATTGGATTAATTTGATTGGTTGGGGTTGGATTTCAATCCGAAATTGAGCTATAAATCATTTAACAAGATTTTTTTTAGAGTATATGAGACTTCGACACTCCTTGTGTGATTTTTCTTATTATAAATAATTGAAAATCAACTTTAAATTTTTTTCGAAGGTAAGGTTTATTCGATTTTTAATTTTATTTATTGCGTCTACTCTTTAGACACTCATTATCATCTTTAGGCCCTCATTATTAAAAATTTTTGGTTAGGAATGACAACAAACCTAATGGGTTTATGATCACAAAAATAAACTTACTAAAAATTTAAATTTTGGCCAAAACACTTGGAAATTGAGGCCACCTTGGACCCATCATAATCCAAGTAAAAATAACCATCCAAATAAGAGATTATGCTTCTCTTTACACCTATATAATGGATGGACTTGGGGACTCCTTCAACTCCATATTTTTTTAAAATTAATATAAATTATTAAATTTTAAAAAATTATTTTTTTTTTATTTATTTTAATAAAAAATTAATCTCACTTGTTTAATAAAATGCATACGTGTATTAGAGAGAGAGAGACGGGTCGATTCAAAATAAATATATATACGTAAGAAAAGGAGTAACCTTAAGTAAAAAAAATAAAATGTGACAGCAAAAAAGGCGTGGAAGTATAGAGGGGGAAAAAAGAAAAAGATGGTCAAATTGGACTTCGTAGACTGCTTCCAGTTCTCTTCCATCATCAGCTTCGACTCTCTTTATCGAAACTCTACCATTTTCACTTTCTTTCATTAGTTTAAAGACTCGCCCCCATTTCCCTCAATAATTATACTGTTCATCTTTTTTATCATTGCTAAAGGCAGAAATATCAGTTTTCTTTTTCTTTTTGCTTTTTAATTATTGAGTTGACTATCTTGCCTCAATCATCCATTCTCAAGATGTGAAATGGGCCATCCAGGCCCATGCTTGTGAAGGCCCACCTTTTATAGCAGGCTGATTCATCCTAGACCCGTGCTGAAAGGACCAGGCCTGGGCTTCTTAAAGAATCCATGCCCAGCTTTGCCCACAGGACTAGTGCTGTTGGGATGATCCGAGTCTGATTCGAGCCTATAGAGCTGCTTTTTTAAATAGAACATACATATTAACTTCAAACATTTCTACAAATTCAAAGTTGGTCTAGTACTTTGAGTCTTGCATCTCTCCTAGAGAGGTTAATGGTTAAAATCCATTTACCCATACTTAAATGTTTTATTTTTAACACATATATACACATAATATATAAAAAAAATAAAAAATAAATGTCCAGCAGTAGGCCTTGTTTTGGACCCAAACCTTTATTGGGCCTATAATGGGCCGAAGCTAAAACGGTTCTTTTCACGGAATGGGATATTATTCTCCTCTAGGCCCAATGGGGCCCACATCCATCCATTACTCTTCATATGCTGGTCCGCGGTTTGAATTTTAACGGCCTGATTTAGTGGGCTCACGAGCTGAATTCCAATTCTTTAAAATTTCTCAAAAAATATTCTAACTTTAATATCCGATCTGTATTTAAGTCTAAATTAAGACCATAATCAAATTCACCCCAAAACAGAATGCTTGATTCGACATGCATGATGTCCAACAATCGGCAACACTAACTACGTGTGAATAGTAAAAAACACAAACGCAAACTTATATAAACATGTAGAGGAAAAGAAAGACCATTACACAAGTTATAAACCATGTATAACAGCAGGGAAATATCAACCTACTGGATAGTACAACAAAGATTGAACACACACACACACACACACACATATATATATATATATATTTATATATCTATCTTGACTGTAATGTCAAAAACCACTCTGTTTCTTCATTCAAATTGGGAGTATCAGTGGCCGTTGCCAAGACGAATTGGCCACAACCCTGCATATATTGTTCAAGAACTGGAGAATGCGCTGAAAGTCTGCACCTTCCTCTTCCTCTACAACTAGTTTATGGTATAACCAATACAGCAAATCACTTGCTGCTAGCAACACAAACAATGCGTAGATAAAAGGGCTAACCGAACTCGGGAACAAAAGAGACGCCATTGATGCAACTGAGGCGTAGCCAGACCAGACCAAGCAATGATGAACAACAGCAGCAAAACGGCGCAGAGAGAATCGCATCAGAGCGATGTTGGCTAAGTAGTACACGACGGAACCGGAAACTGCCACCCGCATTGTTCTGGGATGGGTGGAAAATGGGCTCTTCTGATCATTCCCCTGGTGCTTGAGCTGCAAGAATGTTATGAGAACAGGAATTATGAAGGCGATGATTTGATGGAAGGAAGTGATGAACCGCCTCCGAACCAAACAGAAAAGGTAGCATCTCAGAGTAGAAACAACTGCGTTAAAGCGCCGAGAGATAGAATGGAGGAAGGCATCAAAAATGTAAAACTCGAAAGCAGATGAAGCAGTAGTGTTCAACTGCGCGTAGAATCTAGTGTGGAAGTGGACTGGAGATGGGGTCGTCGTTCTTGCGTTTTCAGGCATTGGATTTTCAGCACCTGCTGCAAGAAGAGATCGACTAAAGAAATGGTACTGTTCCAGAATAGAATTAGTGGCAACAAAGGGGAAGAGGTTAAGAGGTTTTATTTGGGGTGTGTGTAGTATAAGAAACATTACAGAGGAGTAGTATTTATATAGGTTGTCCATTGTTATGGAAGAAATACGCAAGGTTTAAGGTTTAAAGTATCCACAATCTGTTGGGTGGTTGCTTTAATTTTCTTTATTACATGCAGAAGTGGGTTCTGACTCACTTTACAGTATTGATGCCCCCTCATCTTATGCACGACAAGTCAAAATACAACATTTTAGTGCCATGACACACAGCCTTCGGAGAAAAACCTCTTTGGCTATTTACTAGCTCCTACAGTTTTACTACTAAACTAATATGATCATCTCCTCTCTTTTTTGTCAAGTACAAAAGCGTAATATTCTGCCACTCACTGGGTCGTCAACACTTTTTGAAGAGTGGAGGATGGGTGGTGAAATCACAACCATCCCTATAATTATAATCATTAATGAACACAAAAAAAAGGTTAAGTATTGTGTTTTACAACGTAATGAATAATTATGAGAGGCTTCGGCTATCTATTTTTTGTGGTTTATATTTTTCTCATGATATTTTTGGCTACTTTAAAAAAATTTATTATTCAAACTTACTTGGTGGGAGAAAAGATTGATTTATGAAAACCATTATATTATCAATATTTCAACTTTTCTTTTCACTCTCTTCCATTAAATTTGACCATCAAAATGAAGCATTATTGTCTTAAAAGTAAATCTAATAAACGTGAAAGCTATACCAATATATCTGTTATTTCTAGTGTGTATTAGCAACAATCCATGGCACTCTGATGATATGTTTTAACCTTCGAATTTTGATAAGTAAAAGAAAAGAAAAAAATCAAAAAATCAATTACAGAATACTAATTCTTGAATTGAAGAAAAAGAAATACTCAAATGTTTTTTTCAGCAAAATAAAAAAACCAGCCATAGTATTTTAAGCGAACGTGTGTGGGATGTGTACAATTTATAAGCCAAAGAGGACATGTATTTTCATAAGCCAAATACATAATTTATATATTTTAAGAAGGGCAATTTAAGAAAGCATTGCATTCTTATTATAAGCTTCTCCAATAAATTGATCTCAGTGGTATAATTACATTCTTTACTATTATTATCTTGTTACGTTCTTCGGGTTGTTGATATCTACGTATTTTTTAATTGATGCGTACAATTTAGATGATAATAATGTCACAGATTATGTCAAATTGTGTGGATGCTTATAACCCAATATATACTGTCAACATCCTGCTGCAAGAAGAGAGACTAAACAATAGAATTTCATGTCAAGAAAGAGGAAAAAGGGTGAGTGGTTTTATCAGGGCTCTTTGTTGCCTCTGGTACTTTGAGGTGTGGCTTGCTATGGTATAAATGTGTGTGTGTGTGTGTGTGTATATATATATATATTTGTTTTAAATAGCAATTTCCATGCCTTGGAAACAATTCCAAACAGAAAGTATTATTATCTATTAGATCTTGTGTACTTCCGTACTTTCACTTTTTCACGCAACTTTGAATAGAAACAAAAATAAAATTGTACATGATAGGATTTATTTGTCCCTCATATTTTTTCAGTTTTTCTTCCCCTCCAACATTTATATCTCCAACCAAACAACTTAATTTATTTTTTTTGTACATCTTGCCGACTTTCATCTACCTTCATCTTTCATGTCAACCAAACACTGCATAAATATAAAGTTTTCACTTTCTCCCTTTAACCTTAAATCTAAACGGAGCATATAACTTTTATAAGCCAATCAAAAGCCCAAATAATTGCAAACAGAATGAGTATGAACATATGGACCATGATGATGACAAGGTATACACTTGGGCTGCGTTTGCTTGCTTAGGTTGATTGGGAATGATTAATTCGTATATGATATGGTATGCAAAATTTGGTTGGGATACTAAGATAGTAATTTATTTGGTTGCACAATTTATAGCGAGGGATATCCCATGTCTCTTCCTATTATGTTGTTTGGTTGTGTAGGTAGGATTGCCGAGGGTGATAACTAAGAAAATGGCACTTATGTCCCTAAATTTTATTGATGTTTTATGTTATATTTTATATTATAGAAATTACAAAAGAAAATTAAATAATACAAATTTTGTTTTCATTATTTAATATTTTTTATTTTCTTCACTATAATGTGAACAATATTTGGACTTGGAATTAGGAAAAAAAGTTAAATAGTATATAAAATAAAGCACAAAATAGTTATATGCAAAACAAAATAGTTTCTCCACTGATTTTCCTTGTTAAAATTCAAAAGGCAAACATAAAATAAATGTCATGAGGTCCATAATTCTAATCCTGAAGTCCAAGCATTGTGGAGTCAAGCCATTTTGGCCTGGTCCATTGGCTTTCTCCATTTTAGTAAAAGCACATTTATTATTTTTTTCTTTTTTCTATTAACCGAAAACAACAATTTTTGTTCGCAAACTTTTGTTGATTGAAGTGCTATTCTCATTGAACTACAATGAAATTTAAATATAGGAAAATAAATGCTTTAAATTAATTTACAGTAGCACAATGATGATAGTTTATATGTTGCTCAAAAGCAGAAACTAAGATATGACATAAAAAGAAGATGTTAATTATTATTATAGAATAAATTCATTAAATCTTTAATATGAAGAAAAGTTGTTAATTAGATATTATTATAGAATAAATTCATTAAATCTTTAAATACGAAATCAATAAAAAAATAATTCTCAAGATTATCAAAATAATCCATCGAACTCAAACCTTAGGCTCAGATATGTGTATATCCGACAAACAATAAATCGGCCACAACATGGCTGCAAGATCACCTATTGCACGTGAGGACTCACGTGCCGTCCGGTTCGCCTCGACGATACGGGTCAATTTTCCCAAAGCCTGACCACTTAGCTCAAACTAACAAACAATATACTCTAAGTACAAAATTATAATCACTTTCTATAATTGAATTGATAATTAAATTAATTTGTTAATAATTAATGATTCAATTGATCGAGTTTAACCAACGATCGGATTGTTTAATAAAAATTAATTATATTTTTTTATTTTATTATATAAAATGATAATATAATAAATTAATTATTATTTAATATATTTTAAATATAAAAAAAATTATATAAAAAAATATATAATAAATTATAAAATTTAAATTACTACAAATATAATAAAATATCAAATTTAAATTAAAAAAAAAAAAGAGAGAGAGAAATCGATTAAATTGGTTCTTGTCAATTTTGATCGGTCAAAATAATTTTATGCCCTAACTGAATTGAAGCGACATCCGATTTTCAATTAAAATGGCCGGTCCACTTTAATTTTGAAAGCATTCATCACATCTCTTTTAACATCCCAACACGAATGAAATTCATTTCATTCATCTGCTTCAAAAACAGCAGATCAAAGCTATACTCTCCATCATATCCAAGAAACCAAACGAAGTTTCAAACCGAAAAAAACATACAAGGAAAAAGAAAAGCAAGAACCAAATAGATCATCAGCCAGCAGATTTTCACCCATCTATTTGCTCAGGAATTAAAAAATGTGGACTCCAAAAAATAAATGAGTTGTTTGTAGCTTGTTGGGTCTTGTCCAGCCAAGATTTCCACTCAAAAGTCCCTTACCCACGTTGCTTCTTCAAGCTTCCGCCGTCGCCGTTAATATCCCACAAGTCTCGAATGGAGCTCAAGTTTTGGAAAACAGCTGAAATTTCGATTTGGTAGGGTTTTTTTCTTCATATTTATAATCAGGGGCATTTTTATCTTTACACAATTTATTATGTGCTAATGAATTGGATTGGATTAAGATTAGACCTCTCAATGCAAAATCTAAAATCAAAGCCTAATTCATATTAGGCTTGGCGTTATGGAAGTAAGGTAATAGTAGGACATGGAATAAAAATTGTCCATATCAGCCCATAAACCCCAAGCAAACTTAGCCTTAGAGAAAACAATAACAATCTTTAAATATAGATAATTTTTGATAAGAAAATCAATAAAAAATGATAGCATTAGAAAATAAAACCAAGAAAGCTATTATTGTATAATGGGAATAAGAATTATTGAGCACAGCAATTTATGACAAAATTCATTTATAAAATAAATTTGGTGTAAAAAGGTAATTCAATCCAATAGGCCTTAAATTATACGTACGCATGTATCCTACCTCACCAAATTACTTATTCATTTGAATACTTATAAATACTTTAAAACGTGACCATTGACAAGGATGCCCATTATTATATTACAACTCTAATGTTCTTATTTTGCTCTTATAATCTTTAAATAGTTATGATTTGAGTGTTGTAGGTTTTCGTCGGAATCTCTTGTTATGACTCATATAGGAGCCCACTTTGAAGTTGATCCGTTGCAAGGAATTCACAAACTCGAAGTATTCTACATCATTTTTGGCACCGTCTATTGGAACTTCTGCTTAAGCATGAGAGATGCAAACCACATCCAAAGCAGTAAGAGAAGCCAATGCTCAAAATATTCTTCCTCCCGAACAAGAAGTCAACAATAACGGAATAGATGAACTCCCCCGACATGATTCTCCTCTACCGCATCAGGAGAAGCCTCCACAACCAGTCGTTCTATAGATCACTCAAGAAGCATTGCGGATATTGATTGAGGATGCATCAACAAGACCTATAGCTATAGTAGTAGCCCAATATGCTGAAAATCATCCCCTTAGAGGTGAGCCCCCTCAATCTTTTCATCAAAGCCAGGATTCCACCACGGTTGCTGAGAGAACTGAGTTGAGGCAAGAATGATGGAGGAAACATGGAGACAATACCCGCATATCGCTTCCCGAGCAAAACTCAAGACGTGGATGAGTATCTATCCCTAGCAATGGCAACACCCAAGCATAGTCCCTTCTTGCCTGCTATTCTAGCTGAAGCACTCCCTATATGTTTAGGTCTCAAACCTTCTAGAGTTTGATGGGACTGATGATCTGCAAGAATATCTCGATTAATTCTATGCCAAGGTCGATTTATATGATTTGAGTGATGTTATATTTTACAAGATTTTCGACACCACTTTATCAAAGCGTGTGTGCAAACGCGAACCAACCCATTGTTATTTCTAAATTTTATTAAATATTTTTATTTAGTTTAGGAAGATAATTTTGTGAAAGGTAAATATAAATTATAAAACAAGTTTAATTGGTTATATTATTTTTTTAAAATATTTTAATATTTTTAAAATTATAAATTAAGTTTAATTGGTACAAACCCATTGACTCTCGAGTTTGGGACGAGTTCAGATTCGGGTACATAAAAATCTTGAGTGGTCAGGTTTTTGCAAACACAAATCAATCTATTGCCGTTCTTAAATTTTATCAATTATTTTTATTTAATTTAAAAGGATAATTTTATTAAAGGTAAATATAAGTTCAATCATGATTGATTGAAAATAATTAAACTCATGAGAAAGAGAGGAAATGACTAAACCTATAGAATAATGATCCCTTTGAAAATGAATATTTTTAATATTAAATTATACAAATTATGAGATTAAAAATAAATTTAAAAATATTTTTTCCATTTTCAATCCAAGTACCAATTATACTAGAAGTACTTACGCTTCAAAAGGGACACACAACATTTTTTTATTCCCCCCACCCCAACCCCCGAACTCCAAAAAAAGAAAAGAAAAGAAATATATTCAATTATAGATGAAAAAAAAAAACTGAGATACATGATTTTCATATTCTACAGTTCTTTTAATTAAACACTAGGATTCTAAGAAATTAAAAAAAATAAAATCTAAAATTTGGAGAAGAGGGAGACAAAGTTGGGGGAGGAAGGGAGAGATTTACACCTTGAGAGAAAAAGTAGGGAGAATATGAGAATATTTGAAGCTAAATTGTGTCTTTTCTCTTCATTTTCTTCCATTTAACCCTAGGTTTTGTTTGGTTAATGAAACTTTACCTAAGAAAAAGTTCAAACTATTTAGTACGATGTGAAATGAAGTAAATCTCTAATATTTTTCTCTTGTTCGATACCGTGAAAGTAATTCCCAACAGAAAAATTAGTTTTGTGCTATACCAATTTGTCATTTCTTATTTAACAAAAAATTTTTTTTATCATTGTCTATTAAAACTTATACTTCAATAGTTTCATTTTTCCACCCAACTTTGAATAGAAACAAAATTAGCTTTAGAGGGATATCTTTATCCCTCATGTTTCACTTCTCCTCCAACTATTATGTCTCTAACCAAACACTTAAATTTATTAACAAGAAGCAAGCAGAAGTTCTCCCACTGGGGAAGAAAGCACCTCATGAGAAGCAAAACTTAAAATTTATCCCCTCTTTTTGCACAAATTGGGTTTTGATTAATAAGAAAGCCAAACAGGTGGTATTCACTGACTTGCAATTGTAATATGTGGCAAATAAGCTAGCAGTCCCGGGAAAACTAAGTGGGTGTTTGGCTAACTTAATTTAAAATATTTTATAAATTTTTATATCTTATAAAATATTTTTAAAAACTTATAAAATGTTAAATTTTATTTTAAAAATAAATTGATGAAGTGTTTGGATAAAATAAAATTATAGAGCTTTTAAAATGTTAATAATGATAATTTTATAATTAAAACTATCAAAATTAAAAGAATTAGTTAAAATAAGATCTTAATTTAAAAATAAGTTGGGATGAATGTACTTTTTTTTTAAAAGCTTATAAGTTTTTAAATATTTTTTTTTTATCTTATAAGGCCTTTTAAAAAAAAATTATCAAACACTTTTTAAAAACTTATAAATTTTTAAACAGTTTATAAAATATTTTGAAAAGTTTATAAACTCAACAAAACACCCTCTAAATTTAGCTACATTCACTCACTACATTGAGCAAGTCATTTTGTCTTACTATCAAAATTTATTTTTGGTCTTATAAATCTGAGGTTGTTTTAATTTTGGTTCTTAGGTACACAAATAGTTTCAAACTTCATCAAAACTGGTTATCCCGTAAAAAAAAAAAAACAGATCCAATCGTTTATGCTGATAAGTGCTGAAAATGGAGGAAAAATTAATTAAGAAATTTCAAAAAATACAGAATTTGAGGAAAATTACAGAAAAATAAATTTAATTATGAAGAAATGACTAATTTTTTTCAAAAAGGCACAACAAATTTATGAAATGTTGTAGGAAAACTTATAAAAACATTTGATGAAAAATGTCAAAAAAAAGTTAATTATGAAAAAATGATTCAATTTTTTTTTTTAAAGAATACAACAGTTGGTGAAAAATTATAGGAAGATTTTTGAGAAATTTGAAAAATTAAACAAAATTTATAACAGCTTATAGAAAAATCGGTGAATTTTTTTAATAAAATACAAAAAAATTATGAAAACTTACAAGAAAACTTATGAAAAGATTTAAATAAGAGTTTAAATTATTCTAAGACTAATTGTTATATAAAATGGTAATATAATAAACTAATTGGTATGTATATGGTTAAAAATAAATAAATAAATAATTAAAAAATATAATTTAACAAAATACAAAATTCAAATAATTACATATATATAATAAAATACTAAGTTTAAATTTTAAAAAAATAAAAAATATTTTTTGTACTGATTTTGATTAATTTTAATTGATTTTATTAAATTTTTTATCTTTTACATCAAAATGGACCAAATCAACCACTGACTTGAGAATGAATCAGTCAAATCGCGTGCTTCCATTCAATTTTTAAAACATTGAATTGAATACAATCCTACATAAATAACCATTTGAGTAGTTATCATTTTATTACGACTATCTTGCCTCAAGTGTCCCATCTTCATAAGGTCTGACACATGACAAAAAATGGTTGCCATTGCATTCCTCTCGCTCAAGATGAGAAATGGGCCAGCCAGACCCAAGCCTGTGAAGGCCCACCTTCTATAGCGGGCTGATTCATCCTAAGCCTGTGCTGAAAGGACCAGGCCAGGGCTTTCTAAAGAATCTATGCCCAGCTCGGGCCACAGGACTAGTGCTTCAGACCTATCAAGTATATATATATTAACTTAAAACATTTTTCAACAAATTGAAAGTTGGTCTAGTAGTTTGAGTCTCGCATCTCTCCCAGAGTGGTTAATGGTTAAAATTCATTTAACCAGATTTAAATATTTTATTTTTTTAAAAATATAAATAATATATAAAATAGTAAAATAATAAAATAAAATTTGGGCCCGCTGGGACGAGCCTTTTCACCTGCTGGGACACCTATTCTCCTCTAGACCCAATAGGGCCCAACACCCATCTATTACTCTTCACAGGCTGGTCTAGGGCTGAATTTTGCTGGCCCGATTTAACGGGCTCACTCTATGTGATACGGAGTGCACGTATAACTACAGAGCTAACCAAATTTTGAACTTCCAATCTCTTCTTTAAATTTTTTATAAAAAAATATTATATCTTGAATATTTCAATATTTATTCCAATTATAATATCCAATCTGTATCTATGTCTAAATTAAGACCATAATCATATTCACCCGCATTGTAGGCTAAGTAGTAAACAACGGAACCAAAAACTACTACCCGCATTGTTTTGGGATGGGTGGCAAATGGGGTCTTCTGATCATTCCCCTGGTACTTGAGCTTCAGGAATATTATCAGAACCGTAATTACGAGCCAAATAGAAAAAAAGGTAGCATCTTAGAGTAGAAACAGCCGTGTTAAAGCGTCGAGAAATATAATTGGGGAGGGCACCAAAAATGTAAAACTCGAAAGCAGATGAAGCATTGTTTTTTATAGTGTAAAATGTAAATTATATTTTTTAATATTTTAAAAATTATAAAACGGGTTTTTGATTGAATTAATTGAGGCCTATTGTGTTATCTCACAAAGGTGGTTATGACTTCAGATTAAGTTTATTATGCACAAAATTTGGAGTCCACAATAATAAAATTCTAGTTGTTCACTAAAATGTTGCAGATCCTACCACACGAAGGACTAGGTTTACTTTTCAAAATTGACTTTTAAGTGAATTTGATAAGGGTTCAGATGGTTCAAAATCTAGACCACCTTTTCTTTGTGTGCTTTTATGGGGTTGAGTTTCTTCTATTGCCTTTTCACACAAGCTAATTTTCCTTTCTTTCTAAAATGTAACTATTGTCTAATAGACAAGCTCATCATCATAATCCCCTAACATATTAGGAAGACTGATATCCCTCTATCACCAAAAATGACCAATTCACACACTATTGCTTTACTCAAATTCAATTAATTGGTTTCATTTGAATTGATGAATTTAAAATTATGAATTTTAAATTTATAATAATAAATTAATTAAATTTATTTGGATAATTTCATAGTATAATAAATTTTAAATTTTAAATTTTTTATTTTGAGTTATTTTTGTATCATTATGATTGATTTCAAATTTATTTCATATTGAGTAATTTAAAATTTTTTCTCAAAATCCTCTCCTCAAATCAAAATACTTCCATTAAAATGCAACATCGCTTCTTTGCAGAAAGTTTTGGGCCAAACCAACTAGGCTTATCAGCTTGGTGGTAGCATATTTTATGTTTAACCTAAATCTATTAATGTGTTGTTTATAATCGCAGCACAATATTACTCTCAAGTACTTGGTAACATACTTTGGAAATTTTTTACACGAGTGATGTGTAAATGATCAAACTCCTTTATGTAAGTGCCATAATTGTAATAAATTTTTCAGTAATCCCATAGTACTTAGCTCCTAATAGTTTTTTGATTTGACTTAATTTTGGCCTTATGTGTATCTCCTCAAAGGTGGTCGTGACTTCAGATAAGTTTATTATGCACATATTTGGATATTTTTTTTATTTAAAAATAGCAACGTTGTGACGTTAATTAATAACCACTTAAATACATTGGATAGTACAAAAGTCTGAAAGAACCAATATGAAATTAGATAAATAGCCATGGCCATGGCCTTTAAATAACTAATGAGTAGTTATTATTTATCAGGATTATCCTTCCTCAAATATCCATCTACTATAAATTTTGATCTAATTTTCATAAGGTCTGTACATATGACTGACAATGGTTGACAGTTCTGGCTTTGAACATATGACTGAAAATGATTGACAGTTCTGCCTTTGAAATTCCAATTCTTCTTATGATATTTGTTGGGTTGTGTAAATAAATATAATTTTCCTTGTGGGGCAAAATAATTGAAACTTGATTCTGGATTGTTGTATGGTTTAAAATTTTGACTTTCAAACCATAATCAAATTCACACTAAGAATGCTCAATTCCACATGATTTTAGACCCATTGACAATACAAACTATAAGTAAATTAAACAGTAAAAAATAAACAAAACAAAACAAACTTACATAAAAGATAAAAATGTAGAGACAAAGAAATACCATTACATAAGTAAACCATATATAACACTAGAGAAATTCCAATCTAATGGATAGTACAACAAAAACTGAACGTATATGTATGTATATATATATATATATATATCTTGACTCTAATGTCAAAAACCACACTGTTTTCTTCATTCAAATTGGGAGTATCTGTGGCCGTTGCTCGGAAGAGTTGGCCACAACCCTGCATAAATTGTTCAAGAACCGGCGAACGCGCAGAAAGTTTGCACCTTCCTCTTCCTCTACAACTAGTTTATGGTATAACCAATACAGCAATTCACTTGCTGATAGCAGCACAAACAATGCGTAAATGAAAGGGCTAATCGAATCAGGGAACAAAACAGACGCCAGTGCTGCAACTGAGGCATAGCCAGACCAGACGAAGCAATGATGAGCAACAACAGCAAAACGGCGAAGAGAGAATCTCAGCAGCGCGACGCAAGCTAAGTAGTACACGACGGAACTGGAAACCGCCACCCGCATTGTTCTGGGATGGGTTGCAAATAGGCTCTTCTGATCATTGCCCTGGTACTTGAGCTGCAGGAATGTTATGAGGACCGGAATTATGAAGGCAATGCTTTGATTGAAGGAACTGATTGACCGCAGTCGGATGAAGTAGAAAAGGTAGAATCTCAGAGGACTAAAAGCAGTTGCATTGAAGTGTCGAAAAATATAACTGGGAAAGACAGAAAAAGCAGATGAAGGAGTGTTTAACTGCGCGTAGAATCGCGTCCAAACGTGTGTTGGAGATGGGTTGGTTCTTGTGTTTTCCAGCGGCATTGCTGCAAGAAGAGAGACTAAAGAAATGGTGTTCCAGAATAGAATTAATGGGAATAGAGAGAACACGATGGATATATAATCTTGCCTCTTTTTCTTTGAGGTGAAGAAACCATAATATGGAGGGCTTATACTTATATTAGGTATAAGCAGCCTGTACTGTATTGGAAGCAATTTCCAAGAACTATATTGGAGTACGGTTGGTCATCTTTGTCAGTGCAAAAAAGCCAAAGATGAGATACTGTGGAAATCCAATCCGACCATTATAAAAAAAAAAAAAAAAAAAAGGGAAACCATCAATTCCAACAACTTCATTGCAATTATTTATTGTCTTTTGTTGGTTCTTGTAGATGTAATGAGAGTTGGAAGATGGGGTAAGGGTGGTGGAATATGACATTTCATTTTGAGACAACGACTAATGCGAGAAAATTATATTCCTTGTAAAGTATTCCATGCTACAACTTGTTATGTTTATCAGGTTGTTGGCATTTACATCTTTTATAATTTACAGGCACAATTTAAGTAATAATAATATCAGCTATTATATCAAATTATGTGATGCTTTCTACCATTTCTTGAGATCATAGTATAATTTTCTATTTGATGATTTTATTAATAGTTAAAACTATGTTGATTTATTCTGATTAAGGAAATTGGAACTTTTAACACAAAAATATGCTATTATCAATATTAATTAATCCTCAACTCCATCGAACAGGAAAAGTGTATGTTTTAAATAACACTTATAAGGTAGGACCATATGAAATTTTAATACTCTCAAAAGTATTATTTGCACCTACTTTTATGCACATATATAATTCTATATGCAAAAAAAAAATGTCATAAGATTCTGAGTGGCAACTGTTGGGGAGGACCAAAGGGGTTCAGATAGTTCACTTGTATCTCTCTTTCTTTCGGGCTTTGAGGTCCATCTCTTTTGTCACTTTATAAGCCTATGATAGGTGGACTAGGATACGAATATTTGGAATTTTATATGAGACTCGTGTGATCAGCATGACAAAATCTTTCCATTGATGTGTTTCACTAATTATTCTAATTTCATGTAGTGTAATTTGATTGAACTCTAAATTCATGCAACTATCAAGCTTGTAATATACATAATTCCAGCAATTCAACACATGTATGCTTGTTATTTTATGACCTTGTTTTATGTTTGATTTCTTGTAAATTCTAAGGTTGTGTTTGAATGTATGAATTTGAATTGGAGAAAAAGAATTTGAAATCATGGATTTTAAATAATTTTAATGTTAGAAGATTTTTAAATCCACGCAATGATAGAAAAAAAAAAAACTGAAAGTGGATGTAAAAAATATAAAAATAAAATTTATTATAATTTAAAATTGTCTAAACAAGCCCAACAAATATAAATTCTTTACCATTCAATTTTTATTATCTTAACACAACCTAAAAATTTTAAGAGTTTGGTTGATGCTTATACTAGTGTGCATATGTAATGCGAGGTAGGAGATGGGGTTGCGGTTGGGGTTGCTTTATGAAATTTATTTCATGATATATTTAGTTTACAAAATTTAATGCAGCCCTATAAAAAATCAAGATTTGTCAATAAAAATATGAATTTTTTTTACATGGCATAGATGACTAGTGTCGGAGAAAAGTGAGCCAAAAAAAGGTTGATGGGTGTTTTACATGGCATAAAACTGTAAGTCATATTATGCCCCAACAAATATGGAACGTCAAAATCATGTCATTTACATTTTGCTGGTATTAGATAGTGAAGAAAAGAGGCATAATTTGTATCAAATCAAGCAGAACTTTGAGACCCAGTTCGAGGTCAAATTTAGGTGAATTTTTTGAGGATTACTTCAATTTTGATATGAAACAACTTGAACTCAAGATATTTGACCCGTAGTTATGATCTCGATCTGAATCATGGACACTAGAATACGAACTAATCGTCGGGCTTACTACAAGCTTCTGATACCTCAATTATCTGACAAAATTAATAAGATTGAGAAGGTCACACAAAATATTTGGTTAAAATTTTAAAAAATGCACACATTTAATACGGCCTCTCATCCCAATTTATAACATTTTGATTTTACACGTGGGTTTACCCTAATCAAGTTTAGTGCGCACGTTTTGTGATTATAAAGTAGAATTTTTTTCGGATCGAATCAAACATGTGGATCGTGAGCTATTATGTAATTACCCTAAGATTTTGGGACATTTTAAACCTTTCAGCATTTATTGCCCACATCAAACTTGAAAGGGTGGTTCTTGTTACGACTTCTCCTTGTCCCCCGGGGCACAGCTCAACTGGCGGAACAATTGACTTGAACTTGCTTCCAGCGGCAGGGTGGGGGTTCGAATCCTGGTGGGAACCTGCGGATTCATTTCAGTATGAAGCAATCACTGGGCTGTCAGTGGGACCCTGCGACTGAGGTGTTTCGAGCGATCACTGTGGGTTGGGCTCCTTGTGCGCAGAAGTGTACAGTTCTTGTTGGGAACCTGGGTGTTGGTTGAGGCATATCCGCGATTTACCCCCTTCTAGGTGCTAGGGACATGTATTTAGGAGGTCCAGAATTAGTCTGGCGCAAGCTAGGAATCTGGGTTATCAAAAAAAAAAAAAAAAAAAAAAAAAAAAAAAAAAAAAAACTTGAAAGGGTGACAACAATTTAATATCACATCTTTTGAGGGCATTAACCCAATGTTCTCGACAAAATACCTTTTCTTTCTGGGTGGGACGAGAAGAGCTTATAGAGTTTTGTGATTAAACTTAGCTCTAGAAAAAAAATATATATATATGCATCATGTGAAACCTTTAAAGGGACTAAGTGGAAGAAGCTACAAATTCTATTAGGTAATCAACTTAACTCTTTTTCTTGGATGTTGAACAGTTCTAAATGAGTCTAATCTGTGCAAAAGCACTTTGTTTTATGCCACCTTGTCAATTTACAAGGTACTTCTTCCCCAAGGCTCGGTTTGATTTATGAATTTTTATGCTAAATATTGATAGTTATTTACTTAGAAAGGAAAAGATGAAAACCATACATTTTTAATAATTTTGTCTTTTCTCTTCATTTTCTTCATTAAACGCTAGCTTTTGATTGGCCCAGAAAGCAGAAATGGAAATAAAGGGGCAATGAAACTTTACCTGTTCAAATAGTTTACTATGACATGAAATGAAGTAAATCTCTACTAATTTTTCTCTGTTTGGTATCATAAAAATAAGGCCGAATAGAAAGATCAGTTTTGTGCTATACCAATTTATCATTTTCTTATTTACAAAAAGTATTATTAATGTATTAACAAAATGGCTATGATTTTATCTTCATTGTTTTTAGAAAAAAATATTGAAAAAAGTTAATTTTTGGATAATAATATTGCAGAATGTATAAATAATCAAAATGTGTTTGAATGAATTATAAAAAAAAATATAATATAACATTCCTAGAAAATATTAAAAAATTGTATTATGGAGAATGAAAATATATATTTTTTTAAGAAACAACACCAATCACATCGTATTTTCACTCTCCCATTTAAGCCTAAATCTAAACGAAGCACAGTTGTTGTAAGCCAATCTAAAGCCCAAATAATTGCAAAACAGGATGAGTATGAATGAATCACCCATGTCCAGCATTTTAACTTGCACATTCCTGACGAAAGTAATATCCAGCTGATGATAATACACTGTTGAAGAACTTCTAGGCCCGTTTACATTTTGAGGTAGAATATAAAATAATTAGTAAAAATTATAATTAGTTGTTGAATATGAATTATTTTTTTAATAAATATTGTGTATATTTTGTTGGAATGTAAAAAGAATATATTTATACCAAATATAATTTAATGTTTATATTGTAGGATAAATGTGTGAGTAATAAATAATTTTACCAAATTACCCTTATTAGAATAATAAGAAAATATTTTGTAAAATCTCTGGCCCATCTCTTCTTTTTTGTTTATCCCAATTTTCAGTCATAATTCCTCCCCATTTGAACCCTAATCCCACCCATTCTTTTTCTACGCCGATAATCAAATTGATGCATTTAAATTTCTTGTATCGGCAATGGATGCAAGTAAATCAGATCACCAGCCACCCATTCTTCTCTTTTCATCATCCCATCCCCATCATCATCGTAAACTGACCACACCACCACATCACCAGGACCCTTTTCTATTCTTTTTCCTCATTTTCCTCATTGCTATTATACTGTTTGCATGCCAGTGGAGTCACTTGTGTCCATGGCCATCCTCTTCTTCTTCTACTTTTCCTTTCTTTCTCTTATCTTATAAGTTCATCATTTTTTATGTATATGAAATTTGGTCCTCTATTTGCACAACAGTGGCGGAGGCGGAGGTGGCAACGCTGCATGTTACCACCACATTTCTTTTTTTTTTTTTTTCTTTTTTTTTTTTGTCCTTTTTATTTGTGAAATTTGGTCAAGTTGGATTTTTTGTTTAGAAAATGAATCTGATATACTTTGAGACATGATTATAATTTGACAATCAATTGAAAGAATTTAATGGACATTTCGGTAGACTTTCTGGCTGACATAAATTTTAGGATAGTTTCATTCCACCCCTCAAACTAGATTCATATCTAGCAAAATATTCAAAATAAAACAGGGTCTGGTGGTATCAAGACGGCTGCATCCCTAGAAGTACACACTGGACTACTTTGATAATTTAGTAAATTCAATCCAATTCTCTAAAGTAAACGGGGCACTACTGGATGCAATCAAAAGGAGCATATTAGATCCATAGCACTGCTGCTTATCTTATGGTTTATAACAGTGTTTTCATAATTGAATGGATGATAAAATCATTTTTACTATTAATTAATAGTTTAATAGATCGAATTAGTCTAGTAAAAATTAATTATATTTTTTTATTATATTATATAAAATAAAATATAATAAACTAATTATTATATAATATATTTTAAATAAAAATATTAATAATAAAAAATATAACAAAACATAAAATTCAAATAACCAAATAAATATAATAAAATATCAAATTTAAATTTTATTTTAAAAAAAATCAATCAAAATCAATTTTGCCTAGTCAAATTAGAAATCCAGTTATATATGGCTAATTGGACTGATAATATTTGCTGGAAGGAGACAGAAATGCACAGGCTGTTTTGGGATTCTGAGTTCAATCCTATCATTCACTTATCAGAGTTCGAAGAGTTTATCTGGATCAAGCAACTGCAGGGATGAAACCTAAGGATGGGTATAAAGTTGATGGTGCAGAAGCATGTGTCACATTTATGGTGCTTTTACTGTCTTTTAGAGGACTGATCATTGTGAAGGGAGTTATTTCCTTCCATTGCAATTTTTTACTTGTATCCCTTCTGGTAATTAATAAAATAAACAGGTAGGGGGTCCAAGACAACCCGTCGTACGTACAAATTTCTTTTTTTTTTTTTCAAATTAATAAATGCACCATGACCGCGACAGGGTATTCTCTTTGTGAAAACAGTAACCCTCTTTAAATCAAGATGACTCTTGATAAAAAAGACCAATAAAAAATGATAGCATTAAAAGAGAAAAACAAGAAAGCTATTACTATACATGAAACAAGCTCAAAATATACATGTAACCAGCTCATAAGGTAAATCTAAAGCCCTCTAACTCAAATGGGCTCACAGCTCTGCTAAATGTGCTTAAAACAATAGTGTACTGAAAACAAAAATTGAAAGAATGGGTACAAAGAGATCCACCCCACCTCCGCGGCAGCCTGGATTGGAGAACAAAACTATCAGTTTCCCAACAAAACCGAAACAAAGCTTTATGTGAATTCATTTGGGATTAATCCAAGTTATTTATTAACAACAAGCAGAAGTTTTCCCATGGGGGAAGAAAGCAACTCATGGGAAGCAAAACTGAAATGAGGCACGCAAGGCTATACAACCAACAATGCATTTTCCCCCCTCTTTTTGCATAAATTGGGTTTGATTAATAAGAAAACACAAACAGGTTACATTCACTAGCTTTCAATAGTGATGTCTGGCAAATAAGCTAGCAGTCCAAGAGTAGGGAAAACTAAATTTAGCCACACTCACTACATTGAGCCAGTCATTGTTGTTTTAATGTCAAGACTTAATAGTAAAGAAAATACATTTAATCAACGAAGCAAATTTAATTAATTAAGTTGCAGCACTAGAACATCAACGAAATGTAGAATGCTTGACAGAGATACACACCAGGATTACCCAAAGTCTCTGATGTAGGTAGTGCAGGCAAAGACATCTCTGAATATTCAAGCAGACTCATTAGGATATGTTCCTTCAAACAAATTATCACATAAATGGACAGATTAATAAAGTGCCTCTCAATTCAATTACCAGGAGCACAAAGAGACATTGATGTCATGGACGATGATGATGGCCATGGAGCTGCAATATTGTCACTCAAATCACAAGTAAAGCTGAAGCCTGTTGAATTATCATACACCATATCTGCAGGTAGGCTTGGAAGTAAACACCCTGCATTCAGGTTAAAATATTCGTTGTGAATTGTTGTTCATTTTCCACAAATCTGTTAGAAGTACCACCTCTTAATCTATTTAAACCAAAACCTCTTAAATTCAAGACAAGGTTGACATATGCAGCCATTTTGTAATATTTTAGTCCTAATAACAGCTTTGACGTTTGGTTCTTATTGGCCACAGTTTTAACTTCTAAACCAGGACTGAAATCATAAGCTATAATTCAGGTGATGTATACTCGCAGATTCAATTGTCTATGGATATACTTTTGACAATGTTCCATAAAGAATGTTACCAACCAAACAGGAGGAACAGTTCAAATTAGATTCTGAAACAAATGACGGTCATGTATCGAGATTCATTTCAATAACACAAGACAATTATACTTCGGGTAAAGTGGACGAGAATAGAGAAACATGCAGCAGAAAGTTGAGGCTACTGAATAGATTTGATTGCTTTGGTGGTCAGCAACCATAAATGTCAGACAGAGATATGATACGAACAATAAAATGTAGCAGTATTCACATAATAGTTTTGGCAGAAACCAATAAGTCTCTTTTAAAATATTTTGGAAGTTTCTTAGGATTTATCCCAGTGAACTCGACAGTGAACATAAAAAATTATAAACAGCAAGATTATTATTAATTCCATGATTAATGACCTCAGACTAAAACAGTAACGCTTTGTTTTTGGTAGTTTTGAGAAAATATTTTGGGAAAATGTATTTTTGGTAGTTGGGTTTGGGGAATGTGTTGAAAACAAAAATGTATTTGTATGTTGGAAAAAATTACGTGATATATTTTAGGAGACATTTTTATGTCTTGTCAATATTGTTGGTTGTAGTTAGTGGAAGACATTTTCATCTGTCTTGTCAATGTTGTTTTGTTGTGTCTTGTCAATGTTATTTTGTTGTAGCTAGTGGAGGTATAACAGACTATAAAACTATTTAATTAAAGTAATGATTGATATTTAGGGGGAATGAGAATATGTTTTCTGAAAACAGTATTCGCAATCACATTTTCCTTTGGGAGAAGAAAAATATTCCAGGAAAATGAAACCAAACGAAGCGTAATAAGTTATTAGGCTACTTATTTACAAGTTTGGTTGATTGAGCAACCAGAAGACATTATCGAAGACTAGATTGAAAAACTACTCAAGTATATTCCAAGATTTCACATCAAAAGATGGCAAAATAACTACAGAAAATAATTATGAGGAACATGGACTTGTATGTAGATCCTTAAGATACCAAGCACGGTAGAATAAAACACATCATAAACGAGCAGATAAAAGGAGAAGAAAACATAAATGACACCTCTCACAAGAAAATTAGAGTACAAGACACTAAGGGTATCTTTGGCATGAGTAGGTTTCATATTTTGAGGTAGAGGTAGATATCCATTGATATGGGCTGATATATATACGGATCAGCCCTTGCCAATCTGAGAATATAGGGCGATACCTATCATTATCCGAGTTTATATGGACTGGCAATAATATCCGATAATATCTGATGATATCGGCAATACCATGATATTGTCAGCGGAATTGGATATTATCACCTATAACTTCCGATAACGTCAGAAAGTACAAATAGCCTTCAGTAAACAAATTCCTTTCTTGCCTCTTTAGCCATTTTGTATTACTGATAAACCAGAATTGGAATTGGAACTTAAGGTTTCACAAAAATTTTGTATCTTATTCTTCCAATAAGTTACATTATTTAGTGCTTGATTACATTGGAGACAATGTTCTACATTGCAGAGATGGTCTTGGATAGAAATGAAACAGTTTCAGAGAAAGGCAAAAGCAGAAATATATGTCTTCAAACCTAAGGAGACAAAAGTGGGGAAGAAAAAAACAGGCTGCAGTTCCCTTGTTTTTTTTGGTTTTTTTTCAATTGCATCCCACTGCAAATTCAAGGCTATAACACCACAAAATAAAAGGTTTGGTCATTAGCAAAGAAGGAAATTCTCATAGCCTAAAGCAAGACTCTGCATATGCATACAAGACAGGAGCCTGATATCATCTAATAAGTTTTGGGTTAAATAATACATTAAACTTAACTTTATTTATTATTTAATGAGATAGTACTGATAAGTAGCAATATGTATTACTTATTCTTTTCTTAATTTTTTTAGCATTTTTGAGCATTCTATATTGCATTTGTTTCGTATTGCCTGATAATATCACGATACGCCACATCTGATGTGGAAAAACACCTGCCAATATATCCAACACGGTGACTTTGAACCATGCTTGGTTTGGTAGGAAAGAAAGACAGAGGACAAGGGGAAGATGAGGGGAGGGGCAATCCCTTCTCATGAACAATCTACAATCTAGTAGTAGGAGCGATCAGATGTTTTAAAGAAAAAATGCATCCCCTTCCCCCTCCCCTTAGTTGTTTCATGATACCAGACAAGGAGGAGTTGTCTTTTCCTTTCCTTCCATAATACCAAACAATAAACAATAAGGAGTGTAGCCCATACTCCATCCATAATCTAAGACTTGGGACCCTTTTCCTTCCCATCCCCCTCTCCCTATCAAATATGTAGTCTGATATAGAGCATGTAAGAGCAAGCACAAAACAACTGTATGAAAACCAATTCATCGTATCTCACAAGAACAGAGATTAAAGTATGAAACATCACAATACAATATTCAATAAAATAGAATGTAAAAGGGGTAGAACGAGTACCTTCTTGTCCATATGCTGCTCCAGCACAAAAAAAGAGAAACAGAAAAGAGTGAACTTTGATCAGCAACACCAACAATGTCAAATAAGAGATTGAACAGTGAAATAATTCAGATTCTTACCTTGGAGACTAAAATCTTTTAAATCCACATCACAAAGCTCATAAACATTTGTCATCACACCACCCTTCTGCAGCATGGAGCCAAACCCGGTTGCACATATAATTGCTTGCCGATTTGTTATCAACATTTGCCTCTGTATCCCTGCTATGTAATTATTTAGTGAGCTACAACATGAAGGGCTTGGGGCAGCAACATTGCGGCATGCAGCAGTTACTTCTGATGGCTGTTTCAAATCCAAAGGACAAGCTGCATCCCAGAAGGTAATTGTTACAACCCAACAGAATACGCTTATGCATCATTACACACTGTGTACCAACAGGTCCTGTAGAAAATGATTCTCAAAGACTCCCTTGTCCAATTTTATATTGTCTTTGTATAAGATACGCTATATAAACTTTAGAAGGTGCACATGGTGAGGGGTGCCGCGGGTGCACAAGCACAAGCAGATGGTACTGCAATATAGTACCTCCAAAGCTTTCGTTCACATGGTCTTTGTAATAACCAATCAAAGCATCTCAATCTCTAATGCATTATGTCACATTGACAAACATGCAATTCACTTGATCATGCAATCTATCATTGCATTCTCTTCAGCTTTCCAGTAATTATTTGATATAAGAACACATGAATCTAATTAAGCTTCATTCACAACTTCGCACAATATGAAATACATGATACATCACCAAACACCAGAAAGATGCTGAAGCACATACACTTTACAGGCAGGCAGCTTTATTAAGGATATAAAAGTGAAGAAACCACCGTAATCAATCATAAGGAAGTCATGGCAAAACAAATGAGAAGGCATATAATAGCACTTAAAAAAATATAGAAAATAACAAAACCAGAAACGATCATGAATTTCTCATTTTAAATTAAGAGTATAGGGAACATAACTCAAAAAAAAAAACTAAATACAAAATAACAAAACCAGAAACTATCATGAATTTCTCATTTTAAGTTAAGATATAGGAAGATAACTCAAAAAAAACATAAACCATCCCAGAACACTTAAAAGGTTCAGTCAAGTTCATAACTTACTATGAGGTAACATGATCAGAAAAACAATCAGGCACATTTTAGTGAAGATTCCTTTGTGTCACTCCAATGAAATGCAATAACGACAGCAAAGAAGAAGAATATTGAGACAAAGGCAAAGACTACGAAGTCATTTTGAGTACAAGGCCCCTCAACAAGCTTAGTATCGAAACTTAAATGGATAGAAACACACCTTTGTTAACTTTGCAGGCAGACAATATTCGGAATGCCTTGTTTGCAGAATCATGAGGAAGTTTCCTTGAAATCCATGAAAAGACCACCGCTTTACAATCATTAAGCACGTCCACATGATTAGACAGCCCAACTGTATTCTTATTATCGTTCATATATGATTGTACTCCTGATATCTTAAGTGCAGCCTCCATAATTACGGGCTGACAAATTGGTCTACAACATTCTTTAAGAGGATCAATTGTGCTGCAAGCCTCTAATAATTTGCTTGTGTTCACTGTTTTCTCAAAAGTGGTTATGTCTTTCACAGGACATGAGCCACCTGTCAGATTTGTAGATTTTGTGGAGCATATGGTTGGTATTGAACTATTTGCTCCTCTGCTGGCTAATATACTCACAATATCTTTAAAACAATCATCTGCAGCTGCATTCTGTAAAACTAAATTATCAGAACTGGTGCTATAAAATCCCTGGAATATGTGGAGCAAGCTACTGAACTGTGGGCAGCATATAACATTTCCTACTACGGCTGCTAATGGCTGGTTACAGTCAGATGCTGTTTTTTCCATGACACTTGAAATGGCAGAAAAATTTACAGGGCATCGTCCAGTCAAGACTGGATCATAGGTACTAGGATAGGTAGGATACATTGGCGGCAAAGAGCCACCTGGAAACGAATAATGTGGAATAACAGCAGGTGATATTTCAATGGGTTCAAAAATCCCGCTTTTGGGTGGGCTAGCTAGCATAGATGCTGAAGAAATGTGACTGGGCTCCGTTGGTGTCTCCAGAGGCAGCACATTCTCAAAGCTACACAACCAGATAGTAAATTGTAGAAACCAATGGAGCCAAGAGCCTGCAATCCCATAAAATATGTATCAATCAATAATCAGAACATAGTACGGTGTTCATCACATAACACTTCAACATCGGTTGTGCTATATAAGTAGCACAAGGTGACACACGAGCATGCATCTTAATCAGTTAAGGACAAGTAATAGCCAAAGAATTACATTTTCAACAATAAATAGTTGATATTATCAAGTTTTTGACCTTAAATCCATTTATGAAGCAATATATACCAGAAGGCAAATTAGCAGATATTGGAGAAGCATCATGATATGTTTCTATTACTGCCCAGAAGGCAAGCAAACCTGATATTTAAGGCCAAATTTTTGCATATAAAAAACAAGATTTCTTACCCTTGAGCCGAGTCGCAGTTTTTACACAATCCATAACACCCACTAACCGTCAGGCAACATGGAGACTTGTGATATAACCCCACAGGGTAATTAACAGTTAGAATGGGAGGTGGTCAACTCAGTAAGCTGATACCTACAAAAGAAGTTTGAACAATATAATAAATACAAATGAGAATAGAATAGGACTCAGAGAATACAAATAATCAGAGCAGAACTTTAAAGGCACACTAAACCAATCCTTATATGCCAGATTTGTCATTTCAATTGAAAAATCGCGCAATTTATGCTGCTGTTCTGCTTCAATAAATTATCCTTACTCTCACGCATAACAGAAACTTGAAAAAGCAAGCAATTTTGCTGCTGCGCTTCAATAAATTATCCTTACTCTTACCCATAACAGAATCTTCTATATGCGGCCTTCTATCAAATTTAACTCACTAGCAATCAACTGAAATTCCAAAATAAATGAGACACAACAAGAAATCAAAGATAACACTATTATCCTTCCCAGCAATCACTATTTCTCTCTCATTCCAATTTACTCAAACAAAAGAAGCAAACCTTCAATGCCTCTCCCTTTAATTTTAAATTCCAAGTCACAAGCAGCTCCTGAATAAGAATACCAAAATTAAGCTGAAGCCCTAAACATCTAATTATCAATCCCAAATTCAGACAAAAAAGGAACTGCAAATCAACATAAAAAACAAAAGTAGAAAAAAGTAGCATTTGGTTCAACTATATATTCTCTCCCCTTAACTCCAAAAATCCTCACTCTTTCAACAAAATCAGGAAAATCTAGAACCCTAAATCACAAGAATCCATACATTATCCCCATTAAACAAACTCAAAACAGAAAATCAGAACCAAAATGCAGCTCGAAGGCTCCCCAAGATCCAACCCTAAACACTACCCACCATCATTCACCACAACAGACAGCTTAACCAGCAACAAGCAAATCAATACATACACACACAAACACCTAAAACTGCGTGTTTTCAGCGAGCCCAACTGAAAACAGAAAGTGGGTTCAGCATAATACCTGAAGAATCCGAATCCACAGATATTTCCAAGATCACATGTCATAAATGAAAGCAAATTCAGGGCTCAAAAATCAGCACCGAGAGCCCATGTAGGAATTAGCTAAATCAGTGTCTGTTATTGATTGGAAAAAGGAGAAAAAAGCTAGAAACCCTAGGGTAGTTTAGGGAAAGTTGAGCTGAATGATTATGGGGATAAAGTGGTGAAAGAACTGGGGAAGCTTACTAACTTTTCCTCTTCTCCTATGGCCTTTTCTTTTCTTTTCTTTTTTTTGGGTTCTTTTTTTTTTTTATTCATATTATTCTTTTATTTTTTTATTTTGTTCTTCAGTGAAATGATAACTGTTATGGGAAAGTGGTGAGGGTCCATCTAACCACTACCTTTTGCCACAAATGGGCTAAATCTGGCCCATTATGTGTGGGCCATTTGCAATTAAATAATACCTGTTGTGCAGTCAGCCCATTTATAAGGTTTGGGCCTATTGTCAGCCCAAGACTTAAAATTATGGACGATTCTACAATTAAGATTGACTTGGTTTTGAACCTGGTCTAATTGTTTCGGATCGAAAACTGAATGAACGGAGGAAGTCCAACATAAAGATCCATGATTTGAAATAAATGAAGTGAGAAGGAATGAGTAATTTGGTGTGCTTTACATCTTAATCGAATGATTTATGATTTGTAAGTAAATACACAATAATAATATTAACAGCATATTCATATAAATAAGTGGATCGAGTATTACCATATATAATAGATTGTCCCCATCCACGTATGTCGGATCAAATTTGTATACAAATTCCATTTGAATCTAACTACAAACATATTTTGAAAGGTTCATACTCTAATAATTACGAATATATATTTCTCATTTATAGTGAATAACTACTAAAGTTATTTATTCAATTACACATCTCAAATTATTAGAGTTTATTACTATAGACTCTAAGAAAGACAGATAAACTATTCATACCAAAAGGGTTATATCCATTGATAAGTTGTGAAGAGAGTGTATTGGGTTTATGGGGATTTGACACGTTTTTTTAACGGGGATTTTGATATATACAAGAGATATATATTCCTATACAATAAAGAATTTTAATCCAACTAGAAAACTCAATTCCAATTAAATTGTGAAAATAATATTAAATTTAAATATATTCTGTCAATTGATCAACGGTATTAAAACCCAATCAAATTTCCAATATGATTGAATATAAAAATAAGTCAGGGATGTTTCAAGCCTAATTTTAATGACCAATTTAACATGGGTTACTCTATGCATTATGAAATGTCTTAGTAGTGGGCTGAACCAAGAATTGACAATCTTGAGCTGGAGTTCATTGGACCTGTAAGTCCAATATATGTTTACTTTTTCTTGATGTGATTTTTTTTGTTTATTTGGTGGGTGTGTTGTGGGTTGGGGGTTGGGGTTCAGAATGGGTGGGGCCTTTATGGTTACATTTTGTAAAATTAGTTCTCAGTTTGTGTTTTGGACTTTTGGATGTTTTATCTGGCCGAATGGTCCTGGGCAGAATGAGTTGAGCCACCACTGGGCTCAACCAAGAAATGGATCTTTTCCCAAGTTGTACATAAATAGTGGAAGTGAGTAGAACCTTAACTAACAAACAAAAGGAAAACTTGATTAACTGGATAAAAGGAAACAAAAGGAAACTTTGTGTTAAAAACAAAAGGAATGTGATCCTAGTGTTCTTTTGTGTGGTTATCAAAGTCTTTTGTTATTGCTTGTCTTTTTGTGTGTGTTTTCTAGGAAGGGAATAACCATTCCATCTTAGTTGATATTGTTGCACAAAGTATTTTTTATATATTTGGTATTGACTTTTGTCCAATCACTAGTTCATATATATATTTTTTTTGACCTTTATACGCGATAATTTATTTTTTGTACGAATGGAGAATCTTTTTTATGATTGAAATTGAAATAATATGCTACGGTGACTTAACAGAAATTTGTCAAGAGAGGAGGGAAAATGTTTCTTTCTTAAGTTTTTGAAACATCATATGCTAACAAGAATGAAAATTAATGTGAAAGCAAGGTGTAAGATTGATTGCATAACCAAGGTCATTGTTTGAAAATTTTATTTCTGTGAATGAAATCTAACTCAAATGGCAAAGTTGAAGCCACAAGATTATGAATTTTTAGATTCAAATTCCACCAAAATTATGGGCATTTGTATACTTTCGTAGTAGTTATTTAATTAATTTTTGAATTTTGATAATTATTAATGTTTGACTCTTGATTGCTAATTAGTTATTGATCGTTTGCTCAAAAACAAAAGAAATTCTTTTTATGTTGTTGGTTTTTTCAAATTTCATAATATCTAAAATGCTAAATGTGCACTAGAGCAATTCAAGTCGACTTGGTATTATATTTTGGTGTATTGAATTATTAATTTATCAAAATTTTATCACTTCTACTCTTTCTCTATGTTATTACAACTTACTACTACATATATACATATATATGTATATATATTTAACATCACTATTTTACGTATTTTAAACTATATTTCCAGAAAAAAAAATTCATATGTTTTGAAAGTTCTCTGTCAAGTAGATTTCCACGTTGGCAAAATATTCTTAATTATGTTGATGAAGATATTACTTTTTTTTTCGACTACTTTGGAGCTTGAAAGTGGCAAAAATAATGAAGAACCTTTCCAACCTTTAATGATTGTTGCTTCACAAATTGCTTCCCAAAGTAGTCCCTTGTCGCCTAATTTTTTCTCCCATTTGATGACTAACGGCTAAAATAGTTGTTATCATCCATTTTCTAACGAAATGAACAAAATTGCAAAAAAACAATAAAAAAAAAATAATCTAATGGGACTCCAATTAACCCCACTGTCAAAAATCACCTTAACCCTCTATTTTACATCAACGAGAGGGAACGTGTGCCTCTGTAATCGCCTCAACATCAGTAGCAATAGAAATAGTCTACTACACAACCTCAAGGCTTTGAAGGGAAATATAAGAATCTTCAGAAACTAGCTAGAAGTTCTTTTCCCAAGGGATAGTTAAAGAAAATACATTGGGTTTTCTCTTCTTGGCTGAAGAATAAGCAACTAACATGTTCCAGATGGATAAAACTTTGAGTTTTTTTTTTTTTTTTTTTTTTTAATTTTGGTATTTACACTTTTCGTACAATGAGGTAACAAATAAATAATTGTTTATAAAATTGGCATTTAGGTTCCAAAAGCATTGCTATTCTATTCTATTCTCGTTTTAGGTAAGAATCATAATTTTACGATATTTAATTAGTCTTCGTTTAAAAAATAATAATTTTTTCAAATAAAATATATGATTAAAAGTTATTAGATTAGGTGTGATTTGTGATTGGTCTTCTCCGACCCTTGCCGCCCAAGTTGAGAATCGTATATTCATCCCTTTATTTGAGTTTTTTTTATCCTATAGGTTGGTTCTAGGTCCGTATTCATATACATGAAATTGCCCCACCTCAAACAGACATTCTAAGTTGACTGCTATAGTGAGTGGTAGAAAGAGCAATGACTATATATGGTGATAGTAGTTTGTTATAGGAAGAGAAAACATTCAAGAACATTCAAGCTTACAAGCTCTAAACTGAAGTTTCAAGTGATAATTAATGAAACATTCAAGCTTGCTTACAAGCTCTAAACTGAAGTTCGGAAACTATGATTTGATTACTTCCAAGAACTAATCAAAGCTGCAATTTTCAAAATTAAAAAGTAGTCTCTAAGCAGTTTCATATTCTAATAATTTGCTGCTGCCGTAATCAACATAACATAAAGTACCTAAGTGCTGATGGCAGTTTTAATAAATGAAGCATTAGAATGCAGGCTATCGAATTACCCTGCATATAATTTCCAACTTAATGTTTAGTAATTTAGATAGGTGTTCTGTAACATTTACAAAGAGCAAATATATTTCAGCTAAAATTCAACTTTTTTTTCTTGAGAAAACACGCCTTATCCGTGTCTTTAAACGATGCAACACTTTGCTGGGTCGTTTTCTTGCAATTCCTTTATCTGTTGTTTCTGCATCCAATTTCTTGGCTTCTCTATTTTGTGCTTCTTCCTTTGCCTTGTGCAGAGCTGTGATCAAGTTTCCCAAACATTCCTCGGCACTCTTTTCTGCAGACTTTGTCATCAAATTCTCAGCTACATCTGCGGGACTTATATCAGTTTCCTGCAACAAGCACCTGATCTTGTCAAACATTTGGTGGGACTCGAGTTTCAGATAGTTGTTTGCAAGCACTTTGAAAGCCTCAAAACAACAGTAGGACATCTCGATGTGCTTGTCCATTCGCCCTCTCCGAATGAGGGCTGGATCGAGTTTTTCTACGTAATTGGTGGTGAACACAAAGACTCTTTCCCCACCACTGGCTGACCATAGCCCGTCCATGAAATTCAAAAGCCCAGATAGAGTAACCTTGCTGTCTTCATCATCATCACTGTCATCTTCGGTAGCCTTGTTAAGCACAACTTCCTTCAAATCTTTCTTATTATTATCATCTTTTTCATCAGGATTATTTCTCTTTCTTTTCCCTGTGATTCCCAGGGAACAATCGATGTCTTCAATCACTACAATGGCCCTGTCCAAGAAAATATATTGTGATCAACACAATCAGCAAAATTAACAATAATAACGCAGACGTGGAATAGTATTAACTCCTACAAAATTTAGGAAATAAATAGTATATTAGAATACCTTTTGGAAATCTCAATCATTAACTTGCGCAAGTCGGTATTATCCTTAACTGCAGTCAACTCAAGATCATAGACATCATAATGGAGAAAGTTAGCCATGGCAGCAATCATGGTGGACTTGCCAGTCCCTGGGGGGCCATAGAGCAAATACCCACGTTTCCAAGGTTTGCCAATTTGCCTATAGTACTCTTTAGCCTTAGTAAATTCAATCAAGTCATCCATAATATCCTTCTTCTTCTTGGGATCCATGGCTAAAGTATCGAATGTAGCAGGGTGCTCGAAGCCAACATGCCTCCACATCATCTTGTCATCGTCTCCCCAGTCGTTGTCCCCACTTGCATTGGTGTAAAGCCTCTGCCGCCTATTGCGCTTTGTAATGGCCTTGCCCTCGCTTAAAACATGGCTCAAATAGGACCCGATGATGATATCACGGTGTCTTCTACGAAAGGACAGAACGTAAGCCCTCCTCTCCTCATCACCGGCGCCGTGGAAACTGATTACGTTCGACCTGGGAAAGCTCTTGCTTCTCATCCACCAAACCTTCACGCCTTTGTAAATGTCGGTTATCTCTTCATAGTCATCCATGCTCAATGCTACGCAACGGCTCCCTTGGGCTATGTTGGCTTTCAGGCTATCGGCATGAAGAGAAAAATTGGTTCCGAGATAGGTTTCGATGGCAGCATAGGCTTTGCTCCGCCCATAACTTTCGGATGGAAACTCGTCGAATGTGATCTCGATGTAGGGGTTGAAGAAATTTACAAGATTTTGGAAAAACCTGCTTACGGTGAACCAGAGTTGATCAGGGATAACCCTTTCCAAAGCGGTGACTGTGAGTAGCAGACTGCCAATTCCAGGTGCTGACAAATCCCAAAATCCCACCATTGTTGTTTACTTTTCTTTCTTTTGGTTTGATCTGGAAATTAAAACAAGCTTCTGTTTATTACGTGCTGCTATTTATAGTGAAAATTTCCTAAAAGGAAAAGGAGTAATGAAGTTGCTGTAGGATAAGATAGGGAAAAGTGAACATTTCCTGAAAGGAAAAGGAGTAATCAAGTGGAGATAGTTTCCAAAAAATACCCTAAGAAATGGTTTCCTGAAAGGAAAAGGATAATAATAAAAAAAAGGTAGTTAAAAAGCTTTTAACCAAAACTGTGCTTTCGTGAAGTTGAATATCCTAATCCCAATGGAATATTAGATTTACAAGGAGACAATCTCAATGTAACTGAATTTAAAGTGGTGGATTGGCCAAGAGTGTTTTTTTGTGCACACTGGCATTTTGTGTTTATGCAGTTGGATTCCAATGGTTTTATGACAGAAACTTAACCCACCCGACCAAGATGTACACTTCAATTTATTTAAAGATCATAAAGCCCCTAGCTTAGTATATATGAAAAAAAATCCATTACTTTCCTAGTTAGTTAATCGGAGACAGAAAAAAATTAATATTTAACACTTAAGATTATATTATAAATATTCGTTAAAAATTACGGGTAAAAAAATCGACAAAAAATATAAAAAATGGTACAGATAAAATTAGAATGTGAAAAAATTATTTGAGATCAACAATGCGGCTTATTTTGAACTTTTCTTTGAATTATGTTTTTAATTATTCTAAATTATGTAAAAATTATTTTGTAAGTATTTTAATATTATTTAATTTATAATTATGATATAAATTAAAGATAACTATTGAATATCAATTAGTTTGAATTTGTAATTGTAACATAACTTAAATATATTATTAAATTTTTTAACAATATCATGAAATAGCAGTACGATCATGTTAATTTACCTCTTCAATTTCTGAAAAAAATCCTAATTTTAACATGAGAAAATAATGCATGCTAATTTAAAAAACATAATTTTTGAAATGCATAAATTTAAAAAATAAGTAAAAAGACCGTAATTAACATTTAAGACTAAGACAAAGCGGATAAACTAAATTTTTGTGTGCAAAATGAGTATATACATTTGAACGTATTAAATGAGGTCGCCATTTAAACACAAAATTCTGAGAAAAATATGAGATCGAAACCAACTTGTGAAGTTCAATAATATATAAAAGATAATGTGATTATTTTAATGAAAAAATAATGCATTTTGGGATAACTCCTTTTAATTTCAAAATAGAGGATGATTATATTTTTATTGTTAATTTCCAATTTAATTTTGCAAATTATGCATTTGAAATTTTGTAAACTGTTTACAATTTCGAATAAGAAAAAACATTTATGTGTAAAAACCAATCTATAATACTTTTATTACTTGAAAGTCCTTAAAATTTATATTTTAATATCATCATTTTTTTAATTAATGAATACTCTTTATATCACTGAAAATACCTCAAAATCTAAAATTTGGTGTCACAATTTTTTTTTCTTAAAGAAATTACGTAGTGATTTTTGAATGTTATGCTTTTCCCCCCGAAAAGTGTAGGGATATGAATATTTTGGTCTTCCAATAAAGTCTTATTAGAATCTTTGATCAAATAATGTTAGATGGGTCTTGCTTTGCTTTTATTGCGGTTTATTCATCTTATTCTCTTTATTGGTTTTCTTAAATCTCATTTTCTCTAAAATTAAATTTAAAATCTTATATCTTAAATTTTTATTTTTGAAACTATGTTCCATATCCAGGAGGATTTTAATTTTAATTTTGTTCTTAAATTGTATATTACTATCTTATATATATATATGATTGTTTGTTATTACTTAATTCAATGTTTACAGTTTGACCAAAGAATAACTAAAAGATATACAATTATTTTTGCATATTTTGGATTTATTTATTTAGCAGTCACGTTGACGGGTTAGCAAACATTTTTATTTTCCCTCACTACTCTATTTATTTATAGTTGTAACTCAATTTTGTAACTATATGTAAGAAAAATAATTTGTTATTATAATTTAAGTAATTACTAACAAAGAAAGTTTAATAGATGGGGGAGAGAGAGTTAGCGGTAAAAGTGATCATCGAGCATGAGGAGTGCATTCCAGTAGGATGCGCTCTCTTACTGGAGGAATACTTATGTAGGTTCAGCAACTATTTTGTTCACTAAGGAATCAGGTAGTCCCCAATGCTAGCAATGAGGTCAATGCTTCGTTGCTTATTAGAACAACATTCTAGTTCAAGTGGGGTTATCCCTTATGACAAACATGATGAGTGCTAATGTAATCTTCTCAATCTCAGGGTGCTTGAGTTTTGTTATTGACATCATGCAACCAGTGTGGTAGAATGGGCATTACTCTCTTCTTCTTTCTTTTGGTAGGATTGCCTCTGTTGTTTTTTCTGAAGTTACTCCGCAACGTCTCATTTAGGTACGTAAGGTCAAGGCCTTGGTGGAATCTACCTCCAGTCTTTAGGGCAAGATAATGGGTCTACTCCCTAGGCATATATAATCGTTGATAGAAGATCTGCCTTGGCATTGAATTTGTAGGTGCTCTTATAGATCTCCAATTCCGCTATACTTGGGCAAGTTATCTATTTTGACTCCCAGAGGGAGTGACTTGGCTAGAATGTTAGTGAAGAATAGACTCCGCCTTGTTGGTACTACTGCGAGCGGCAGGTACTCGTCTTCAGTTCCTCGTAGGATTGTATGTTAAGTTATTTGGGTTTTCTCTGTTCTTACTAACATCTTATGTGTTGTCTTCCTTTAGGCAACATACTCTATCCAAAATGTTTTCTTGAGTTGTGGGGTCTTTTCTTCTAGGTTCATCTCTCCCTCAAGAAGGATGATTCCGACTCCGTCAATAAGTCATTAGGAGATGTCTCCATGGTGATTTCTGCATATTGGGCTATAGTCATTGCTGCAGACGAATTCTAATGAAGTGAGAAGGGATCCTTATTGATCTGCAACACCACCGTCCTAGTGAGTGGTCCTTCGGCTAGGGTTCCTTGCTCCAAGGGTGTGGGATCCAACTGGGATGGAAAATCTTGAGGCCATTGAAGTGGAGTCTTTTTTGAGGTTGTTGGGGTAAAAGCTCCTAAGGTTACTAAGGTGGAAGCACCTAAGGCCATTGGGGTGGAAGCTCCTGAGACCGTTGCACATCTACTCTATTTTCATTGACTACTTCCTCTTAAAGGGTGCCCAAGCTAACTTCCTTGACTCTAGATCTAGAATGCATTCTAACTATTGAGTCATGATTTACCACAGACTATGCCGAATTGATATGGTATACGAATTACTGAATTGTCAAAAGTTAACTCACAAGAATCAATTCCTCTCTAAGTGATTGCATAAATATTGGGTTTCTGCCTGTCACATGAACAGACTCTTAGGGGCATGGGGTTGTCTCAATGATAACCCTCCCACGATCAAGTCAGTAGTTTGAACAAATAAATATAATAAAATTTTATTGAGTAGTAAACCATAAAGTAAATTGAACGTATTATAAAATGAATTTGGGGGTATTTATAGTTATTTTTCAATGGGGTTATGCTCATATATGGCCAGGTGCGTGTTGGATTCGCGTGATTTCAGGGTATGCGCAGTGAAAAATTAAAATTTTTAAGAATATTAAACTATAACAATTATAGTAATACCCCGAATCCAATGCAATTTTTAATGATCTGGCAAATTCCAATTATTGTAATAAAATAATAAAAGTATTAATTTATATATTTCTTTGCACTATGGTTGTTGTAGGGTATAAAGCAATCAATTTTTAGCCTATTTTCTGAATTTGGTTCACATGGATCCAAATGTCTTCCCTCTAAAGTAGTCCACACTTCGAATAAGAACACAAAATTAGAATTCCGTAAGCAATCTGATTTCTTTTCTAATTTGGTTGATGTAGTGTGTATAGAAAATATTAATTTATGTTGTCAACTTGTAATAAAGAGAATTAATATTTAAAGATGGGGTTTTAGAGAAAAATGACAGATGAAGAAAATAATTTTCTTCTCTTAATTTCTATATGGCCAAAAATTATAGGAATGTTTCTACATCTTACAATTTTCGGCCATGAGATATATATAGGGGGCTCAAAATTCTAAAAGTCCTACTCTTGATATTTTATGTCTCCTTTTGATTGGTTTGAAAATATTTTGGTTCATCCAAACTTATTCTAATTTTATCTCTTTTATATCTTCCAAAGATATTTAAAATTACCCATTAATTCCAAACTTTTGACTTTCCATCCTTTTTCAATCACTTTCATGGGCTTTTTTAATAGGCCATTTTGAATTGGACATGAATTTTAAAATAAATTCAATAATTAATCTAATTAATTATCTTACATAAATTCGTTATTCCATCTAGCCCATCTATTTAAATTAAACCCAATTAAATAATTTAATTATTTAATTAAGTAAATTAATTTATAAACTATACAATTAATTTGATCTAGTCAAATTATTTCACTCCAATTGGGCTCTTTAATCTTATTAGGTCTAATTAAATAATCTAATTATTTAATTAAATAACTAATTCAACTTTTTGAATTAATTTACACCCCAATTAATTAGTCTCTATAATTAAATGCATCCAACCCTTTGGATCAATTCCTAAATTAAAAATATTCTACCTCAAATTGTGTATGACCCTTTAGATTCACAACTAAGTTAGTAGTGGACTTTCAATATTTGTAACTTATGATTAATAATTATTATTTTAATTAATTAATTTAATTAATTTGTCCCTTTAAAATTAATTTCTTAATTTCAAAAACCTCACAAGTCATGAGAAATACCTATCAAGTGTATCATGACTACCTATACTTAGGTGAAATAGTGAGTGAACCTATTTCAATTATGAGTATTATACACGTAAGGTCTTTCCACCAACTAATCTCTCGATTGAATGTAGGGCATGGATTAATAGTCGAAACCCTAATTGCTCAATAACTATGATTTCATTTCAAGTTTCAATAACTCATGACGAATCGTTAGAAAACCCCGTCTAACATTCATCCTACCTTAGCCAATGACTTGTGAGTCATGAACTATAAAAATATAGAAAATTCACTTATTCTACTAAACAAGTGATAAATCTTTTGTTGACCACTCATTAACCTTCATATATATTAATGTAGCATCCAATGTATTCCCTTTGTAATTATCAGGCAATCAGTACATCAAAATAAAGCACAACATGCATAAAACTACCATGCTGTCTCAGGTCAAAAGACTAATCATATACTATTGTAACATAGAATTTCTTATCTCGATAAATAAGTTTCTAATTAAAAAATTTTAGCGGGCCTGTTTAATATACTTGTTAATTAACAAATACTCGTATACATGCATTAGCATCACTACGCCAATGTCTATGAAGCGAGACATCCTCCTCACGCGAGCGTGCAGCGTATGCGCGAGTCTATTGGGCTGTTTGATATCTTATCTTAAGAAGCCCTTAACATGGAACTAATTTAAGACCAAAGACATAGAGGCATATTCTATGATCACCATCAAATGCATGACTATGCTCCGTAGCTAAGTTTGGTTTAAGAATTTTATCTAATTACAAGAAGCAATTAAAGATAAAGATATTTGCCTTTTATTGATATGATTTTAAAAAAGATTATTTTTTACAAATATAAGAGCATAAAAGATGTCCAATCTAATTGGCACGTCGGACACTACTCTAATAATCTCCCATTTGCCCTAACGCTAATTGCTCATGTACTTTATGCCCATCTTCTCAAGATGTCAGTCGAATACCTTCTGCGCTAGAGGTTTGGTCAGTAAGTCTGCTATATTTTCTGTTGAAACGACTCTATCCACTACAGAGTCACCTCTACCAATGATCTCTTTGATCAAATGGTATCTTCTCATGATATACTTGGATTTTTTATGAGATTTTAACTTTTTTGCTTGTACAATGACTCCATTATTATCACAGTAAATCAATACGGGATCAACAATGAATGGAACCATACCCAATTATTAGATAAAGTTCATTATCTAAGCAGTTTCTTTTGCCGCATTACATGTAATAATATATTGAGCTTTAGTGGTGGAATCCACCATTGTCTCTTACTTAGAGCTCTTCCAATTGACAACACCACCATTTAAGATGAATATATCCAGATATTGACTTTGAGTTGTCTATATCAGATTGAAAAGTAGAATCTGTATAGCTTTCTAGTTTCAGTTCTTTAGAGCCATATACTAGAAAGATATCCTTAGTCATTCTCAAGTACTTCACGATCATTTTTATGGCCTTCCAGTATTTCTCACCTGGATTAGACTGATATCTACTCGTGACACTCAGAGCATATGCAAAATTAGGCCTTGTATAGCATACCATACATTATGCTTCATATAGAGAAAGCATAAGGTATGAGGGTCATCATTTCCCTCTCATCTGGAGTCTTAGAAGACATTGCCCTTGAGAGGGAAACACTATGACATATTAGCAAGAATCCTCACTTGGATTCTTCCATGCTAAATCTCTTTAGCATTTTGTCTATGTAAGTAGATTGGGATAGTTCAATTACCTTTTTGACCTATCTCTATAGATTTTTATTCCAAGAATAAAGAATGCTTTTTCGAAATCCTTAATGGAGAACTGATTAGGCAACCAAGTCTTAGTTAACTACATTATCCCTATATCATTCCTAATGAGTAAGATGTTATCAACATATAACACAATAAATGTCACTGTACTCCCACTAACCTTCTTACAAACACAGGGTGCATCCGGGTTTTTGTGGAAACTAAATGATTTGATTGCCTCGTTAAATTGGATGTTCCAGCTTTAAAAAGCCTGCTTGAGTCCATAAGTGGATCTCTAGAGTTTGCAAACCTTTTGCTCACTTCTTTTGGATATGAAACCTTCTGGCTGCCTCATATAGATTTATTCCTTAATATATTCATTAAGGAAAGCGGTCTTCATATCCGTGTGCCATATCTTGTAGTCATAATACGCTGATATTGCTAGCAATATTCGAATGGATTTAAACATTACTACTGGCAAAAAAGTTTTCTCATAATCAATTCCTTACTTCTAAGTATAACCTTTCATAACTAATCATGCTTTGTAGGTCGTTACCTCTCCATTTACTTCAACCTTCTGCTTGTAGACCCATTGCAGCCAACATGAACTATTCCTTGTGGTAGGTCCACCAAGGTCCATACCTTGTTGGAGTACATAGAATCCATCTCGGATTACATGTCTTCTTGCCATTTTCCCAAGTGAATGTTCAATATCGTCTCTCCATAAGTCCTTAGATCACTGTCTAAGAGAGTTTCTCAACGTTGTTCTCTAACAAAAAACCGTACCTCTCAGGTGGCTTTGAGATCCTATGGAATCTACTAAGAGAATGTGTGATTGAAGGCCCAACCTCAGTTGGTTGGCCCATTACTGCATTTGTAGGGAGGCTCTGTGGTTCTTGAATTTCTTCATGTTTTACGACTTTGCTATTTCTATCTAATAGAAACTCCTCTTCCAAAAATGTGCATTCCTTGAAACAAATATATTTTGTTTTGAGAGGTCGTATAAATAGTATCTAATAGATTCCTTTGGATACCCCATGAATCTATATAAACTAGATCTCATATCTAATTTATCTCTCACTTGCTACTTTACATAAGCAACACACCCCCATACCCTAAGGTATTTGCAAGAGTGTGGTTTCCCACACCACATCTCATATAGTATTTTGCGCACCGACTTTGATGACACTCTATTTAATAGATATGGCTTCATTTCTAGAGCATAGCCCCAAAATAAAAGAGGAAGTCCAGTGAAACTCATCGTCGATCAAACCATGTCCAAAAAGGTTTGATTTTTACGCTCTGCAACTCTGTTGAGTTGGGGAGTTGCAAGAGAGATCCACTGAAAGAGAATCCCATTCTCATTTAGATAATCAAGAAACTCTGTGCTCGAGTATTCACCT
Source organism: Paulownia fortunei (assembly GCA_019321725.1). Classification (NCBI taxonomy): domain Eukaryota; kingdom Viridiplantae; phylum Streptophyta; class Magnoliopsida; order Lamiales; family Paulowniaceae; genus Paulownia; species Paulownia fortunei. Next base: position 13,737,606 of record CM033123.1, read on the forward strand.
CCTCGATCTGATCAAAGAGCCTTAATACTTAGCCTAGTTTGTTTCTCTGCCTCATATCTAAATTCTTTGAACTTTTTAAAAGCTTCAAATTTGTACCTCATAAGGTAGACATAACCATACCTAGAATAATCGTCGGTAAAAGTTATAAAGTAGTGATAATTTTAATGAGCACTAATACTTAGTGGCCTACATACATTTGAATGGATCAAATCCAATAGATTTTTGGCTTGCTCCACTTGTCTAACAAATGGTGATTTGGTCATTTTCCCTTTGAGACATGACTCACATGTTGACATTCCTTGCTCTTTCAAACCAACTTATGAATTTTTTTTCTCAGATATATGACCTAATCTAGCATGCCATAAGAGTTGTATTTTGTTGAACATAGAAAAAGGAGTTATGGGGATTAATAGAATATAAATCATTCATTAATATGCCAAAGGTAATCAGAACTGAATCTTTAAAAATGGAGCAGCTTTCATGTTTTATTGAAAAAGTAATATCTTCTCCATCCAAAACAGAAATGGCGATAATGTTCTTAACTATCTCTAGAATATAAAGACAATTGTTTAAAACTAATTTCTAAAGCTAAGTTGATACTTCCTATGGCTAATGCAGCAATCTTTGCTCCATTCCCTAGCTGTAGGACTGTCTCTCCTCTACTTAGCTTCCTACTTCTGGCCATCAGTTGTAAATTATTGCAAAAATGAGACTCACAGTCTGTATCCAATACCTAAGAAGCATCGTTAACTGATAAGTTAACTTCAATAAAATAAATACTTTAACTCTTAAGGCTTATAAGGTTCTCTTTGCAGTTCCTCTTCCAATGCCCAAGTTTGCCACAGTAGTGGCATTTGTCATTGGTTTTGTTGGAACTTTTGAAGATGCCACCTGTTGGCTTCATGCCTTTAGATTTTAAGGAACATTTTCATTTCCCCTTCTTTCTTTTGGGCTTTGCAGCCTTTGAGTTGGATAAGAATCCAACAAGCATGACCGGCTTATCCTTCTTTATAATAGACTTAACTGTCTTCAACATATTGATCAGCTCAAAAAGGCTAGTTTTTATTTTATACATGTTGAAGTTGATAATGAAGGTGTCAAAGGATGGAGGCAAAGACTGTAGGATGAGATCCAAATAGAGCTCATTATCCATAACGACTCCAAGTGACTTGAGTCTTTCAATCAGGCCTATCATCTTCAATCCATGATCATGGACTGAAAAGCCCTCTATCATACGGGTCCTGAAAAGATCTCTTGAGATTTGATATCTCGCTTGTCTAGTATGTTCACCATACAACACATGTAAGTGAACATAGATATCATGTTCATGCACATGTATCTCATGTTACCTCTACAACTTGTTTGACATCGATGCCATCATACAGCATCACGCTTGCAGATCATCATTAATCAGCTTGTGATAATTCACAAGCTCTCACTAGCGTCTTCTTACACGGCCAACGGTGGGATCACATCAAGTATATATAATCATTTTTTTGGATTATAGAATAATCCGAATGTTCCTCAACCAATCGACATAGTTGGGACTAGTTAATTTATTACCTTCTAGAATTGATGCAATTAGATTTTTAGCCATTTATAGACAATCTATAAATATAAAAGAGGTCGAAAATTAGAATACTTTCAAAATCATATTCATTTATAATAAGGTATTAAGTAATAAATATCTCCCACTATTTCATTCAAATTCCATAACCCTTAATGATAATTCGAGAAATCTTATTTTCTAGTGGCGTTTGAGGCCCAATCAATATGTCGTATGCTCTAATTTTATGAGCCCATAAAACATATTGAATGGTAGTTAACTTTTAACAATTGTATCTTTATATAACCCTCAAGTTATTTTACCTCACTTCTTCTCATATACCCCAATTTTATTAGTCCATAGGACTAAGTGTCCAGCAAGACCCATCAAACCTCCAAGTAGATAAAGTATCAAAACATTCCACCACTCATGGCCAATGTAGAGACGAGTCCATCCAATGGGCATCACCATACTTAGTAGAGATCACAACTTTTCATTACAGAGTCATTTTATGACTCATGGCCAATGACAAAGTAAGGTAGTATCGTCATGTCAACTACTTTTGATGGTAGACATGGATTATTAGGTCCTACCCAATTTTATCCATATTTGCTTGAAATCAAAATTTTAAAATTCCTTTACTTGTTTTTTCATTCAAGTGGGGTATTTATGTTAACCAAAACCTTATCAATTTCAATCTTGATTAATTTAATAAATTAACAAGCAAATTAATTAAATAAACCCTATGCAAGCATCTAATACATGCATAATCCGGATGATCATGGACTAATCCCATGGAATTCATTTGAGCTAAAAATGGATCTAGATCAATCTAAGGGTAATATAATGGAAATAGAAACTAGTTTCCATTACATATATATCTCATACATTCATAGGTCTTCTTGATTCTTCGTCTTGGTCATTCTATTTATCCACCAAAAAGCAAAAAGAAAAACCTTACCCTATTCTACTCTAATTCAAAACGTAAAGTACAAGGAAAGAATAAGGGACTCGCAAGCCCCATTTCAAAAATTCAAAGATAAATAAATCCAATCACATTGGTCTAAATGGCTCCATGATTATCCCATACATACTAATAAATATATCACATGAATTTATTAAAGCATGTAAATTTACCATCATTTTAAATTGTAATTTCATGACTTGGGATAAAATCTTAATTTTTCAAGAAACCCGATTTAATTTTAAAATTAAAAAATTATATTTTGCAATTCAACACGACAGCGTACACAGCCGGCGTGCATGCCCAGCACATGCGCCGGCATCCGATGGGTGCCTAGGAAATTTGATTATTTCCAAGGTAAATGCATCATCCAGTAGTGTTTTTTCTATCATCAACATGACCTACCCAATCCATATCATTTAGCGTATCTTAGTAGTTTACCTTCACCTTAATAATTTGTATTCTTTCTGAGATACCTCTAATAATGTGATCGATAGGATGATTCTTCTGGATTTTGCTAGGTGGTTCCTTTCTAATTGTCTCAGAGATATCAAACTATTAATTTCTTCCTCTGTGTCTGAGAATGTTGCAATATCGATTAAAGCAACAACAGGTGTTGTTACAAATGTTGTAATATCTGGCATAGCAATATTAGTGGCTTCCTTCTCTATCTGGAAGTTGTATGTCCTTACCCTTTTTCAGTCTCATCAGATTGATGATTTTGTCTTCCTATGAGTCGTCTGTAAAATCATAGAAATCATCAATTACTATATTGAATGACTCCAAAATAGTATGAGTCTTCACGATATAGACTCTATACAATCTACTATTCATTTGGTTGCTCTACATAGCTTTCTTCTTCAAGGTAGCTATTTAGAAAATATTGACTTCACATATAGCTAAAATATCTTTCACTTTTTCTGTGCAGCTAGTGAGATAAGTGCCTATATTGTGTTAAGTTGGCTACTAGAATAAATATCTCATTGTAGTCGATTCTAAACTATTGTGCATATTATTTCACTACAAGTCTTGCTTTGTGTTCTGTACTGTTCTATCAAAATTATGTTTTGTCTTATATATCCATTTAATTCCAATGACTTCTTTATCTTGTGGAAGGTTTGTGAGCTCCTATGTCTTGTTTCTTTTTATAATTTTTATTTTGTATGTTCTAAAGCTTATAGCTTCGTGTCATCATAATCTTGGGATACAGTGGCATAGCGAGGTCATGTTCCATTTTGGGGCATGATATTGCGATAATTAATATGTTATAATTTGAGGTTTTCAAACTACCTAACTTTTTGATTCAAGTGCTAAGGTTGACTCCTAAAGTTGAGGGCCTAAGTTTTTTCAATGTTGACTCCTAAAGTTGAGGGCTAAAGTTTTTTCAATTAAGAAAAGTTATGGGGTTCAAGGTCTACCAGGTATAAGTATTTATCGAATTTAATTATAATTTCTTCCATTAAGATGTATATTTGATTAGAGTTATTGATTGTGTTGAAATAGTCGTCAATGTATTATACAACGAATAGTATAATTAATCTATTCTTTAAAAATAAAAAATAGAAACTGCAGTCTTCAATGCTTTGCTTTGAAATCTAAAAATCAAACTTTAGAGGTCTTTAAGTATTTCCAAGCAAAGGTTGAAAGAGAAACATGAAGAAAGCTGAAGTATATTGGTCCAGACAATAGTGGTGAATACCAAAGTCCATTTGAGCAACATTGCAAGGATTATAGTATCAGGCTTGAAAAGAGCGTCCCAAAAACTCTTCAACATATGGTGTGACAGATAGGATGAATATGATAATTTGTGAAAGAATCAAATCTATGCTATTACATTCCAAATTGCCTAAATTCTTTTTGGGTGAAGTAATGAGAACTGCAGTTCATCTAATCAACCTTTCTCCATCAACTCCTTTAGATGGTGATATTTCAGATAGAGTTTAGATAGGGAAAGATATTTCATATAAACACTTGAGAGTGTTTAGCTGCAAAGTATTTGTGCACATTCCAAAAGATAAAAGATCCAAACTTGACGACAAGACCAAACCATGCATCTTATTGGGTTATGGTCATGAAGAGTTTGGCTACAAATTATGGCACCCAGCTAATGGAAAAGTCATCAGAAGTAGGGATGTCATGTTCCTTGAATATCAAATAATTGATGATGCCAAACATAAATATGAGTCCGACTCATAGGTTCCTGATGATTTAGATCCAGATTCTTTGCCTACGATTCAGAATCACAGGGAAGATGTATGGGATCTCACACCACTTATACAAGTTGATGATATTTCCCTAATTCCACCACCAAATGCAGAAGTTAAAATGTCTACCAGATAAAGACAACCTTCTACCAGATATAGTCCACATGAGTATGTAATGCTGCTCATTGATGGGGAAGAAACAGAGAATTTCACAGAGATCATATCACATGATCAAAAAGAGAAATGGTTGGAGGCAAAAAAAAAAGATGAAATCCCTACAAAAAAATCACACCTATGAGCTTGTAAAGTTGCCAAAAGACAAGAAAATACTGAAAAATAGATGAATTTATAGAAAAAAAGCAGACGAGCATAGCTCGAAACCAAGGTACAAAGCGAAACTGGTTGTAAAGGGATTCAGTAAAAAAAAGGTGTTAATTTTGATAAAATTTGTTCACATGTGGTGAAGATGTCTTCAATCAGAGTTATTCTCAAAATTGTTGCCACCTTAGACCTGGAGATTGAACAACTTGATGTAAAGATTGCGTTTCTTCATGACGATTTGAAAGACAAAATTTATATGGAGCAACCAGAGGGATTCAAAGTCAAAGGTAAGGAAAACCTGGTGTGCATGTTAAAATTGTGCATCTTAAAGCAAGCCACAAGATAATGGTGTAAGAAATTTAACTCCTTCATGTCTGATCATTGCTACAAGAGAACCAACTTCGATCACTATGTATTTTTTAAAAAATTCTCTGATGATAACTTTATCATATTGTCCTTACATGTGGATGACACGTTGATTGTAGGTCATGATGCCAGTAAGATTGATAAGGTGAAGAAAGAGCTCAGCAAGTCTTTCGCAATAAAAGATTTAGGACCAGTTAAACAAATTCTTGGGATGAAAATCTCGAGAGAGAGGACAAACAGGAAGTTATGGCTATATCAAGAAAAAAATATTGAAAAAGTTCTTGAGAGATTCAACATGAGCAACTCAAAGCCAGTCAGCACTCCACTTGCAAGTCATTTTAAACTCAGCTTGGCGCAATGTCCCACAAGTGAGAAAGATAAGAAAGGAATGAAAAAAGGTACTATATGTTTTTGCAGTTGGCAGTTTAATGTATACTATGGTATGTATTAAACCTGACATTGCTCATGAAGTTGGTACTGACAAAGATCACTGATCTGTAGTGAAATAGATATTTCGGTATTTAAAAGGTATTTCCAAAGTTTGCCTAAAGTTTGGTGATGGTGAAATTGTATTAAACGGATTCACAGATGCAGATATGGCTGGTGATGTTGATTTTAGGAAATCCACATCCGGATACCTAATGAGATTTGCAAGGGAAGCTATCTCTTGGCAGTTAAAACTTCAAAAATGTGTGGCATTATCTACAACAGAAATAGAATATATTGCAGTAACTGAAGTATTCAAAGAGATGTTGTGATTGAAGAGATTTCTTCATGAATTAAACTTTAAGCAAGAAAAGTACATGCTCTATTGTGACAGTCAGAGTACGATTTATTTGAGTAAAAATTTCACTTTTTACTCAAAATCAAAACATATTAATGTGAGATACCATTGGATTTGAGATGTGCTAGATGAAAAATTGATGGTGCTTGATAAAGTTCCCACTAATAAAAATGGTACAGACATGTTTATAAAGTATATATCAAGAGATAAGTTTGAAACTTGTAAAAAGAGAACAAGTTTGTTTGAGCACCTCATATAAGATGGATGGGGATAATTATTGGTAAGTCCACCAAATTAGGGTGGCTACCAAACATTCAAAATATATGACTACTAAAACATTCAAAAAAGTGGCTACCAAACATTCAAACATTGAAGATACCAAACTTTAAAAATTGGCATCAATCTTACCTATAAATAGAGCTCTCATTTCATAGTTAAACACACAAGAAAAAGAGAGAAAACAAGAGAGTTGAGTGAGAGAAAAATAGAGTATTTTGAGAGAACAAATAGAGAGAAAAATTCTAGAAATTTTTTATTCTCTCTTAAAATAGTTTTTCTATTTTTCTTTGGTATTCTAAGTTGAAAAACTTGAGATATTTGTGATTCAAGAGATATTCTCTTGAGGATTATTTGTGTATTCCCTAGTTTAGAGAGAATTTTGTAAGCCTACTATATATATAGTGGAAGTTTTGTCTGGACTACGGCCTTGTGATTTTTCTCGATTTAAGTTTTTCACGTAAAAATTCTTGTGTTATATTTTTTTACTCTCTTGCATTATTTCTGGAATTCTTGGTTTGGATCCATTTTTAATCCGACAAGTGAAAAAAGAATTTTCTGATTCCATTGTATTCATGTCATTTATTTTGGCTCTCTTTCCCAACATTTAACACTCCTCCAGTAACTTGTTTTGGTCTTTTCTAACTCAAAAGGTAGATATCCATGACACTACCGACTGAGCCAATCTTCTTAGATCAACCTTTCCTTTACAAAACTCTGATAGTAAGAATAGGAATTGTCTAAGCAGTTTCTTTTGCTTTGTAGTATATGTTACATTCGCAACAAGTGTCTTTTTTTGACATTTTAGAAATGTGTTGTTTGATGAGTTTTCTAGTCGGATTATGTTATGTGATCAATTGTCAAAATAGCTTATATATGATGGAATCGAGGCCCCAAAACTATGTTTATATACTGTTGGTTTTAATTGTTTGTTAGAACTGGTAAAAAGTGACCAACAATTTAAACTATTGTAACAATATCTTAAAAATGATGACCAATAGTTTAAATTGAACTAATAATTTCCATTTTCGAACTTAACTCCTAAGTTACTCCATGAATAGTTTTGATGAAGTTAGTGTTGCAGGTGATATAGAAGTTGCCCCAGCAAAAGGGGAAGAATTTGAAGTTAACAACCAAAGGAAGAAAGAAAAACTTATCTGTATGAAAGGTGTGTATCAAGAGGTTTCTAGCTACAAGAGGTTCCAAAATTAGAATTTGGTCTCGTGGTTGTAAAGTATTTGTAGTTGGCTCTTTTGTATTTTATGAAAAATATTCATATTTATAATATTGTCGCCTATACATAAAAGGATTGTGATATGACATAAAGTAGGTAAATATATTAAAGAGATATTGTCTACTTTCGTAGGAGTCTCACAATTTTATTTGATGCCTCTTGGAGGAGAGGGGGTCAGGTTTGACCCTTTGCTAATAAGCCACATACCACTCACATGCTAAAACGATGTGGAATGAATTCTTCTCCAACATGAGCACCTAGCAGATGGGTGGACTATGTTTGCAGATATTTGGGGAGCCATGCCCTCCATATTAATTTAGTACATGAGTAGCTTGTAGCTTATTAGCAGAGGGTTAGCCGCTCTCCCCGAAGAGGCGCCTTAGGATGAAACTATAAAACTTTGATCAAAATAGATAATACCTCTTGGATGAATGCTTACCTATTCCTTGTCACATCGGATAGATATTTAGGTTATGTTGGATTTTGAATTTTGGTTAGTAAATTGTAACGAAAAAATAAAATATCTAACATATGAAGCACAAATTACATTCTCTAAAGCCAGAAAATTTCTTAATATTTTTGAGACTGAAACTCAAGATCCAAACATAATGTTAGGTTTCTATGGTTGGAAATGTGAAGTCCATATTACTAATTAGCAGCATATATGAATTTGTTTTAGACTATGACACTCAACTTGAAAATCTCTGCTGCAATTTGTTCCTACCAATTGATTTTTTGCTCAAAAAATCAACACATCGAAGTAACAAGTGGTTTCTTTTGTTCCAACTTTTACATTCATGAATTTTTACTAGAAGTTCACAATTGATATAGTTAGATATTAAATAGTTAAATGTGACTTAAATAATATAAGAATATTGAAAAAAAAAACCTTTATGCTTTTTTTACATGATTTCATTACACCGTCAATATAGCTAAAGAGAAGAAGAAAGACCAAATTAACATTCCAATATTATATTATTTTATGACCCCAATATTATTTTTTATTTTTTTGAGAAATCTGGTCTACAATATGTTTATCCATTTACAGGTTGCATCATTTATACTTATCATCTATTCAAATTACACTTGAAGAAAAATAACAAATCATAAGACAAATATAATTAATCAAGTGTGGACACACTTATTTGGAGGTAGAATTTTTCCAAATTTTACATAGTCCACATATCCATCTTCTAAAATGCTGAACTTTTTATCTATCTTTCTCAATTTTGACATTAATAATGTATTTCCAGGTATTTTTTAGTTTTTTATTTTTTGTTTTCTATTGTTAACTCCAAACGTGTTTACTTATCCACTTTTAGTGAAAATGGGCCTTACTTTGCCACTCTTATTTGCAACCCAATCATTGTCATAGTGCATAAGTTGAAACGTTAATGACTAAAATAACTAGAATTACAACAAAGTAATCTGTAGATCCCACCACTAACTACTCCACAATTTAAATAGTATGAATGAATCTAATTTATAAATTTAAAAAATATTAGGGTAAAATTCATTTTACCCTTATATTAATGCATTTGTATCAAATACCCTTTATATAACCAAAACCTTCAAACACCCCCCTCAATTTAGATTTTTGTTAACAAATTGAAGGTTTAAATTTTTTATGACAAAAATGCCCTTTTGAGTGTTATGTAATGTAGATTTGACTTTATTATAGGTTTAATTACTCTTATAATATTTTTATGCCAAAATTTTGGAAGAAATTTGTAGTCAAAATAATAATATTTTTATAATATTATTATCTTTTATTTTTTTGGTTGATTTTAAAAAATTAATTAATACAATAAATTATAAAAAAACATTCCATGCAAAGTGACCCAAATTGATTGATAGTTCATATCCTCAATTATCTAAAATAAAAGCATCCTATAACCTATTAAAGGATTCTATATGGTCCTCATATTTTGTTTTTAAAAAGCTTACTTAAATTCTTAAGATTTTTTGAAAAAAGAGTAAAAATTTTTCACCTATAAGAATAAAATAAATAATAAAAAATGTATGAAGCAACACATTTCCTTCCAAGAGAATTTTGGCATATAAATACTAAAAGAATTAGTGCATGAAAAATTGAACTTGGATCAAAATAAAAATGGGTATTATATAATACCACTCAAAGGGTAATTTTGTCATACCAACTCCAAAAATTCAATTTGCTAACAAAAATCTAAGTTGAGGGGGGTGTTTGAAGGTTTTGATTGTATAAGGGGTATTTGATATAAATGCATTAATATAAGGGGTAAAATGAATTTTATCCAAAATATTATAACTAAACATTTTTGTTTCATTTTGGCAAGTCCGTTCATGCCTATAAACGCTAAGGGTGATCATGGTACGGTTTTGCAGTTTTTTTCACTAATTTCAAATTGAATTGCCGTATACGGTTTTATTGAAAAATAATTTCAAATTATAATTTTGTCAAATAAAATGAAAGTGCGGTTTTAAGCGGTTGAGGGTGGTTTGACGATTTTTTACCTATATTAAACTCCAAAAAATTAAGACATTAATACAAAAATCATTTGAATATGAAAATAACACCATGATTTTTTAACTCTGCAGCGCTAATAGCCTCTTTCAACTGATTTTTCACCACGTTCAAGACCAAAATGACTTTTGGTGTCTTCATATGAATTGTAGCTTTATATCTTAGCTTTTTATATCTTCATGCACAAGCTCAATATAACATATGTGGAGTGAGTTATACCCAAAATATCAAGATGTATCATACCAAAAATTTCAGTCAAGTACAGCCTATTTAACCCAATTTTTTTCATTGAAATAGAAATAAATGGATTTCATGGTATACATAAAAGTTATATATCTATTTCTTGGATTTCTAATGGTTCAAGAAACAAGTCAAAATAATATTGGAGCAAAAAGTTATTATTGAAATACAAACACTGCCCTCAATAGCACCAAACAACGGATTATTTAAAATTTTAACCAAGTTTTATGTTTATTTTCTTTTTCTTCTCATTTTGCTATTACATACAATATTTCAAACTACATGCATAAAAAGTAACATAAACACTCGAAAACTAATTAAAAAGTTAAGCAAATGGTACTCAATTAATAGGTATAAAATCCACTCATCAATGGTTGTTGCTCTTATTTTTTATCTTAAGTTTTAAGATTGAGAGATGTGAGTTAGAAAAAAAAATAATTAGCTTAATTATTAAGATTTTATATAATAGATTAATTACAAAATTACTCTTTTAAGGTATAAATAGGCGGTTCAATTTTTTACGATTTTTTTAGCTTTCAAATTGCAACCACACCGCTAAAATGGTGCGATTTTCGTTTCGTATTTTAAATTACAGTTTTTTTTAAATTATGATTGCCCCTAATAAACGCTCTATTATAACAGTGATACACAAAAAAATGGCATCAAATAATTTTAACTTTTACAAGTGATTTATATTGTGAATTTTTAATTTTTTTCAATAATATTCAATACAAAATAATAAAGAATTTGGAGGGATGCTAAATCTCGCCACTATCACCCATTTAACGTTCAAATAAAAAATTAACTGTATAAGAAATACCTATGAATCAAAGTAATTTTAAATAATTCAGATCTAAAATAAACATATCTTATTTTTATATATAAAAAAACTTATTTAATTAAATTATGGATGGTAGTTATCTTGTCTAACATATCTTCGTTTTCGTTATAAGTTAGAACATCAAGTCTTATGAAAGATTATTTTTCAGTTAGTATTCTAAAATAAACCATATCCACATTTAGTTAAATTCATTATATTCTATCTTGATTTAACGTATTTAGAGTACGCCATGTCGACCCTAGCACCACGGCCCAATTATTGTGGATAATTTATGGCACATCATACGTCATATTCATTCTCTTTATTTGTAAATCCTGAAATTTAAGGTTAAGTATAGGATATACAAACACTTCCCTTGTGGTAAGTCTCTGTTAGAAATCCCTCAACGTTTACATTTCATCCTTTTCCGAAAATTGCACCAAGCTTCCCTGAAATTTGTCCAATATATTTTAATGACTATTTTCTTTAATCTCAACATAATTAAGATTTTAATAAAAGTTAAAATAAAAATCAGTTAACACTCTAGTTTTGCCATTTATATTAATATGATACATAAATTTTATGATAATCTAATTGGTATATGAATTTTACCATGAATATAATATTAGTACATATTGAATGGGCTCTACTAAATTTTTCATGTAAAACTTTTTATAATGACTAATATACACTTTCAAACCCTAATTTAATTTTCTTGATCTATTTCGATTTTCATAATACATTCAATTGATTAATAAAAATATTATCATGATGGTAATAAATTATAGAATAATAAACAATCATATTAATACAAAACATACATGTTACTAGTTAATTATAAAATTAAAATACACCTAGACAGAAGCAATAACCATAAAATTAAAGTTTATGATATGAGACTATATTCAATTTTTGAAAGTTGTGGTTTAAATAAAAAAAATAGAAAAATAAAATAAAAAAATACTTTACTTTTATTGGATTTTCATTTGAGGCATTTTTTTAATTAGGTATAATCAATAAGATGAAAAATTCAAAAAAAAGTTTTAAAACAACAGAAATTCTAAAAAAAATCTTGTATCAAAAACATCACACTTAACATCTAAGTAAATTTTAATATAACTTTCAAAACTTAATGCTCACATCATACATTTTAGTTTCAGATTTAGTGCTCTTATCAATTATATTCCAATTTCAATCTCTTTTTATATTAATAGAAAATTTACATTTATGTTATCAATATGGCAGTATTTAACTCAACCAAATAAATATAATATGCAAATTTGAAAGAAGAATTAACAGTGAATAAATTAAAATTGTAAGACATTTAAAAGAAAATTGAATGGATATCATTCTATCAATATTTATGACAAATTTTGGATATTACTTAAAATATGTGTGAAAATTTAACTACGTGTGTGAAATGGTATTAAAATTAAATATGTTAAATATTTAATTTTCTCTTGATTAACTAAAAAGATTACATTGATTGAAAAAATTAAGTAAAATTATAAATAGTTGAAAACATATATTCTTTAATGCTTATCATGTGAATTTACTCAATTTGATCCTATATAATGTATCGCAAGAATAGTGTATTAATAATATTATTTTACAATTTTATTTAGAATAATTTATAGTAAATTTTTTAATAATTCTTACTTCAATTTTATCTGATCTCTTAATTACTTGTCCATTTTATAGTTAAATTGATATTCATACTTAATATTAATTTAATATTCGTTAACTCTTTTAATTTTTTTAGTTTTATATTAATTTAAATGGTGTACATAAATAAATATAAAATTATATTATAAAGATTAGTTGAAGTTTTGAGTTTTAGAAAGTTGTATTCTACTCATTATTATAAATATTTGTGTTATTGAATAACAATATATAAATTTTTTATTTATTGACTTAATTTATAATTATATTTAATTTGAGTAATTTTACTTCAATAATCAGTGTTTTAAAAAACAAATTTATTGAAGTGTATATTTAGTTTAGATTATTTCTAATTAATCCAATAAATTACTCTACGTACTGATCTCTTTTAAATAATGAATTAAAAAAATAGTCATTAAGAAAAAATAATTTAATTTTAACACTTTATTATTTAAAAAATGAAAGACTACAAAAAGAAAAAATACAGATTCTAATTTTCACTAAAATACACTTGAAAACTAGAATGCATTGCCATGCTTATTGATTTATTATGAATTTACAACTTGATCATAAATGAAAAAATAAAAGTTTAAATTGTTATGAGATATTATTCGTAAATACTGAATAATTTTATATTGGATGGATTACAATTTTTTCGTCAAATAATATTTCAAAAGAAAATAATCTAGATTAATTAGGCCATTAATTAAATTTAACAATTTTACATAATACAATTGGTTTTTAAAAGTCATAACGAAAATCATTTTATATAAAATGACGTACGAGTATTAAACATATGCAAGTTAAAGTTGGGCTTTTTAGTGTAGTCGATATCAAAATTTAATGAAAGTAGTCTGTTTTATTAAATTAATGTTTTTTAGAATTAACAAAAATAGTCTGTTTTCTCACATTAATTATTTCATCTGTCCCAAATTAATAGCTCCATTTGTATTATTGTCACATTTCTATACAATGTTTTCCGCGTATAAAAACTTAAGACTATAAACATTTAGGCTTTGTTTGGACATTGAATTTTAGTAATTAATGAAAAGATAATAATAAAAAAGAAATTTCTACAGCATAAAGCATAAAGTTATATTATTTAAAAAAAAAATCTTTTTCCTTAGTATTTTCGTTACTGAAACTCAAGATCTAAACATAGTCTCAGTTTTCTACAGTTGAAAAATGTGAAGTCAAATAATTAGTATTTAGCAGCATATATGTACTTGTTGTAGACTATGAAAATCAATTCGAAAAGTTTTGCTGCAATTTGTTCCTAAAATTTATATTTTTGTTCCAGAGATCAGTAGGACATATGGAATTAAGGAGCAGGTGGGTTCTTTTGTTGTTTCATCTTTTACCTTCATAAATCTTTGCTAATTTTTGTTAACAGTTGATATTGTATGATATTATATTTCAAAGTTCAACTTAAATAAAATGAAAAAAGATAAAAGAGAAATACAAACGTTTCTTTGTCGATGACTTTATATGTCATCATAGGTAAAGAAAAGAAGAAAGACGAAATCAACATCCAAATATTATATAATTCTATGATCCCAATTTTCTTTTTGAAAAACTCTTCTCAACAATTTGTTTAATCAATTCACAGGGTGCATAAATTATTTTTATAATTTCTTCAGTTTAAAACTTCAAGTAAAATACAAATCATGAAGTAATAAATTAGGTGTGGACACAACTATTTGGAGTCAGAATTTTACCAAATTTTACACAGTTCACACATTCATCTTCTAAAGAATTTAAATTCTCTACCAATCACAATTTTGGCATTTTATACATACGGTCCTATTAGTAAGCTGATGTATTAGGACATGCGACCAACCCGGTTATTTATTCACGTCAATATGCATAAACATTTCCACATAAAATAGTTATACTCCTGAGAAACTCCAAGTTAAGACTACCATTCTTCAACAACTATAATCTTCACATCCAACTTTTGCATTATTATACTCTTATCGAACACTTAATTTTCCATAATAGCCAGCTGTCCTTATTTTTTGTCCATTAATTTATGCGACATGTTGTACATTAATTATCATTTCATATGTCGACTTCTTGTCCCATCTCTACAAACACAGCCTTCTTTAGTTTATACTAGTATTAAACAATTGAAGGAAAGCAGTAATTTCATGAAGAAACGCTTATGCTAAAGGCTGTTTCAGTTTTGTTTGTGTGAGGTCTGAGAAAGTGAGATCGCAGATGGCTTACGCTGCTGTGATTTCTCTTAAGCAGACAATGGAGCGCCTTCTGAATTCTTCTTATATTTCTATTGTTCCCCCCTCTCTAAAAATCCTAGAATTTGCATACAAAGAGGTTCAGTCCTTACAAGAAGTTCTCAAAAGATTGGATAGAAGCAGCAGCAGGAGCAGGAGCGAGAGGGTGAATGCTTTGGATAGACAAATCAGGGAGGCAGTACGTAAACTAGAAGATGTACTTGAAACCCATGTGTCAAATCAGTTCCTTGGAGATGAGAGTGATCCATTGTTATTCTCCCTAGACCTGCATGAACTCAAACAAGATACTGCTTACTTTACCCAAACCGTGAAGAAGATGAAGAAGATGTACATAAAAGAATTACGCAACCCGTTGCCTGAAGAAGATGACGATGGTTCATCAAGAATTGATTTTGGTGGAAAGAAGTCAAAGATGGTTGGGTTTTCTGATGAATTTAGAATAATCATAGATCGGCTTAGACATTGGTGGAAGTTGGAAGTCCAAGTTGTCTCACTCGTTGGGATGGCAGGCATTGGTAAGACTACTCTTGCTAAGGAAGTTTTTGAAGATTCATTTATTTTGAATTATTTCGACTTTCGTGCGTGGGTGACAGTAGGCCCAAAATGTCAATTAAGAGAAATCCTGCAAGGTATTGTAGCTCAAGTGAATCCTGACACTGATGAAATGCTTATGGAACAAGATGATAACTTAGCTCAATATTTGAAGGAAATTTTTAAGGGTAGGAGATACCTTATTGTGTTGGATGATGTATGGAACAAACGGATCTGGCATGACTTCAAAAGGTTATTTCCAGACAACAATACTGGAAGTCGAGTGTTGCTGACAACGAGGCTAGAAGAAGTAGCTCGAGATGCTAGCAATCCTATATTCGGCATCACTAATATCCGTTTCATGAATAAAGAAGAAAGTTGGCATCTTCTTCGTGAGAAGGTGTTTGCTGAAGAGTTGTGCCCTCCTCAACTTGAGAAAGCAGGAAAGAAGATTGCCGAGAATTGTGAAGGTCTTCCTCTTTTAATCCTCACGATTGCCCAACTCCTGTCCAAATTGGAGAAGACCCCAGAGTACTGGAACAAGGTAGCAGAGAAAGAAAATTCAGTCTTCGTGGATGCGTACGATAAAATATCAAAGGTACTATTTCCAAGCTACGAGTACTTACCTCAACATTTAAAAGCATGCTTTCTATATATGGGAGTTTTCCCTCAAAATTATGAGATCCCCTGCTCCAAGCTCATCAAGTTGTGGGGTTCTGAGGGATTTCTTGAACCAAATTGGTGGAATTCTTTAGAAGATCTTGGTATGGAATGTGTGGAGGAGCTTGTTTCCAGAAGTCTTGTTATTGTCCGCCAACAGAGTTCCAATGGCAGAATCAAAACTTGCAGCCTCCATTCTGTCTTTTGGCATCTGTGTATCAGAGAGGCTGGGAAGAACAAGTTTTTCCATGTCTTAAATAGTCGTGCCGATGGTTTAGCAGAAGGTATAAAAAGCCAGCTCCGGTTGTGCATACACAAGAGCATTTTATTTGGCATCAAAGATGTGCACAACTCAATGGAAGCCCATTGTGCATCCACTGCACGTTCTCTCTTATGTACTGGTCCTCCTCATCAATATCCAGTACCAATATGTTTTGGTTTGAGGTTGGTCAGGGTATTGGATGCTCTTACAACCCGTTTCTACGAGTTCCCAATGGAAGTACTGAAACTAGTTCATCTAAGGTACCTTGCCCTCACTTGTAACGGAAACCTCCCTCCTTCGATATCCAAACTTTGGAACCTTCAGTTCTTGATTGTCCGTCGACATCTGAGCATCAACTCCTCTGGAACTCTGTCGTATCTGCCTATGGAGATATGGGATATGAAAGAATTGAAGCATCTTCAGTTCATGGGAAGCAACCTACCATTTCCTTGTGACGATACTCATGGCGCTCACTTACAAAACCTCTTAACACTTTTAGATGTGAGCGCTCACAGTTGTACCAAAGAGGTTCTTGAAAGATTCCCTAACCTGAAGAAGTTAGGAATTCAAATTGAATTGGCGTCTGATGCTGCTGAACCCTTGTGCTGCTTTGATCACATTTCCCATCTCCATTTTCTAGAATCACTCAAATGTGTCATTGTGAATCCTAACCTCAGGTCTCAGGTTGTTGCCACCCCTGTTTCTATTACAATTTTCCCAGCAGGTCTTAAAAAGTTGAGTCTGAGTGGCTTTGGATATCCCTGGGAATACATGAGAATGATTGCTTCATTGCCAAATCTTGAAGTGTTAAAATTGCGATGCTATGCCTTTCGAGGGCCAGACTGGGAAACATGTGAAGGGGAATTCTCGCGACTTAAATATCTGCTGCTTGAGGATACTGATCTGGTGCACTGGAGAGCTGATAATAGCTGCTTCCCACTGCTTCATCGCCTAATCATTAGGCACTGCTACAAATTAGAGGAGATCCCATTGCAAATTAAACGTATGAGAACTTTTAATATGATCGAGCTAGTCGATTGCAACCCTTTAGCTGTGGCTTGTGCAAAGCAAATGAAACAGGAATCTAATGTCCTTGATGTTTATGTCCATTCTTCATGGGATGGTGGGAACCTTAAGTCATGACTGGCAACTTCATTCCAAAGGTTAGTTATTCTGTTTTAATTAAATTTGAAATAAATTTCTTTGTAATGAATAATTTAATTGCTCCCTTCACTCAAAAAAAAAAAAAAAAAAAAAAAAAGAACACCTCCTATCTATTTGCAGAAGATATCATTTCTCAGCACTCCAGTAATTTGTTGTGGTCTTTTATACTTCAATTGGTAGATACGCAAGACACTACCTACTGAGGTGGTCCTCTCAAATAAAGATTCCCTGAACAAACCTTTTGTAGTAGGAATAGGAATTGTCTAAGCAATTGCACAAGTGTTTTTCGATATTTTGGGGTCATACGTTTTATTAATGGATTATGTTGTGATCTATTGCACAAGTTGCTTATATGGGCATCCATTTAATTAAGGCCACTGTACTTATATATAGTTGATTTTAATTACTTAATAAAATTGATAAAAGTATATCTATTAGTATGAATCAATGAGAAAATATCTTAAAGATGATGACCAATAGTTTAAATTGAACTCATAGACTCCATATTCCAACTTGATTTCTGCTATACTCCATCAATGGTTTTATTGAAGTTAGTGTTGCAGATAATATAGAAGTTGTTCCAGCAAAAGGGGGAACTTTAAAGAATGAGAATCTGAACTTAACCTCCTAAGAAGAAAAAAAAATTATGTGTATGAGAGGGTGTATATCAAGAAGTTTGTTCCAAAATTAGCATTTGGTCTTCTGAATGTAAAGTATTTGTGGTTGCCTCTTTTGTATTTCATCATGGGTGTTCATGTTAGACAAATATTTGTAATTTATTATTGTCAAATTTTTATTCTATGATTTCCACGTATAAATGTTTAAGAGGAAGTTTACTTAGGTTATATTTGAACCTTGAATTTTAATAAGGAAAAGATAAAAAGAAAAATAAGAGTTTGCTTAAATTATTAATTGTACCAATTCTTCTTTGGAAATACAGTAGATTGAACTACTTTTTTTAGGACAAAAAAATTGTAAATATACTGAGCATATAGTAGTGAACTTGTGGTTTATAGCCACAAAAGGTTAATATCATTCATCAATGCACAAGTTTGTAAGAAAAAAATCATTTTTTTTTTTAAGAATTTTGGTAACCCCTCAACCCATTTGCTAAAGAAATGAACTCAACCAACCCGAATAGCTCAGTTTGAAAAAATAAATGTATAGCTTTTGGTTAATCTTTTGTCAAGCTCTAACTATTGGGTCATTGAATTTCTATTATCAAAGTACCAAATCCGACCGCATAATCCTTACACCGAACACCAAAATGACCCGTGCACACAAGGCACTTTCCCCCACTCATGCACAAGGACTTCACGGTGTAATGTTTTTAGATGGAGAACCGCATGAAATTTATCTAATATAAATAATTTGACATTTTTTGACAGAACTCACATATTCTATACTGTTTCTCTGAAATCAATTTTTTCAGAAATTAAATTTAAAATATCATTTGAGAAGTTTAAACTTTCAAAATTATAATTCCCTGTTCAACTGTATTTAGTTTTTGATTTCATTATTAAATTATGAATATCTATATATTTTATATGGTTGATGAGTATTACAGAATTTTAGATTTATATTTTCATGGTGGTAGGAATTATCGAGTCATATGAAAATATCATTAAAAATTAAATAGATACATAATTTGAAAGGGTATATCCATCGTTGCAAAACATCCTGTTTGGATGGAGTCCATCCAATATATATTAATTTGATATTTATGGTAAAATTTAAAATCAATTGGATCATTAATAAAAACTACTGTTTTTGTTTGACATTAATAACAACTCTTGGGTATCATTTGGAATATCTATGAAAACTCATATAATAATTTAGCAATAATTAAAAACTCATGTATAATAATTTTTACTTATTTTATTGCTGACAGCCACATCTTAATTCTCGTATTCCATGCAAATAAAATTTCCGTTAGAATTAGTTTCCATTTGGTTTCTGGATGGTTGTAAATGGCAATCCTTATGAAAGTGGAAAGTAAGCAAGCACTAATTAATTCAAGTGTTATTGTATCTACCTTTATTGAAGTTTGGAGTTTTAGCATCACCTTTTGTAAAGTATGAATTGTTAGCAAAGATCTTTTTATATAGCAATATTTGATCAAAGATCCAATAAAATTTTAGTTGAAAACTAAAGTACCTATATTCCTATACTTGAAAAAAAAGCATAACTTTCAAAACACTACATTTTTTTTTTTAAGACAAAAAACCAATAGTCAAAAATTTAAACTTTGTAGTCTTTTCAATGAGATAAAGAGTATAAATTAATCAAAAGAAAAAAAATTAAAGTTTTTTTAATTACATAAAAATTATTATTGATTAGTGTTTGTACATAAAAAGTATTTATAATTTTACAACTGTTAATGGTTCATAAATTATCAAATGTATAATTTTCACGAGAGGTATCAACACAAATACCTCTTGTGGAGAATGAAGAAGATCCAAAAAATGTTCAACGAAATGCATCTCAAGAGTCATCACTCGGAGTTTCTTATCCTCATCATATACAAAATAACAAACCTATATCAAATATTGTAGAAGATGATATGGGCATCTCATCGCACAAGCATGAATTTGAAGATCAAGAGTTGGGAGATTGCTCATTAAAGCATTCTATGGTGAAAAATAAAGGTATATTTGAGTATGTTGACAAATCTATTATCTATATAGATTTCATCATTCCTGACATTGAAAATGATAGAAACATCTCTCTCACACAAGAAAAACTATTTTTGGTCATCAAACATGCACTCATCAATGTAAAAAAAGGCATTGATTTTATGTCAAATTATGCTTACTATGCTTATTTTTGGAGATCATCTACATTTTTAGAGCATACAAAGGCATAACATGAAAAATACTTATTTTTGGACCCTAGTTGAGCAAAGAAGAAATACAGCTAAAAACTATAAATTAAGCACTTCTTGGGAGACAACCTAAATATTTTATATTTTCATTTATTTTTATTATTTAGTTGTTTAATATTCATTTTTTCTTTTAGTATATCAATTTTTGTTTGTTTTCATTTTAGGATTCAACTCAAGTTTGGGAGAGGATTTATAAAATAATGAGTGATATGCCACCAACTAATGAATGTACGTTCATGATTGTTCTAAGAAGAGATGACGATGAAGTTGATGCGAACTAACATCGTTCAGTGAAGTTTTCTATACCTTATCTTGCCTTTTTTTTTTTATCATTGAGGACCATGTTAGTTCTAAGTTTGGAGGGAGGGGGGATGTATTTCATTTGATTTTATTTGTTTATAGCTTTTGGAAATTGATGGATGTTATGCTTATGTATGTGCTTGACTCTTATGACAATTGTTACCTTTCTTTTAATCCTTTGATATATTGAGCACATAGCCTTGAACATTTGGTTTTTCTGCTTGCTTAAAGAAAGTTTATATGAACTCGATACTTTTTTGTAATCTCATATAGTTTTAGAACTTGTTTGATTGTCACTCGAGGTGAAATCAGAGGCTACATAATATTAAAGAAGTGATTCGGACTATTTTTGGACCATTTGAAACTTTTAAGTCATCCTGTTTATGATGGATAATTCCTAGTACTCCATGTTGAGTCTATTGAGTCATTTTCTTTGTCACTCTACAAATTAACCTCAATCAAAGAATTGCTGGCGATAAAGGGCTACACTTCAGGGGGAGAACTTCTAACGGGGTAGCATTCTCCACATAAGTATATGTTCTAAATGGATAAGTTGGTTGATCGGTACGAATGTGCGACCCCACTCTTGGAGATGGCGGCATGGTGTGTGTCGCATTGGTATCTCTTCGTCGCTTGATCCTATCGCGGCTGTTCATTTCTTCTCAGACCCTACTAAGAGGTGGTGCCGCAGGCCTTGAACTTTCTCAGTCAGGAGTTAAAGAGGAAGTGCAACTCCGCTGGGGGGTTTCTGGAAAGCGCTCTCTGTGATGGGTTGCAACAAATAGGGCAACCGCTTCAACCGCAGCCCTGGCACTTGCTTCTTCGATCATCTTCCGTAAAGCTCCTTCAGTAAGTTGGACTCTTGGTTCATCTTGAAGTGGTGGGAGTTGGTTCATGTGATTTTTTTTTATATATATATTAACCCACACTCAACTCATGGCTATCTAGTAACATCATTTTGAATATTGAAAATAGTTTATAAAAAACAAATAACAAAAGAGAGGTGGTGATCTGTACAAAACACAAAAAAAAAAAAAATTATAAAGAAAGATGAGAAAAGGGTGCAACACCTATTCTTCAAAAAAATAAATAAAGTTTGGGGATGTAGCACTTCAAAAAAACAAAACAAAGGGAGTTTAGTGAATAAAGTTGTGTGACAAATTAAAAGAAGAAAAGTTTGTAAAAGTGTGAGATAAAAATGTGGTAGTGCTCATTAATAAGGTTCTAGAATAGTTATGTGCTACGAGTAATTTGAGTCATTATATTGTCTTTTACCATACCATTACCCTAGCCACACATTACAAGCTTTTGAAATCCTAATGATTCTCGATGTTAGGTTAATCTATATTAGTGGAGAGTGACATGAAAAGCAAACCTATGAAATTCCAAAATATATAAATACGATATCAATAATTTTATTATGAGTTTGCATAAACTAATTCGAGTCACGAAAAGTTAAGTGTGAGAGACTACACACACACACACACACATTCAAAGGATATAAAGATGGGTGAATTTGACACTTGAGTTAAAATCTTACATTTTGATGATATTTTGAGATTTTCTTAAGTTATACACTCATAATAATTTTTTAGGCCATTTGGTTAGTAGATTTTCTTATCACTTGATGTTTTACTTGTTTTACGTATTGCTTTTGCTTGAGGACAAACAAATGTTTAAGTTTGGGGTATTTATTGAGTTGGTTTTATACCAACAATTCGATGTCTTTTGATTAACATTTAATTTATTTTTAAGTATTTATATTAATGTTTGTGCATTTATTTTTAAATTTTGTTGGTAATGGTAAAATGAGAAGAAAAATAGAAAGAAACATAAAACTTGGTTAAAATTTAAAAAAATCGGCTGCATGGTGCTATTAAGGGCAGCGTTCGTATTTCAATCATAACATTTGATTCAATATTATTTTGATTTGATTCTTGAACCATTGAAAATATAAGAGATTTATCTATAACTTCTATGTTTACCATAAAATTCAATTCATTCTATTTCAATGAGAACAATTGGATTAAATAGTCTGTATTTGACTGAAACTATATATTATGACACATCTTGGTATTATGGTTATAACTATTTCCATAAATTTCATATCGAGTTGATTCAAGTGTTTATAGAAAGCTAAGACATAGGAATGCAATTTATAAAAGATACTAAAAGTCAATTTATCCTAGAAAGAGGTCAAAAACTAATTAAAAATAATGAACACTATCAAACCACTTAAATAAATGAGAAAAAAACTACAACAACGATGCTTAGGCACCAAAATAAGGTGCCTAGGTGCCAAAAAAAATAAAGAGCACAGCGCCTAGGCACTAAAATAGGGTACTTAGGCACCGAACACAGAGCAAATGGTGTCTAGGCACCACCAGTCAGCAACTAGGCACTGCAAGGCAGAAAAGTAAGGTCAAAATAGAATTTTTGCCCTTTTTAGGTCATCTCACATCCAATTTTAAGGATTCAAAAAGTCTCCAAGAGGAAAAATCCGATAGAGAGGAGGGGGAGGAAGAGAGAACAAACCAAGAAAAGAAAGAAAATAATGCAAGAAGACAAGGAGAAGGGAAGAGGAATTCTTCCAAGATCGAATAAGAATACATCTACAAGGGAAAAAATTCATCCTCTTCCGAATTTTATTTTTATTTTCTCTTTCTCTCCTTGATTATGTTCATGAATATTGTTAAGTTGCTTTTCATTTTTACCATCATGAACTAATTTTTTTTTTTTAGGGTTGTGATGTAATCTAATTAAGATATTTTGAATATTTGTATTAATTTAATTCTTAATTTATTGTTTAAGTCCTATTTTCTACATGGTTCTTAATGTTTTCAATTATTTGGCCACTAATTGAATGAATTGTTAATTATATTGACCCGGGAGATGATATATTTGTCTAGTCTATATGTAAAAAATTATAAATTACATGTAAGATAAGAATATACTTGCATAATTTGTGTAGTCTTGTTAGAAATCTATAAAACTTCATGAATTATTTATTATTACAATTCACATAAGAATATACTGAGTTAGCAATTGATGATATTTTCGTTAGATCTCGGGAGTGGTTAGTGGATAATTTAGGGATTCTTGACTATCGTTTGAAAAATAAATCGAGATTGATGAGATGAATTATTCAATTCGAATTAATTATGGTGAAATCATAACCCTATGTTTTTAAGTTATTGAATTATATTATTTGTTAGTTTTTATTATTAGTTTAGTTTAGTTGGATTTAGTGTGTAATCATAAACACATTCTTGAGTTTGTTCAAATAAAATTAGAATTAACATAATTTTTTTACTTAATAATTCAATAATTTTCGTGAGAATGATACTCTATTTATCACTTTTTTACTTATTAAAAATAACTTGCACTTGCGTTTACTAAATCCACAATAGAGAGATTGACAAAGAGAAGAGTTTTTCAAGAGACAACACTGAGTCTAAAAGGCTTAGGGTTTGACAAGAAACTCTCGCGAAGAGAAAATACGCGAAATATTTTCTACAATAAAGAAAAAAAAGGAAGTTGATGGACAATGAAATGCCTATTCTTGTTGCCATTGAAAAGTCTAAAGATTTGGACACCATGACCGACCTAGGAAATCAAATTCTATTTAATGGACCTTTATTCCAAATGACTTCTATTCAATAATTAGAGTATACAGATAATTTTGGAGAATTCTAACATGAACTTAATCTAGTACAAGAGTCACAATTTAATTCTATACTTATCCCTTTTTCCAATATATGAACAAGACCATAAGATCGCTAAAACATGAACACTCCTAATCACGTCCATGCATTCACATAATTCATGTACTTATTATTCATAGTTTCTACTTGAATTTGTCTATACTCTCCAACTGCATTTAAAATTGTAAGATGTAACACGTAAGGTAACAAGGTATCATGAAGAGAATGAAATAAAATTTAGATTTTTCGGTAAAACTCAAGGGCTCTATTATCATAGTTTTCCATAATACATATTTACTTAACCAAAAATTATTAAAAAGAATTATTTTTTAAAAAAGTTTTTTTCGTAAACATATTTTTTAATCAGTCTTAAATGAGGGAAAACATAATCTTAATCTAAAATATAAGGTAAACCAAAATTGCCCTCCCAACTTCATAGATAATCTTTTATTGCATGCATTGATTATCTGCTATATGTAAAATCTATCATCCGTAAAATCTTATGTGTAATATAAAGTATACATATGAAGATAATCAATGTAATTCAATAAAAAAATAAGATTTATAATAAAAGATCTCATATTAGTGTATCACATAATGCAAAGATTATTATACAACTCCAGTTGCATATAAATTAATTAAATAAGCATGTAATAAATGAGAAAAGTTATAACGTAAGCATTGCTCGACTTAAGTACGATACATTGACATAACCAATAGTGTAATAAAGAGAGAATAAAATCACTGTAATATAATTTTGTTGTTTGTAAAATTAACAAACAAGAAAAATTGTACAAATTGAATTTTATTAAATTAAATAAATAAAGTGGTTATAATCTGTATAATTTCTCTGATTCTTCTATTCAAGAAGAATATCTTTTGAAATTTGAACTTTTAAAGGTGTAATTAATTAACTATTTAGTTTAGGAATTAAATTTAATTAAATTCTCAATATAAATAGAAAATATAAAATTGATATTTAATATATTATTTTATATGTATATCACAATTTACTTGGGATAAATTTTACTTATCTACAAATGTCCCCTCAATACTTGTTCACGAATAATGCATTTTGGAGTGAGTAAGTCACGATAATTATTCAATTTGTTTTTTTATTTGCAAAATGCAGGTTGATTCTTGAATAGATGGCCTTTTGCAATTGGTATTAAATGGTCTTTTTCAATTCACATTGAATTGAATCTAAAACTTCAGTGAATAATCAGGTAAGCAGACTTCAGTCCACTCTTGTTGCCAATTTCTATCCTTTCTTTTTTCCTTCAATATAATAATAATAATCATGGCCCCACACAATTCATGGTGTATATGGACCAAGAACATGGCATAGACACCCAATTTCCTTTCAATCCAAAACCAGAATACAGCTTTGTTTCTCACGAATTCTTGCTGCGAAGTTGCAGAGTTTTACTTATAACAATCTTCTTTACTCGCATGAACTCTTTGGCAAATTAAATTCTGACTCTTTTCTAATTAGTTCTATAATGGAAGAATTCTTATCTACCACTTGAAGTCACCACTATATAAAGAGAAGCTTGAGATTATTCTTCGTCAATTACCACGATCATATCCCCACTTCTTTTTTTCTCCAGCAGCCATCTTCTTTGTAGTTCAAGTTTTGGGTAATTAACTTCTTTTTTGTTTGTTGTGTAAAGATATGTTGTAGCTCATCACATAATCATCCCACAGTACTACATGTTTGATGAATTAAAACATCCACGTTCATATTTTTGCATTCAATCCTTTCTTTCTTTCTTCCTTTTTTTTATTTAAATTGTGAAACTGGTACGAACTTCATATCTTGTTCCTGCACAAAAGTTGCTCATCACTTGGCATGATACATGTTTATAATATTATCTCAAAAATACATTCCATGAAACGACAGTTCTGTGGGGCATATGATCAAATAGAATTTCCGCATCCGTTATTTGGTCAGATTTTGTATACATCGCTTTCAAGTTCCAACTTCAGTATTTGGCCATGAAAACAAGAACCCATTCTTGGGTCTACGTTTTTAGTATATGTACATAGTGACAAAAGTGCATCTGAGAAAGCATTTTTAGGTGGCAAAGAATAGTGCAGGGATGAATGTTTGATTTTAATTTTGATTTTGTCAACATATGAATTGGGTTTGTGAATATTTGCACTAGAGGGTAATACAAGAGAATGCAAATGGAAAGAGTGCATTTTGGGTCATTTGTTTTCTGTGAACACTAAAAAAAAAAATGTATTCCACAATCTGTTCAAAGAAAGGGCTGCACCCACATGAGTAAGTTTGTTATCAAGGGTGTTTGTATTTTTTATTTTTTTTTCAAAAGCTGATTCTACTCTCGCTTATTCCACCTTTTTCTCCATCTGTTTGTTTTTGTAGATGTTGTGGTTTTGAAGATAATAGCTGACATCAATTCAAGATTGAGATTTTCAGCTTTAGGTAACTGAACAAGCAACTTTGCAGCAATAAGACTACGGGGGTCAACTTTGCAACTAAGCTGATTTTTTTTTTAAAACCACTTTCTTCTGTTTCTATTTTTTTCTCTTTGATAGCTTTTGCAATGGTTTATTTCAAAGACACTTCTTCTCCTTCTCGGGTGCAACACTTGGCAATCCTTGATGATGAAAGTCAACCCATGGAGAAGGGCATAATTTTGGCGGTTCATACTCCCCTCGTCGGTCGATACGCGAAGCCATGGCCAAAGTTGACAAATGCACTTTATCTGGAGGAATGGTCTCGGGAGATTCCATTGAACAAGAATTTCAAGGTGTGGGCTTTGCAAGCAACTCACCATCAGCCGTCGAATAAGCCAACTCCATTGCCAGCATTGGGTCATTATATCATCAAAGGCAAAGCCAAGTGGGGAGATGCTATTCAGTTCGCTGGTGAATTCCACTACATCAAGGGCTACTAGGAGTGGACTGAAGACATCCTCAGTTGGTGTGAGCACAAGCTTCTTGCGGTGCGAATATATGACTCAGTATATGCTTCATTGTTCACGTATGATCACAATTCTGATATAATCAAGGCTTTTTGCGATGCGTGGTGTCCACTCACCAACACCTTATTGACTTCACTTGGAGAATTGTCCATATCACTATGGGATTTGTACACTCTTGCAGGCCTTCCTATGATTGGATCTCTATATAACGAAGTTGTCCCTAGCGCCAAGGAGCTCACTGGTGTTGATGAGGCAGAAAGTAGATTTGTCCCTCGCTCGTGCAAGTATCTATTTCATGCTTATCATTTACTTCAAAGGGGTGCCAATGGAGATCAATCTTCTCAAGTATCCATTGATGAGTGGGTTAGATTTTGATCCAAGAAGGCTACTAAGTATTCACTTCCTCCTCTACGAAGAGAAAAGAAGGCGAGTCATTTCAAATCAACCCACAATCCACTTGGTGATTTTAACATACATGAAGAATGGTGTCCATCAGAGATGGCCTTATTTTCAAAGCTTGGCGTAAAAGAGAGTTCAAGAGATGAGACATATTTAGCAGCACATTTAGCTTGTTGGCTTTGTGTATTTGTCCTTCCCAATAATGACATCAATTCGATACACCTTAGTACCTTCAAAATGACGAGCATTATGGAAAGTGGACGGAGGGTGAGCCTTATTGTTCCCGTTTTGGCAAGCATCTACAAGGGCCTATACAAAGTTACAAATTCTCCAAGACCATCTCGTGTATATTCAACATTCCCCATCCACTTTATCTATAGTTGGTTAGCACACTACTTCAAGACTCATTACCATATTTGGCAAGGAGTACGTGGCCCCAAAATGGTGATCTTTTCTGGCAAAGGTGGTGCAAAGTACTATGATTCCAAAGAAGGCCGCAAGCGAATTCATAAAGGAGACTTTGTTTCTTGGACTTGTACTATGATTACCAAGAGCAAAGATTTCTTATATGTTGACAATGGAAATGCAGAGAAGTTTGAGCAAAATTACTTCATCGCTATTCGTTCAAACTATCTTTATTTGAGGCAAGGCGAACACTTCATTATCGAGCCTTACAATCCCCATCGATTTAGTTGCCAATTCGGATTCTATCAAGTAGTACCGGGAACTCTCACCGAGACATCCACAAAGCTTCTTTGGAAGAAGGAGTTCATTATTGGCGCTTATGCACTCTATCCAGATCTATGTCAAAGGTTTGTCTTCCATATATATCCCCAAATGCAAAGAAATTCTCTTTTGAATATTACAAGACATGGTGGACCAACATCCATGGAGGTTATTTTGAGAAAACTATTGCGAGTTTAATTAACGTGAAACCAACTAAAGTTTCTCTCAAAGATAAAGAACATGACAAAGAAGATGGTCCTCTTAGCGAAAATGCTCAAAATTCCACACATGTATCAATCACTTCTTCTTCTTACAGATGTGATACCCAAGCCATTAAGCCTCTTGAAGCTAGCAAGAGAAAGGATGCCCCTCCCCATTCGGAGGAAAGTGGTAGTAGTAATGTGGATCGTTATTGGAAGAGACTTAAAAAGAACCCTAAGTCTTCGGAGGCAAGGGACGTCGATGTTGGTGATGTTGCAAGTAATCCACTAGAAACAGAGAACTTCGTTGAAGGGGTAATTTCCTAACTTCTTCATCTCTTTATTTTATTTATTTTTATTTTTTATAACTCTTTTCTAACTTAAAACGTGTGATGTTTCAGTTGGAGAAAGAACTACTCAATATTGATAATGGTGAAGGATCACGAGTTAGCCAAGGATCGATCAGAGTGCCCAACTTGTCAGCCATAATTCTTCCAATTGATGGGAAAACACAAAAGGAAATATTTAACTCCACTAGGGCTAAACAGACACCTCATTGTGTTGTGTTTTCAGTATTTGAAGATGAAAAATTCATACTTAATCACCAAAAAGAGTATCTTCAAAGGTTATGGAACGATCTCCGCGAGAGGATAGTAAATACTTCGATCGACTCTCTTTCATTCATCAAAGATGATGTTGCATTTGTGCTTGAGTCCATGAAAAGTTTTACCAATTTTGATATCTATCATGTGGAAGAACCATTGAAAGAACTTTTTGCCAAGGCCGCTACCTATGACGAGGTAAGGTCAGCATCTTCTAAACAGGCATCCAAAGAACTTCTTACGCAGCAATTAAGTGAAGCCAAAGATTGCCTCCACGAAGCCAAGACTAGAGAAAGCAAAGAGATTAATCAAATCTAATCCACCAAGGAGGAGTTGGAGCGCATCAAGAAGAAGCTTGATGATTTGAAGGGACGAAAGAAACGCTTGTCTGCATCATTAAAATGCCAACAACAACTTTTTCAGAGTGCCCAAACTGAAGTTCATAAGATTGAAGAGGAAATTATTGCAATTAAGAATACTTCTCCATTGAGTGATGAAGCAGTTGAAAATTTAAATTCTTCAATGGTATGTCTCGAGGCTGCCAAAGAAGAGTTGAAAATTTTAAGACCCTTTGCTTAGTGTTTTTTTAGGACGTTTCCCTTTCTTTTTGCTTCATGTAACGAACATCATTATTTTTGAGATTACATTATAAAAATTTTTCTTTTTCTATCTTGCAATCCTCCAAGTGCATTCATGTTCATCAAAATTCACAAAGTTTTTTTTTTTTTTATGGAGGGCCGTACACAGTTTATACTCAGGCAGGCCAGGAATATCTATTGCTTAACCACCCTAGACTAGGTGGGGTATTTAACATTTTAACCACATAAAATACCTTTAGTGGGGTAAATTAACAGTTTAACAACATGTATTCACTTTTGGTGGATACCATTCACAGTTTATACTCATGTAGGTCAGGAGTAACATGCAGTTTAGGCTCATGCATCACAGAGCATTCTTCTAACTTTACGCGTAGTAGCGTTTTAAAAACTTGCCATTTATCGGGCCAATTCTTAAGCTATCTTCAGCAACTAACTTGTAAGCGCCATTTGTGTAAACCTCTTAACAACATAAGGACCATCCTATTTTGATGTGAATTTATTTCCAGTCCGATGAGCAGTAATGATGGGCCTTCTCACAGCAAGTACCAAATCGCCAACTTGGAAAGAGCATGACCACACTTTCTTATTAAATGCCCTAGACAAGCGAGCTTGATAGCATTCAAGTCTTTGTTATGCTTCCAACCTTTTTCATCAAGAGCCTCTAACTCTTCGAGGCGTAGGCGTGCATTTTCTTCTTCAGTTAGTCCTTCTTGAATGGCTATCCTCAATGATGGAATTTGTTGCTCAAGAGGAACTATAGCTTCAACACCGTACACCAGTGCCTAAGGAGTCACTTGAGTAGGCGTTCTAAAAGTGGTTTTGTATGCCCATAAAGCTTCTCCGATTCTTTTGTGCTAATCTCGCTTTGATTTTGCAATTACTTTCTTCAATAAAGTGCACAAAGTCTTGTTAAATGCTTCAGCGAGTCTATTAGCAGCGGCGTAATACATGAAAGATTTTCTTTGTATGAAACTAAACTTTTGACAATGCTTATCTATCAAACTGTTGCAAAAGGGCTTTTTATTATCCGTAATTATATATCTAGAAATCCCATAACGATAAATAATATTAATACGGATAAAGTCAGCAATATTTTCCTTTTTTACCTCTTTGAGAGGTATTGTTTCAGCCCACTTAGAAAAGTAGTCAGTTGCAGCCAAAATGTATAAATATCTACCGGAAGACTTTGTCATAGGTCCAACCACATCTAAGCCCCAAGCATCAAACGGCCATGAAGCAACAGTAGGGTGTAATGGCTCAGGCGGTTGATGAATAAGATTTGTATGAAATTGATAGGCTTGGCATCTTTGTGCGTAATCCATATAATCTTTTACCATTGTCGGCCAATAGTAACCCATCCTTTTTCTTTGGAAGTGCAACTTTGGGCCTAATTGATAAGCACCATAAATCCCAGAATGAGCTTCTTCTATAGCTTGGATGGTTTCATCATCACCCAAACATCACAAGAAAACTCCATCAAATGAGCGTCTATAAAGTGTGCTTTTATAATGAATAAAGTGAGCCGCACGACGTCGAATATCAACTCTTTGACGTGGATCATCAGGTAGCATCTCATACTTCAAATAATCTACAAATAGTTGACGCCGATCTTCTTTCTCGACTTCAAATACTTTGACAACATGATTTTCTTCATCTTCATCATAATTCTCATCCTCGAAGATTGGTGGTACAACCTAACTTCTGCATATTGGTACACGAGCTTCACCTTTAGGCATAGCAAGTGTAGAAGCGAGATTTGCTAAAGCATCAGCTTGCTTATTATCTGTCCTTGGTATATGTTCAATAATTATATCTCCCAACCATCCAATAAGCCTTCTAGTATAATTGAAATACAGAAGTAGCTCAGGTTTCTTGACTGCATACAATCCAAGCAATTGATTGACCACCAATTTAGAATCTCCATACACTTTCAAATATAATTATTTTATATCAACAGCCATTTCCAATCCAAGAATAAGAGCTTGATATTCAGAAACATTATTGAAGCAATTTTGGATTAAGGTGAAAGAGTAATGCAATACTTCTCCATCAGATGTAATGAATATGACTCTTGCACCAGCTCCCTTTTTATGAGAAACTCCATCAAAGTACATCTTCCAAGGAGTAATTTTAATTATGAGAACATCTTCATCTGGTAAGTCATCAGATAGCTCCCACTCAGTAGGAATAGGATGATCGGCCAAGAAGTCTGCCAAAACTTGTCTTTTCACAGCCTTTTGAGGAACATATATGATCTCAAATTGTTACAATTGAAGGTACCACCTTGCAAGTCTATCAGAAAGAACTGGCCTTGTCATAACATACTTCAGTGGATTTATTTTTGAGATAAGACGGACGGTATGAGCCTGAAAGTAGTGGTTCAACTTTTGGATTGTAAAGATAAAGGTCAAACATATCTTTTCAATTGGTGAGTAGTTCAACTTGTTTGGCGTCATCATCCTACTTAAATAGTATAAGGCACATTCTTTTTTCTATCATTATTCTCTTGCGCTAATAAAACCCCAACTGAACGTTCTTAAGCAGCAATATAAAGAATCAATGGGCGTCCAGGCACTGGTGCAGCCAACACGGGAGGCTTCATCAAATAGGTCTTTATACTTTCAAAATTATTTCTACAAGACTTATCTCATTCAAATGGGATACCTTTCTTCATAAGTCAGCTAAATGGCTGGCATTGATCGGCTAGGTTCGAAATGAATCTTCGAAAATAAGCTAACTTCCCTTACAAACTTTTAAGTTCACGAATGTCTTGAGGTTCAGGCATTTTTAGAATCGCATCAACCTTTGCTTGCTCAATTTCTATCCCTCGATGGCGAACAATGAACCTGAGAAATTTTCCAGACTTAACACCAAATGCACATTTTAGTGGATTCATCTTCAGTTGATATCTTCTCAATGTTCCAAAACTTTTCTCAAATCTAGAAGATGATCTTCTTATTTTTTAGACTTTATAACCACATCATCAACATAGCACTTAATATCTTTATGGAGCATATCATCGAATATTTTCTGCATAGCCTTTTGATATGTAGCGTCGGCATTTTTTAATCCAAACAGCATCACCTTATAGCAATATATACATTTTGGAGTGCGAAATGCCATTAATTCTTCATCTTTTGGGTCATACGTATTTGGTTATACCCAGATGATCCATCCATGAAAGATAACGCTTCATGGCCAGTAGTAGCATCAATCATGAGCTCAGTAATGGGCAACGAAAAGTCATCTTTGGGACATGCGTCATTCAAATCTCTAAAATCGACACAAACTCGAATTTGATCATTCTTCTTTCTTACGGGAACAATGCTTGAGATCTATGTAGGATACTTGACTTCCCGAATAAACCTGACTTCGATGAGTTTATTCACTTCAACCTCAATCAAAGAGACCAACTTAGGTTAAAATCGACGTTGAGCTTGTTTAACAGGACGAACTTCTTTTTTAATAGATAGGTGATGGACTGCTACTTTCGGATCCAATCCAGACATCTCTTTGTATGACCATACAGATACATCTTTGAACTCATGAAGTAGTTTGAGGTATGCTCTTTTTCATCAATGGCCAACAAAGCGCTAATATAATTGGCCGTGGACTATCGACATTGCCAAATTAATCTCTTTTAGCTCATCAATAGTAGCTTTAATGCCTTCTTCAAGTTTAGGAGGAGCAACTTCAACATCTTCCATTTCTTCACTTAAAGTGATGTGATAAGATGAAGCTACACTTTCCCTATCATCTTCGTCATTTTGAGTTTGTGTGAAAATAATAGTTTGCAATTTAACTTTCAGCACTTTTTCACATGATATGAGCAAAGTAGTGCATCGCCTCATACGAGATGGAATTAGACTTTGAAGTTTTTGGGTAGTTCGCGGTCTGCTGACCCTTTTCAGATGCTTTGATGTCTTAGAGATAACTAATTTTGATGGTTGACACTTTTACTCCCCAACTTTTTGAGTGGGCCAAGTCTATCAAAGACAGATATTCATTTTATTTTCTTTCCATTATTATCAAAAACATCATCTATCGATGAAAATTTTCCTTCAGACACATGATTAGTGCTGGCTCTTTTGATAGCAATGTGGATGGGATTTTGTGGTACAAACCCAATACCAGTTCAAGTACTTTAAACAATATGCCCACTTTCTTACAACAACTTTTGAGTAGCTGTAAGTCCATGTACTTGTTCGCCAATAGTTTTAGGAAGGAGTTTACCCAAGATGGAACTTTCTTTTGGGTTGTATCCAACTTTAACAATAAGTTTATAAGCTTTTGGATCAAAGCATTTTGTGTTTTGGATTTCTATACATACCCCATGTTCTGTCTCAGTTCCTTGAGTTGGGCGAACAAACCCTTCTAGTGGCTGAAAAGATAGTTTCTCTACATCAAGCTTTGTCAGAGGAAGCACCAATTCTTTCAAAGGCCCAACCTCAGTGGGAGATGATCCTCCTTTTACGTGATCTCTATGAGTTGATAAATTGTTTTTGGTTTTACTCCCTTCAACACCATCATTTTGTTGCTTGGATTTCTCATGAGATGGACTATCTTTAGCCTTAAGTTTCTTTGCATCTTCAAGATAGTACTTAGCATCAGCAAAATGTAATTCAGCTTCAGTAAAAGATTTTTCATCACCGAGCTCTCTTTTTACCACGCCATCTCTACAATACTTAAAACATCAGTGCTAAGTGGAAGAAATTACTCCATTTTCATGCAACCAAGGACGACCAAGAAACATGTTATATGAGGTTTTGGCATCTATAACATGAAATAGCACAGTCGAGGCCATGTCATCCATTAATAATTTTAATCTTATGATGCCAAGAGCCCTTTGCCCCCCTTGGTTGAAACCTTGGATCAT
This sequence comes from Paulownia fortunei, assembly GCA_019321725.1. Lineage (NCBI taxonomy): Eukaryota > Viridiplantae > Streptophyta > Magnoliopsida > Lamiales > Paulowniaceae > Paulownia > Paulownia fortunei. The sequence continues at coordinate 13,772,642 of CM033123.1, forward strand.
CAAACGACTGTTTGCAAGTTTATCCATGGAAATTCCCAACTCCTTAAGTGTACGCAAGGGTAAGATATTTACTGCAGAGCCTCCATCAATCAATATGCTCTTCACTTTTTGCTCGCGAGTATAGCCAGTGATGAATAATGGTCTATTATGGGGTTTGGAACCAAGCAACAAATCTTCATCAGTGAAGGTCACTGCCAACACACAATCATCACTGACATTGTGAACTTCATTTTCAGACAAACAGACTTCATTAGAGGAAATCTTTTGTTCACTTGTTATGTTATATGAAATGTTATTGTCATAATCAAGCTTTCCATCATCACTGCATCTAGGCACATTCTCCATTATAACATCAGTAGATCCAAATTCGATGGTGATAAGATTGGCAGTTACATTATCTTCCTCAAGCGAGATCTTCCCTTGACGAGCTAATTACATGACTTTATCTTTGAATATGAAGCAATCATGGATTGGATGCCCCACCAAACAATGGTACTTGCAGTACTTTGGGTCATCAACACGCCCAGCTTCTTAGGATGTTTCATTTCAGGTAATTCAATGAGATTTTCTTTGAGCAAGTCATCGAATATTCCAGAGACATGAGAGTCAAGAAATGGATATTGCTTTGCTTGCATCTCTTTTAGAGTCAACTTTCTTTGCCCCCTTTCTTGAGGGGTGTCTTTTTTTTCACCGCTCTTATCATTTGTGTTACCTTTGAATTTGATAGGTGCTACATTGACCGCCATCGATTCTTTGTTTGGAGCTTTAGAGAAAGACTTGCCTCCTTTCTTAGCTTCATACCTTTCTTTAGACCTTTGAGGCTCTTGGATGGGTGGCCCTTCAACTCCACTTGCAGCCATACTCAACTCCATATCATGGGCTCGAGTAGCCAACTCCTCAAACGTCCTTGGTTGGATTCCTTGCAGGATATACCGAAGGCCCCAATGCATTCCTTGGATGTACATCTCAATAGTTGAAGCCCCTAACAGTCGATCTTTGCAAATGAGGCTTACGTTTCTCCAACGATTGATATAGTCGATGACAGGCTCTTTCTTCTACTGATGTGAATTCGTGAGTTCAATCATGCTAACCATCCGTCGAGTACTATAAAAGCGATTGAGAAACTCTTGTTCCAACTGTTCCCAACTATCGATTGAGTTTGCCTCCAAGTCAGTATACCAATCAAATGCATTTTCTTTCAATGAGCGAATAAATTATTTCACTAAGTAATCTCCATATGTTCCAGCATCATTACATGTCTCAATAAAATAGGCCGCATGTTGCTTTGGGTTGCCTTTGCCATCAAATTGCTGAAATTTTGGAGGCTAGTAGCCAACTGTCATTTTCACATTATCGATCCTTTGAGTGTATGGTTTGGCATAAGTCAAGGAGGACTTATAGCTCCCATCAAATTTATCTTTGATAGTTCCCATGATAAACTCCTTCAATTGGTCAACTAGAATTAGCCCATCAGATGAAACTTGGAATTATTAAGTTGAAGGCTTCTCCTTTTCACTTGATTGTTGCTTTGTGGACGTTTCAACTTCATCATGAACCTCAACTTGTTTGCCCATTACGCGGCTAATATCAGTATTGTCTACTTTGTTCATCAATTTTGTGATTTGAGAGTCTTACTCTTGAACATGTTTAGTGAGTCCCTCAATGGCCTTCGTCAAACTTGCAATTTGCTCCTCGAGAGTTGTAGCATTTGTCACCATAACAAGCGCTATGTTTAAGGTAAATGAGTAACTTGATGCGGAGTGAGAGGTGGATGATGCAGATTCATTCTTCAGGTCTCCATCATCTTCGTTTGTATTGGCAAGATGTGGAAAATCCTTCTCAGCATTTTTGAGCAAAGGAGTTATCTCGAAAGATGATAGCAATTTTTTTAACATACTTCTTGTGACGACACTAACACTTCCGCCTGCAGCATTCAAAGAATTTGAAGTAGTAATTTTCACTACGACGACCTTGCGAGTAGTTATTATGATATTTCAAAACTTCTGAAGAAAAGAGATGAGAGGTAGAGATCGTCCCACCGGGCGTGCCAGAAATTTGTAACACAAATTTCGTTGTCTGTAAAATTAACAAATAAAAAAAATTGTACAAATTAAATTTTATTGAATTAAATAGATAAAGTGGTTGCAATCTTTATAATTCCTCTGATTCTTCTTTTCAAGAAGAATATCTTTGGGAATTTGAACTTTTGAAGGTGCAATCGCCAATTTGATCTCCTACGAACTGGATTTTGTCTTTCAATAATGTTAATTCGAAGATTTAGCACCTTAATATCGAATCAAACGTTAGAACTTAAAAAACGTCGACTTTGGAATTTGACAACTTGTTGATGGAATTGACCCTTTGATCTCTTCCAATGTGGATTTAATCTTCAATAATGTTAATTCGAGGGTTTAACAATTTAATCTCGAATTAAAATACTATTATTTGAACAAACTTCGCGATGAATGCCTTGATTTTTTTCTTGAATAATGTGGATCTCCTTGAATTTGATCGTCTTGGTTAAGAGAATTTCCTCCAATACATTCCTTGCTTGGATCTCTCTTCACCACTTATGTTTTTAACTCTTGCGAATGACCCCTATTTATACTTGTAGGATAGGGGTTATTGATAAAATAGCACGATTTGATTGGTTTTCATAATTTTATTGATATCTATCTTTTGATTATCAAGATTTGATATAATCTTGATTTTCAAAAATTGAAATTTGACACTTGACAAAATTTAATTGGTCAATAATATATATTATAATATCAATTAATTAACAATTTAGTTTAGAAATTAAATTTGATTAAATTCTCAATATAAATATAAAATATAAAATTAATATTTAATATTTTATTTTATATATGTATCATAATTTAATTGGTATAAATTTTATTTATCTACAACCACGTTAAAAAGGCACTTAAATAGCTTTACTTATGAACTTACATTCATAGGAAGCAAGACATGGAACTTAAGCTGGCTTTCTTAGTTGTCGTCTTCATCTTCGCTTCTACTGGTTAGCTAAAGCCCCCCAGTCCCACCTCTTCCCCCACCCCTCCCCACCAAAAGAAAAAATGAAAACTATATCTGTGATAGATTAATCGAAGTCGTTTTATATATAACAAAGCCAGGAGAGCACTAGCAGTGGCAGTCCCCCCCTCCCCGTCCCTCGACTGCATATAATTTTAAATTCGTTATGAATATTACAAATGATTTATTACATTTCAAAATTCTGTCCCCTAAAAATGATAATATTAATTTTAATATAATTGTAAATATATCTGTTCAGAAAAAAATTCAATCAAGCCCCACCACCAGCCCAAATTCATCGCCAAGTATGGGCCAGGATTATGATGATCAAAACTGGTACTTCCTCATGTGCCGTTCTGACTCTGAATGCATTAGCTGTAAGGATTCCAGATGTCAACCTTACTAATAACAAAAATTAATCATTTAACAATTGTCATCGAGTGATGCCCTTTTCGTTTTCATCACATTAACATTTCATTACTGTAGTCATGCTGTGATTGGTATAAAAGAAATCGTTATTTAGTTGTTGGTTTGCTTTATATCATGATTTTTACATATAAAAGCTAAATAGAGTGCAACATTTTTAATTTTGTATTTATTGTACGACATTCTATATAAGTAATTTATAATATTTAATATAAAATACTATGATACAGGCATTATTGGGATATGTATTTCTTAATATTGGATTGCATGAATATGTAGATGTATTTTATATTATGCATATTATATTATGTGTTTATATTTTATATAGTATGTACAAGTAAAATATAAACTCAAAAAATAAATTCGAATGTAGATATAGAAATAGATATGAAATAATGCATAACACAGTGCTTCTAAACAGTATACAACATATATATGCATAGACATACACAATATAAGACTTTATCTAGCAATATATTATGTGTGGAAAGTTTTATATTTTATATATGATTAAATTACACAAAATAATTCATAAAGTAATTGATTTATTTAAACTCCATTCGAATTTAGATCTCAATAGTTGTATATGTAATCTGCATAATGCATATTGAAAAATAATAGAAAATTATATATAGATAATTTATTTAATATGTATATGCATTTGTCCATTTACTGATAAATTAAGAAATAAATCTATGTGTGTGCATTGGTTCTAGATGACAAATTGTAAGCAAATTGGCGGGCGAATCCTACGAAAGATAATTTTGTTCTTACAATAAATTATTTTGCACTCATTTTCTAGATAAAATCAAGTCCAAAAAATGACATTAAGATTTTCAGTTGATGCTTGATTTTGAGAAAATAGATCAATGTCTTTGGTTTTATAGTGAAAGTGAAGTATGTGTATCACACATGCTACAATTTTCTCTATTAGTGGGATTTAATGACCAAATGGATGGCAAATATTATTTTTCATCAATATTTAGGGCAGTACAAAAATCGTGACTGATATATGAGACTATAACTATTATTATTTTAGATGCATGATATCAAATTTGTAATCCCATATTGAGGGAATAAAAAAAATAATTTTCTTATATGCTAGCATTAAATAATTTCCTCAAGGGAAGGTCTTTCCCAGAAACTCTAGGCGCAAAGGTTTTGGTCCAATTTTTAGAGACCTTTTAAATAACTTGGAGTTTTTCTTCACCATATGTTTGGAATAAATAATTGAAAAAAGAAATATTTTGTTGAGTGTAGGTCATACACTTGTTCGATTCAGATCTATCTCTTTGAAAATTATTGAAATTTTTCCTAAATTATTTTCAATTAGAATAGTTTTTTCAGAAAGGAAATTTGTCTAAGAAAAATTTTGTCGATGGAAAATTCTTTGGTAATAGTGAATTTGTGAGGGGCATAAACGGAAAATTTTAGTTGATTTGACTCCTCTTAATCTTGATAAATGGGTTGAGCAACGTTGAGCAAGATTTTGATGAATGTGGATTCCCTGAAAGTAGATCTGGTAGGCTTAAGAAGTTTCTGATGGGGTTGAAGCAGAATGTCCAAAAAAATTGAACTTCTGGATTTTTAGGAATTTTTAATGAATTCTAACGAAGAAATTTGACATCAAATCCACCATCAAGATGTTGTATTATTTGGTCAATCTTAGATTTTTTTACCTAGTGGATAGGAGGATTTGATCTAGGAAGTAAATCCTTGGTTGCGGGCAGAGTGACATTTTTCCTTTCGATAGTTTTGGGAACCATCAAATTGGGCATTGTCCTATTTATCTCCCAAAATATTGCTTAAGCAGGATTTTATATGGTAAACAGCATTAATGTCTAATCCTGTGTTGGTAATTTTATAGTGGAGTGATAAAAAACTTCACAAATATGAGAGATTGTTTTCATTCTTTAATTTTAATTCTTAACATTTAAAGTAAGTATATCTAAAATATGTGGATTTTAAAAGAAACAGTAAAATTAGGAAAATAATTTATATATGTTATAAACTAGTTTCAACTAATCCGAGTAAAGAGTCATGAGAATCAAATGGTCTATAATCTCCCAAAGCGAGAAAAATACTGGTATTCAATCCTCTTGTCAATGGCTTTCTAGCAAACTGTACTAATGCAATATGTAAAAATTTTATATCCATTCTTGAAATGTTAAATATTTGATTCTTTTGAAAATGAATGCAGAGTTTGTTGATCAGAAACAAGAAGCACAACTTGCTCTTCTATTTTGATTGTATAAGCAGATTTAAAATCTATAAAAAAAATTATATTTTTTTTTGCTATTAATCTTTGGGGATTTCTAGTTAAGGAGATATTTATCTTCCCACAACGATTCTTATGTGGTTACAATATTTGAAACTTTTTTACTATCATGGGTACCAAATGGTAGTAGAGCCATGTTTCTCTCAAGTATGTTCATAGAATCAAATTCCTTACTTTGAACCAGTAAGACTTCAACACGTCGGAAGACGGCTTGACTACTATTGTCATAGTAAAATATTGTCTGAAATGAAAGTTTATGAATTCCAAACTACGAACAAATTATGAGAAATATAACTACTGGTTTACATATATGTATATATATATATATAATGGAAAACACCGTCTGTACCTAGACTGAGGGTTTGACATAGTCCCTTATCAATTTATTAATCATAAAGTAGAATAATATAAGTCTAAAGCATGAAGTACTCTTTTACAATAATAAAGCAATAAAAAAAAGCACTGCTCCCTTATATTGATTTAAAATGAAAATTAGAAATTTGCATCTTATCTATCTACACGAGGCCTTTAATGGTAGAAGGCATGTGATTATGGTGAAACACTTGGGAATGTTGCGTCGAGGCAGCCAAATTTACCAATGTGTGTCTCTGATCTGATTACCTTTACAGAATATATGAGATATCCATGACACCTATTGAGGAATAAGCTCTCTGAGTTGCCAATGGGCTGACCGATAATTCTGCTATACTAAAACCCCATGCCACGGTATTTGGCATCATTCCTTTCACGCCATATGAACCAAAGAATGATAAATGGTAAAACTGTTCGAACATTATCTAATCTAGTGGAACTTCTCCAAAACTGAATCTAAAGTTTCACATTATCCGTACCAGGCAGTGTAATGTGAAACATGTTTCCGAAATACCTCCAAACTGACAATGCCTGCTTGCATTACATCCTTGGTATTTAGAAGGGATCTCAAAGCCACGCTTTACCATGATATCATCTACCGGAATCCACTGTTGAAGCAACCTCCAAATGAAAATTGACAAAGCTCGATTCTAGATTGCACCAAAAAGTAGTCTAATTCTAGCCTTACGGATACCTCCATAAGCTGTTTTCAGAGTAAAACGTTTATCCTTAGCATCCTTCCACCATGGTAAATCTGGTTCATTCGAATTAAACGGAACCTGACACACTAAGTTCACCACATCTAAAGGTAAAATTTCCAGCAATTTATGTTTATCCCAACCGAAAAAAAAAAAAAAAAGGTTTTCGATCATGAGAAACATAAGGAACTGCCTCCGCCAGAGGACCTTCCTCCAGCCATTGGTCAAACCAAAATGATATCTGTCCTTGGCCAAGAGTCCAGAAAATACCCTCTTTAATCTGCTCCCGTAATGCGCACACACGCTTCCACAGAGGTGAGTTATGAGTCTTGACCTTTTGCAATTGAAGGGTGATCATCACTGCAATACTTGCTATGCATAAATTGAGCCCAAAGCAAACAACCAATTCGAAAATCCCACCAGATTTTATAAGTGAAGGCCGTGCTAACATCAGCAGTGAATTGAACATCAAGCCCTCCCATCAAATGGAAAACACACCACCGTACCCCAAAAAGTCCAAGGAATCCTATTGTGTCGTTCATTTGTACCCCAAAAAATTTAGCAAAGAGCCTTTCAAGTTTATTAATCACCATTTTTATGGGAAGAATAACCTGCAAAATATGCAATGGCATAGACTGCAAAACACTTTTAATAAGTGTTAGACGACCACCAATGTTAAGTGCTTTCTTATCCCATCCTTGCAACCTGTCTCGAATTTTCTGCAATATTCCTTCATATAAAATGTTTTTCTTCTTCCTTTGTATAATGGCGCATCGAGATAAATTATAGTCGCCCGATGTATGATATAAGAAACCAGAAGCAGACGTTAGCAATTTATGAATTCCTCTTGAAAGTACCTCTGCCACCACAATAAATTGTAAAGGAGAAAGAAGGCCACCTTGTCGTAATCTGCGAGATGACTTAAAGAACCCTGCGGCATTTCCATTGACGAGTACTGAAAACCACACATTCTCAATACAATTATGTACCAAATCAATCCATCCTAGAGAAAATCCGAATCTATGTAACACCTCGTACAAAAAATTCCATTGTTCCCTATCATAAGCTTTGCCCATATCAAGTGTTGTGAATTTTGTGAACGCAAGTGCACGTTATCGTTAACAAATAATAAAGTGATGAGCGAATATTATTCCCACGAGCATTGTTGAATTATTAAGTATATGTTAACTCTAATTTTATTTGAATAAATGTAAGAATGTGTTTATGATTACAAACTAAATCTAACTAAATTAAATTAATAATCAAAATTAATTAACAATAAAATTCAATAATGTAAAGACCAAGAGTTTATGATTTCACCATAATTAGTCCGAATTGAATAACTTACCTCATTAATATTAATTTATTTTTCAAATGATAGTCCAGAATCCTTAAATTATCTACTAACCTCTCCCGAAATCTAATGAAAATATCATTAATTGCTAACACACTATATACCTATGTGAATCAACAATATTGGATTATATGGATCTCAAACAAGACTATACAGACCATGTAAATATATTCTTATCTCACATGTAATTTATGATTGTACACACATAAAACTAGACACATATATCACCTCTTGGTTCACTATGATTAGCAAATTATTAAATTAGTGGCCAAGTAATTGAAAGTATTAAGAACCATGTAGAAAACTCAACATAAAAAATAAATTAAGAATTGAGTGGATAAAAATATACAAAATATTTTAATTAAATTATATCATAACCCTATAAAAAGAAATTAGTTCATAATGGTAAAAATAACTAATAACTTAACAAAATTCATGAACATAATTAAAGAGAAAAAAAGAAAAATAAAATAGAACTTGGAAGAGGATGAGTTTTCCCTTGTGTTGTCTTCTTCCTCAATATTGGAAGAAATCTCTCATTTCCTCTATGTATTCTTCTTTTCTCACTTCTTTTTTCTTGGCTTGTTTTCTCTTCCTCTCTCCCTCTCTGATTTGTTTCCTCTTGGAGGCTTTTGAAATGTTTAAAATTAGATGGGAGATGCCTAAAGAGGGCAATGCCTATTTTGCCCATTTTTTTCCGCCTGGCAGCGCCTAGGCACTGACTCTAGGTTCTATTTACTCTATTTTCGGTGCGTAAGCACCTTGTTTTGGCATCTAGGTATTGTGCCCTCAGTTTTCTTTTGTGCCTAGGTGCCGTTGCTGCAGTATTTTTCCTTCACTTCAGTACTTTGATAGTGTTCAGCCTCTTTCAACTAATGATTTTTTGGATAAATTAGCCTTTGATAACTTCTAATAAATTATAGCTCAATTTCTTGACACGTGAATCAACTTAATATGAGATCTGTGGTAAGAGTTATACCTATAATACCAAGATATATTACACCAAAAAGTTTAAGTAAAGTGTAGACTTTTTAACTTGATATTTCTCATTGAAATTGAAAGAACTAGATTTGGTGATAAACAAGAAATTATATATCTATCTCTTGGCTTTCTAATGGTTCAAGAATTAAGTCAAAATAATACTAGAGAAAAAAATTATGATTGAAATACGAACACTACCCTCAATAACACCATAAAGTGGATTCTTCTAAATTTTAACCAAGTTTTATTTTTCTTTCTATTTTCTTCTCCTTTTGCCATTACCTACAAGATTTTAAAATAAATGCATAAAATATAACATAAATACTTGAAAATAAATCAAATGTTAATCAAAAGGTATACGAATTGTTGGTATAAAACCAACTCAATAAATATCCCTAAACTTAAACATTAATTGCTTGTCCCCAAGCCAAATAAAGAAGTAAAACAAGTAAAAAATCAAGTGATAATCAAGCCTACTAACCAAAAGTTTATAACTCAAGAAAATCTCAAAATATCATCAAAATGTACGATTTCAATTTAAGTGCCAAATTCACCCATTTTTAAATCCTTTGAGTATATGTATGTCTAGCCTCTTACACTTAATTTTTTGTCACTCGAATTGATTTATGTAAATTCACAACAGAATTATTAATCTCTTATTTATATAATTTTTAACTTCATAGCCTTGCTTTTCATGTCCCTATCCACTAATGTAAATTAACATAATATCAATGATCATTAATATTTTGATAGCTTATAACGTGTGGCTAGGGTAATGGGAGGACAAAAGATAATATAGTGGCTCAAATTATATATAACACATAACTATTCTAAAACCTTGTTAATGAGCACCATCACTTCTTCATCTCACACCTGAAGAACCTTTCCTCTCTTGATAAGTTAGTCACACAACTTTATTCATTTAATTCCCCCCCCCCCCCCCTTGTTTTGAAATGCTACACCCACAAACTTATTTAATTTTATGAACAATGGGTGTTGCATTCTTTTCTCATCTTTCTTTATAAATTTTTTTTGTGGGAGTTTTACACAAATCACCACCTCTCTTTAGCCATTTTTTAAACTACTTTCAATGATAAAAATGATATTACTAGAATAGTCATGAGTTGAGTGTGGGGTAATATATAAGGTAAAAAAAAAAAATTAAATTCTTTGGTTGAAGTTAATTTGTAGGGTGAAAAATAAAATAGCTCAACAGTCTCAACGGGGACACAAGGGATTAAACACCATAAATAGGATGGCTTGAAAGGTTCAAACAGTTCAAAAATGGCCTAAATCACTTTCCTAATATTATGTAACCTAGGATTTTGCCTCGAATGACAATCAAACAAGTTCTAAAATTATTTGAGATCATAAAAAAAATATCAAGTTCACATAAATTTTCTCTAAACAAATAGAAAAATTGAACGTTCAAGGCTATGTGTTCAATATGTCAAAAAATTACAAAAAAGATTAATCCCTTGAGCAGTCAACGCATTAATGATATTTACTCGATTAATCCCAAAGGCCTAAGTTAAAACTTGATTTATCATGTCATATTCAGTTAGTCAATAATATGTATCATATGTCATCTCGTTTACCACTTTCTACTCATCTCACACACACAAGAAAACATATGCAATGATAAACAAGGACACACTCAAATAATAAAAAATAAATAAAAATAAAAAAGTACAAAAAAAATTTAAATTAAAATCAAAGTCACTTGGTATCGATATTAATAAAATAAAATAGTTCTCGAAAAAAGTGCCAAAAACTTGTTGCAAATTTTATGAACGCAATTGCATGTTATCATTAATAAGTAATAAAGTGATGAGTGAGTATCGTCCCATGAGAACTGTTGAATTATTAAGTATCAGAATTATGTTAACTCTAATTTTATTTGAATAAATGCAAGAATATGTTTATGATTAAAAACTAAATCCAACTAAATTAAACTAATAATCAAAATAAATTAATGATGAAATTCAATAATGTAAAAGCTTATGGTTTATGATTTCAGTATAATTAGTTCGAATTGAATAACTTATCTCATCAATATTAATTTATTTTTCAAGTAATAGTTGAGAATTCCTAAATTATCCACTAACATCTCCCAAATTGTAATGAAAATATCATCAATTGCTAACTCACTGTATTCCTATGGGAATTACAACAATCAACAATTCATTAGAATTTATAGATCTCAAACAAGACTACACAAACCATACAAGTATATTTCTATTTCACATGTAATTTATGATTTGCTACAGTTAGAATTAGACACATATACTACATTCAAGTTAATATGATTAGCAAATTATTTAATTAGTGGCCGAGTAATTGAAAGTATTAAGAACCATATTGAAAACTCAACTTGAAAAATAAATCAAGAATTGAGTAAATAAAAATATTCAAAATATTTTAATTAGATTATATCATAACCCTAGAAAAAAAATTAGTTCATAATTATAAAAATGAATAATAACTTAACAATATTCATGAATATAATTAAAGAGAAGAGGAAAATAAAATAGAACTTGGAAAATGATGAATTTTTTCCTTATGATGACTTCTTCGTCAATATTAAAAGAAATCTCTCTTTTTTTCCTTGTATTCTTCTTTTCTTTCTTCTTCTTTCTTGGCTTGTTTTCTCTTCCTCTTTCCCTTTCTAATTTTTTTCCTCTTGTAGGCTTTTGAAATGCTTAAAATTATATGAGAGATGCCCTAAAGAGGACAAAATGCCCATTTTGCCCTTTTTTTTTTCATCTAGCAGTGGCTAGGCACTTACTCATGGCGCCTAGGCCCCATTTGCTCTATTTTTGGAACCTGACCGCCCTATTTTGGCGCCTAGGTACCGTGCCCTCAATTCTCTTTGACGCCTAGGTGTCCTGTTTTGGCTCTTAGGCACCATTGTTGTAATTTTTCTCCTTCATTTCAGTGCTTTGATAATATTTAGTTCCTTTCAACTAGTTTTTGATCTTTTTTTAGAATGAATTGGATTTTGGTGTTTTCTAATGAATTGTAACTCTATGTCCTAAATTTTCATAAACACTTGAATCAACTCAATATAAATATGTGGAAAGACTTATGCCTATAATACTAAAATATCATACCATAAAGTTTTGATCAAGTGAAGAGTCTTTAACCTGATTTTTCTCATTGAAATCAAAAGAGGTGGGTTTTGTAGTAAACATAAAAGTTATAGATTTATCTTTTGAATTTCTATGGTTTAAGAATCAAGTCAAAATAATATTGAAGCAAAGAGTTATGATTGAAATATAAACACTACATTCAATAACACCATGAAGTGGATTCTTCTAAATTTTAACCAAATTTTATATTTCTTTTTATTTTTTTCTCATTTTATTATTACCTATAAAACTTTAAACTGAATGCATAAACTGTAATATAAATACTTAAAAATAAATTAAATATTAATAAAAAAATATATGAATTATTGATATTAAACCAAGTTAACATCAACTTTGAAAAATAACCACCAGTTCTCGCGCTAGCAAAATATTATTCGCAATCATTCTCCCCAGGGTAAAGCCACTCTACGAAGGTGAAATTAAGCTTATTTAGTCTCAAACAAAGGAGTTTAGAAAAAAATCTTGTTAATAACGTTACAGAGGCAGAAAAGTCGAAATTCACTCCATTCCTTTGGCTTTTCCACCTTCGGAATTAGTACTATTGTCGTGGCACTACAAGGAAAAGGCACCCCTTTAAAGAAATCTAAACAAGCTTCCACTAAGTCATTTGCAATGAAATCCCAGCAATGTTGGGAAAAACATTAAGAAAACCCATCAGGTCTGCCACACTACCTTGATGAATATTAAAAACCACCTCCTTAAGTGGTGGCTCACAGAGAATTTTTTTTGTGTTTATCCGATAATACCGGCTCAATACACTGAAGCAAATGATCATCAATAGAAGGCTATCCACCCGATAATAAATCCTGAAAGAATTCAGCAGCCGAATCTTGAATGTGTTTACTATCATTTAAAGTCTCCCCTTTGAAATTGATTGAAGAAATATATGTGTGTGTGTATCTATATGAGAAACTCTACATGGAGAGAGAAGGTTTTTCCCTAGTGATGAAAAATGAATAGGGAAAAATGTTCTTCTCTCTCCAGATTTGCATTTGATTTTTGATTTTTTTTCCCTAACTTTAGACACCAATTTGATTTTCCAAAGATTTCACATCTAAATTAAGGAAATTTATCGAAAGTATTTCTCATTTTTTTGTGGGGTTTCACAATTTTCTTTAAAGTATTTCTAATATTGTTCTCCTTCATATAAGAACCAGATAAAGTTTCAATAGTTCAATTGTTACTGGCCATGGTTAATTACCTTATAGAGTAATTGCTTAAAATCTTCTTCAATTGGACGTTGGATCTTTACTCTATGTGGTTTGGGTATGTTATAAAAGCTTTGAGGCATAGATTTGATAGTTTTTTGTTGGAATATATCGAGGCTAAAGTTGTGTCATGTTTAGTTTTGTCCAAAAGTAAAGTTGAATTAGGCCTGTTTGGACTAAGATCATATTTGGTCTTTATAGTTGAACAAGACAATTTCATAATCTCCTTGTAGAAGTTAAACCCGAGATATAAATTAGTTTTTGATCTTCTCATGCTATTAAAATTAAAATTAAAGACTAATATTTTGGATTCGAATCTCGTCAAAATCGAAAATAGGCCCGTTTATTGTTCTAGTAGTACTGTTTCGTGTGATTGTGGTAATTGTTAACAGTTGATTCTTTGTTGCTAATTAATTATTGAATATTGACATTTCTGATATAATATAGGTTGATTCTTAATTACTAATTGATTGCTAAATATTAATAATCTTAATGTAATGATATGTAATTGCTTCACTTAAAAAAAATCTCAAGCTCTGATGGAATGTTTATAAATATGAAATTAGTATAATTTTCACACATCTTGATTTTCACATATGCGTGAGTTTGTCAAAATTGTGTTTTGAAGGTCATTTTTTAAAGGGAAAAATCCCTTATAACTACATTTTGCGTCAATTAGTTTTCTAGAACTTTGTTTTGCATTTCGTGTCACTTTCAGTTATCACAATTTCAAAGTATATACAAATTAACAAGAAAAAAAAATTCTTCAACTAAAGCATTTCAATTTAGCAGTCTAAACGTTGGTTATGCTATTACCAAGGAAAACCTTGTCCAAAGATGGAGGATAACATGATGATATGGTCCGCATTGGGCAAGCATCCATAAAAAAAAGTATTGTACGTTTTGACTGTAACATTACAATTTTATCCTAGAAAAGATGCTTATTGGGGACAAGGAGTAGGCTCCTTGCTTATAAGCATTGGGCAAGCATCCATAAAAAAAAGTATTGTACGATTTGACTGTAACATTACAATTTTATCCTAGAAAAAACGCTTATTGGGGACAAGGAGTCGGCTCCTTACTTATAAGCCACAGGTCACCTGCGTGTTCATTCGATGTGAATGAATTCCTCCCCAACATAAGCCCCTCAACATGCGGGTGGACTGTGAGTGCGGGGAGCTAATGCGGGATTCCCACAGACGATGCCAAACTGATGTGGCACAGAATGGCAAGCATTCGCCCAAACGATATTGTCCAATTTGGCTGGAACCTTACGGTTTTATTGCAGAAAAGGCGCCTCTTACAGGAGAGGGACTGGCCCCTTGCTTATAAGTTACAAGCCACCCGCGTGCTCATTTAATGTGGGATGAATCCCTCTCCAATATAAGATACTGCGATTTTAGGGTTCAAAAGCTTTGTCAAATTCCCTACAAAAAAAAGACATCTTTTTACCAATATTATCTTACTCCATTGGTCCCAAAATAAAAGTTTCCTTTTGATCCAATATGAAATTTTAAATGAGAGTTAAAACAGTCACTACAATAAATTTGTATTTTAGCGACGAACTTTTTCATCGCTAATAAAGACTTTATCATAGCTAGTATGTCTTAGCTATGATAAAATTCTGTTACTAAAGTCGCCACAATATAACCATAAAAAAAAAATTGGCTACGAAAATATTGGCGAACGTCACAAAGTTTAGCGTTTAAAATTTTTGTTGCTAAAATTAAAATTTTCGTCGTTAAAAAATAACTTAGCGACGCAATCCATAAGGAATTTCATCACTAAAATATTTAAAAATTTTAAATATTAAATAGATAATTTTATCTTTAGCGATGAAATTAACATTTTTGTCGCTGCACTTAGCGACAAATTATGGATATTTGTCGCTAGACTTAGTGAGGAATATCCAAACTTCGTCATTATTGATATTCGTCGCTAAACTTAGCGATGAATATCTACACTTCGTCGCTATGTTAATAAAATATGAAAAAAAAATATGAAAAAATCGTAGCGACGAATTGTCGATATTCATCACAAAGTTAATAAAATATTTAAAAATTAAAAAAAATCTTAGCGACGAATTCTGAAAATTCGTAGCTAATATTAATTTTTTTTTAAAATAATTTTTTTATTTTGATCATTTTACCCTGTTTTAATCAACAAATCCAAATTATACCTTGTTTTAAATAACAAATTTACAACATATTTATCACAACCATTCACAAATATTCAACAACTCCCCACAACATATCCAATAACCAATCACAATATATTTATCATTCCAACAATCTAAATATTATTAACTAAAAGATATTTCATTAAAAAACTCATCGTATATTAAAGAAACCATCATATACACAAATCATACAAATGAATTATTAAACAAACCATTATAAAAGTCAACATTAAAAGTAAAATATCTTCATATACAATTTAGACAAAAGTCTAATACACCTAAATATGAATTAAAATGAGAATCTTCAAGTATTGTTCTAGCCATGACTACAGAATAACAAACCAAAGATATAATTAGAACTAAATCAATACTATATATTAGAATATAATCATCTATATCAAAACAACAACAACTACTAATATGAATAACATTGACATAACAATTAATCCATAAAAAAGTATGAATAACTGTACAAACTGAAACATTTATACAAAACTAAGTCTGAGGCGGTGGAGGCAGAGGTGGAGCCAAGGAGGATGGTTGTTGCTGGCTCAACGACTATATCGCTTGCGATGCACCAGGAGACACCTTATCAAGAAACTGCAGAATCATGATTTGTTGTGACTTCATGACATGCAGTCTATATTTATAAACCATCAGCTCAGTCATGGTGTTCGCTAGCTCGGTCCTCGTGTCTGCTAGCTTGCTCTTGGTGCCTGCTAGATCCTCATATGTTATGTGAAGCTTATCTCTAAGCGCTCCATTGGTCATCCTGGATGATGTAGCATCTGAAGTAGTCGACCTAAGAGGCTTGGGCCCATTTCCAAGCCCACGCATGTACCCCGAATGTTTATCGAGGATCTAGTCACACACTCTACCTGCAATTTATATGTCGTCTAAGGTATGAACATCATCCCCGGTATCTGTGTGAGCCTGTGACTCTCGGTACTTCTCTCGAATTCGCACTATCTCATCCTAAAATTAATAAATATGTCAACATATTTAGTTTCAAATAAATTGAAAAGAAATAATTGAATTAATTAATTACTTATATATGTGCTCTGAGCTCTATCTCCTTCCCAGTCCTTCGTAGTGTTGTAGTGAGTTTCATTAAAAATGGTAATCCGGTCTTTTCTATTAGTTCCATCAGTCTAGAAATAATATATAACATATGTTACTTATTGAATAAAGTAATTATTTAAATAAAACTTAAGATTTTATATACTTACACCTCGTAATTGTACTGTACAAAGGACTTTGAACCTTGCGATGATTATAAGACAACTTTGCTTGATTTACGGAGTTCGTCGCTGATCGTTTTTGCAAAAAAAAAAAGTTAAAGCAATAAATATCATAAGATTAAATTAATAAATATAAAATTTCATTACATAAATTAAAAAACAAAACAAATCATCGGATGTACTCTCCTCCATCGGAATGTTAGTAGTAGCTCGATCAATAATGGTTTGCTCCTCAATCCTTTTAGGAGGCATACCAATAAAAGACAAACATGTGGTTAGAAAGATAATATAAATGAGATTATTTATGAACTTTACTAATAAATTAGGAATAATATTAATCTATTTAAAATTTTTACTGTAAGCAGAACTCAAAAGAGTGACTGTAGTAGAGGGTGGCTAGAAGGTGCAAACAGCTAATTGGAGGCACATTACAGAGGAGCAGAAGAAAACCGTATTTGATCGGTTATCGATTAGTATAATTAACTATCTTATTTATCAGTTTACTTTCTCTTTGATATATTAAATGTTAAACACATATTTTTTTCTTTTATAAGCTATGTTTACTGTAAACTTTGGCACAAAACCAAAGTCAGTTAAGAAAGAGACCGACAGGATGATGAGTGCTCAATATAGAGACAATCGCTAAAAGATGCATAAACACTACAAAATTCTCACAAACCTACCTTGGGAGAAGCGACTGAAACATATGTCTCATGATTTCTGTGAGACTGAGGCAGATTGGGAGTATATGTGTACATTATTCAAATTAGAGAAGTTTAAGGTACACATATACTCACAATCCACCTGAGTCTCACAAAAATCATGAGGCATATGTTTTAGCCGCTCCTCCCAAGGTAGACCTGTCAGACTTTTGTAGTGTTTGTGCATCTTCTAGCAGTTGTCCCTGTATCGAGCACTCATTAGCCCATCGGTCTCTTTCTTTGCAAAAGGACATAACAGTCATGTTTCTTTAAGCCATATAATTTTCCATCATTCACATTCACATTCCTTGAGATATTTGCGGCATAACCATCGGGGAACTTCATAGATTTTAATAACAAACAAAATTCATGCCTTTCTTCCAAAGTGAATGTGTAACTTGCATGTGGCTTACTGACTCTGACCCCAGTCTTCTTCAAGTGCAATTCACTCCTTATACCCATATCTTGCATGTATAATCGAGCTTTGAGCATGTTCTTTGACTTCCTATCTATACTCAACAATGTGTCAACCAAAGCATCACAAATGTTCTTTTCAATATACATAACATCCAGATTATATCTCAACTTCAAGTCTAACCAATACTCTAACTCAAAGAAAATTGACTTCTTAACCCAATTCGTATCACCAACCGACCGTCTTCTTTTATCGATCACCATAGGATCTTTACCAAAGGTCACTTCAGGCAGCGCATCTAATTGAGTTAAAATATCAGTACCATTAAAGGTTTATGGCGGACCTTCACTTTCAAACATTTTGTTGAAACTCTTATTTTTACGCCACAATTGTTTATCATATAAGAATCGACGATGGCCTGCGTAACATATTTTACTGCGCAATCTTTGACTCACAGTATCTTCAAGACATATAAGACATGCATTATAACCCTTAGTGCTCCACCCAGACATTGTCTCATATGCTGGGAAGTCATGAATTGTCCACATAACAACAGCATGTAATTGAAATATTCGTTAAGTAGTTACATTATATGCTTCTATCCCCTCACTCCATAACTCCTTCAATTCATTTATTAAAGGATGCAAGTACACATCTATCTCTTTTCCAAGTGCCTTAGGCCCAAGACTTAAAAAAGACATAATCATATACGAATGTTTTATCATTTGTCATGGGGGCAAATTGTATGACACAAGTAAAACTGCCCACATACTGTAAACATTTGACATATTTCCAAACAGATTAAAACCATCAGTTGTCAAGCCCAAATGAACATTTCTAGGATCATCTACAAATATTTCATGCAATTTGCAAAACTCTTTCCATGATTCAACATCAGTTGGGTGTCTCAATACCCCCGTATGTTTCAACATTTTTCTCCTTATGCCATCTCATATCATTTGCTATATGTTTCGACAAAAACAACTGCTACACCGAGTTCCATCATAAAATAGGATCCTTGCTACCTTGTAAGACGGCCATCAAATTTTGCGAAATGTGATTGGTATCCTCCCCATCTCCTCTGTATAACGTCTGAGTTTGTCACCATGTGTGGCTCTCGTACCTCAATGTTGCCTCTGCGTAGAAGCTGCAATAGTAAAAAAATATGTCAGATTATTATTCAACATAATTATTAAATAATGATAATATAAAATAAGTTAAAAAAACAAAACAAACCATTGGATGTACCCTCCTCTATCGGAATGTTAGTAGTAGCTCGATCAATAATGGGTTGCTCCTCAATCCTTTTAGGAGGCATACCTATAAAACACAAATATGTGGTTAGATAGATAATATAAATAAGATTATTTATGAACTTTACTAACAAATTAAAAATAATATTAATCTGTTTAGAAATCTTATTGTAAGCAGAACTCGGAGGAGTGACTGTAGTAGATGGTGGCTATAGGGTGCAAATAGCTGCTGGCGAATGAATGAAAAAATAAATAATAATTAGTAAATAAAATTAAAAGATATAGATAACAGGATTGAAATAATAATTATTAACATTCATAATTAACAATAATAAAGGAATGAAATAAAGTCAGAGATAAAAAAATGATAAAATAATTCCAAGAAAGGAAACCATACATGCCTATTGGATTTCTGTTATTTTCTTATGAGAAGTTTATAATGTGTATGGGAAAGTTCATAAGTTCATAATGTCTAAGTTAATAATGTCTTATGATTCATAATGTGAAGATTATAAATTCATCTATGTTAACAATGTCTTAGTGTGAAGATCATAATTTTTTCTTAATTTCTTAACATTAGAAATTAAATAAATAAATAGAAAATATGAATAACATAGTATAAATACTTAATAAAATAAAAGTTGATAGTTCATACCATTAGTTAGTATCATCATTAGACAACAATATTTACTCTTCTTCCCCACTATCTAATTCAGTGTCTCCATCTTCATCATTAATGAAATTATGCATCTTCTCAAAGAGTCCTGTTTGTGTATCCAATAATTCTATATGCTGAGGTTGAATGTTTAGTCTGCAGAAATCTGAAATTTCTAAATCTTCATGAACACTTAAGCTTATCTCATCTGATGAAATCTCTTGATTAGTCTCATTGTTGGATGAACTTTCAAATTGATGTTCCTTGCTATTTTTATTTTCCTTTTCGGTTACTTCATATATTTCTCGATGTTGCACCTTTTGGACAACTTTCCATCTTCTTCCATGTTTTATATCATTCAAGTAATAAACTTGTCTTGCCTGAGTTGTCAAAATGAATGGATCATTCTCATACCATGTCGTAGACGTGTCAATATATGTTAGACCGAACTCTTGTACAATTGATTTCTTTTTAGGATTACACTAGAACCAATCACATCAGAATAAATGTACCTTATATCTAAATGTGTAAAAAATTAAAACAACATCCTTCAACACTCTAAAAAAATCTAAGTTATCGCCGTCGTTGAATGATGGTAACTAACCCCACTATTTTGAGTAGTTCGATGAGTATCACGAGAAAGTGTATGGTATCGAACACCATTAACAATACAACATTATATAATCGAATTTCAACATCAGGTCCCAATGTTAAAGAGTATAGTTCATTTGTGGCCTTCGGATTTTTTTGATTTCTTAGCCTGATTATTTTGTCCCTAAACTACTGCAAAAATTACTCCTCGTGACATTGTAGAATACAGTTTGAAAGATTTCTTGATGATAGAATCTGCAAATGTTCACTGCACACAAATATATGTAACTATTACGAACTCAATCAAAATTACGAAAATAATATAATAGAATTTGAAATCTTACTTTCTATATCAGTCGACTTCCTTGTAATTATTAAGAACATACCAATGTGCATTCATATGTAAAGCAAGAGGTAATTTATGATTTCGTTGGCTGCCCATCACTTTTACTTATTGATTGAAAACACTTAAGATGAATGAAATGGGTTGACTAACATCTTTGTTACGTTTCGGTCTAGTAAATCTTGTTTCAATTTAGCTCATATACAAAGATGAGAAAATCAATTCTTCATTCACAACATATTTTCTCTGCAATAGATCCTTCTGGTCTTGCTATATTGTGAACATACTTCTTGAGTGTTTCTAAATACCTTTCAAATGGGTACATCCGTCGTAATGAAACAAGTCCAGCTAATATGGCCTCGCGGGGTAAATGAATTGCCAAGTGAACCATAATATCAAAAAATGCTCGAGGAAATATTCGTTTCAACTTGCACAAAATGAATATTATATCCTCCTCCAGTTTACTCAAGTCTACAACATGTAAAGTTCTTGAAGTGTGTTTTTTGAAGAAGTCACATATCTCAACACTTGTGCCACATATATCCTTTAGCAAAAACTTCCTTATGGTGATTAGAAGTAATCTTTGCAAAAGGACACGACAGTCATGTTTCTTTAAGCCATATAATTTTCCATTATTCACATTCACATTTCTTGAGATATTTGAGGCATAACCATCAGGGAACTTCGCAGATTTTAAAAACAGACAAAATTCATGCCTTTCTTCCAAAGTGAATGTGTAACTTGCATGTGGCTTACTGACTCTGTCCCCAGTCTTCTTCAAGTGCAATTCACTCCTTATACCCATATCTTGCATGTATAATCGAGCTTTGAGCATGTTCTTTGACTTCCTATCTATACTCAACAATGTGTCAACCAGAGCATCACAAATGTTCTTTTCAATATACATAACATCCAGATTATATCTCAACTTCAAGTCTGACCAATACTCTAACTCAAAGAAAATTGACTTCTTAACCCAATTCGTATCACCAACCGACCGTCTTCTTTTATCGATCACCATAGGATCTTTACCAAAGGTCACTTCAGGCAGCGCATCTAATAGAGTTAAAATATCAGTACCATTAAAGGTTCATGGCGGACCTTCACTTTCAAACTTTTAGTTGAAACTCTTAGTTTTACGCCACAAATGTTTATCATATAGGAATCGACGATGGCCTGCGTAACATATTTTACTGCGCAATCTTTGACTCACAGTATCTTCAAGACATATAAGACATGCATTATAACCCTTAGTGCTCCACCCAAACATTGTCTCATATGCTGGGAAGTCATGAATTGTCCACATAACAATAGCATGTAATTGAAATATTCGTTCAGCAGTTGCATCATATGCTTCTATCCCCTCACTCCATAACTCCTTCAATTCATTTATTAAAGGATGCAAGTACACATCTATCTCTTTTCCAGGTGCCTTAGGCCCAAGACTTAAAAGAGACATAATCATATACGAATGTTTTATCATTTGTCATGGGGGCAAATTGTATGACACAAGTAAAACTGCCCACATACTGTAAGCATTTGACATGTTTCTAAACATATTAAAACCATCAGTTGCCAAGCCTAAATGAACATTTCTAGGATCATCTACAAATGTTTCATGCAATTTGTAAAACTCTTTCCATGATTCAACATCAGTTGGGTGTCTCAATACCCCGTATGTTTCAACATTTTTCTCCTTATGCCATCTCATATCATTTGCTATATGTTTCGACAAAAACAACTGCTTCAGTCTTGGCTTCAAAGGGAAATATCAAATGACTTTTTGAAGGATTTTTTTCTTGTTCGCCTCATCATAATTAAATCGGGGCTCCTTACACATCGAACATATATCCTTGCCCTCGTGTTCATCCCAAAATAAGATACATTTATTTTTACAAGCATGTATAGATTCATATCCCAACTTTAAATCTCTTAACATTTTCTTAGCTTCGCAATGAGATCTTGGAATTGTATTCGGTTTCGAAAATACTTCTCGCAATAATTGAAACAATATATTAAATGACTTATTGCTCCAACCATTTAACTTCACATGCATTAATTTCACTAAGAAATTAAATGCAGAAAAACTTGTACAGCCTGAATATAACTCTCGTTGTGCTTCTTCAAACATTGATATATAATTTTCTCTCAACTCTTCTATAGGCATGTTCTCATTATTATCCTCCTGTCGAACCCCACTACTACCAACAACTTCAACATCTCTTAAATCATTTAACATATCAAAGAAAGTATCATCTTCTTCGTCCACACTCATATGTTCAACTTCATTTATGGGATTCGTATCAACACTTGGTGTAGTAACTTTTCCATGAAAAGTCCATACTTTGTATAACTTAGAAATCCCTCATCTATAAAGGTGTCTTCGAATGTAATCTAAATTAAATTAATATAAATTTCCACACCTTCAATAAGGACAACGAATCTTTGATAACCCAAATATTGACATTTAATTCTTTGCTACGTCTTTAAATTATTTATGTATTCTAAAGCCACTCGATTCTGATTCATTATCCAATTTTGATCCATAATTATATAACTTATTGATGATAGTAATTAGAT
Source organism: Paulownia fortunei (assembly GCA_019321725.1). Classification (NCBI taxonomy): domain Eukaryota; kingdom Viridiplantae; phylum Streptophyta; class Magnoliopsida; order Lamiales; family Paulowniaceae; genus Paulownia; species Paulownia fortunei. The sequence goes on from CM033123.1 coordinate 13,796,105, forward strand.
AATTGATTTAAATCATTCATATTCATAATGGCATGCATTGCTCCCACTTCTCATTCCACTCTTTGGTAAGGCCCTATCCCATTTAAGAATGTGCACTTAATTGTGGTTTTATAAGTATGACCACTTTGTTTCATGCACGTGAAAATTTCAGCAGCATCTCCCTATAGTTCTGCAAGTACACATATTACAGTGCACTCGAAGAACAAAGGAAAATATGAACTGAAATAATTAATCACGTACACGAGACAAATAGCATACTAATATAGAATCACAATTAAATACACGTTCTCAAACTGTCTGAACTAAACAATTCAAAATTTAACAACAAACTTTAAAATCAAAAAGAAAAATTTGATGCTAAATTCAAAAAGGGGTCTAAGGTTTGTGAATGTATATGCATGATATGTATAATTATAGCGTATTCAATAGGAGACTTCTTAACTATTACATAAGTTCTATTACTTAGTTTTGCTTGAAAAATTTAGGTTATTTCAGTTATTTTCAAAAATAAATTAAAAGAATAATAACTCAAAAGTAAATAAACATATCTATTTACAAATAGTACTAAAAGCTTTCATTTTGCGTGTGGGGTACAAGAAACATGTTTGTTTTCCAGTCAAACTTCATCAAATGATGCTCAAACAAACTACTTTAAGTCTTATTCCACAAGTCAAAGGTCCAGTAAAGGTCTATATATTAAAACAATAGGAATGACTAACATGAAACATAACAATTTATCCAACTAATATATATCAAATATATAATTTTATGTTCTTTTCAAACATTCCAACTAATTTATTCATCCATTTCTAATCAAAAGAAACAAAGACTACTTACAAACTACTATAAAATTTCCAATTTCCCTTACAAACTAATCCCAAATTATAACTACAAAGTAATCCCAAATTTTCCAATGTTTCCTAGTTCAAAATCCTATTTATCGAATATGTAGCAATTTAAGGAAATAAGAGGAACAATTCTTGATATAATTTAGATAAAAGTACATCACAGTAAACAAAATCTTTCTTACACTTGAAAATGAAAACTGGCGGAGGTGTTGCGTGGTGGTGGGGTTGGAAGACGATGGAGCTGCTGTGCGGTGGTGGAGGCACGGCGGTAGTGGTGGAAGACGAGTGAGTGCGAGAGAGAGATCAAAGAGACAGAGAGCGAGCGAGTGAGAGAGAGAGCTAGGACATTTTCTAAGGAAGAAATTGGGGATTTGAGTTTTGAACCCGACATTTTAGCGACGAAATAAGGCCCATCCATCACTAACCAATATCTTGGCGATGAAATCAACCACATTCGTCGCTAACATACGAAAATAACTAAAAAATAATAATATTAGCGACAAACTTTTTATTTCGCCGCAAAGAAAATTATAAAATATATATATTTTTTTTTAATATTAGCTCGGTTAGTGACGATATTTCCCTTTTCGTCGCCAACATTTGCATTTATTTTTCTATTTTTTTGCGACGACTATAAATTCTCGTCCCCAAGTTGAACACTTAGCGACAAATCTAGCAATTTCGCTGCTAACGTAAAAAATAATTAATAAATCTTAGCGATGATTTATGGTTCTCGTCATTAAAGTTAGATAAAAAAAATCAAATTAATTTTTTTTTAATATTAGCTCGGTTAGCGATGATATTTCGCTTTTTGTGGCCAACATTTGCGTTAATTTTTCTATTTTTTTGCAACGACTATAAGTTCTCATCACCAAGTTGAACACTTAGAGACAAATCTAGCAATTTCACCGCTAACGTAAAAAAAATTAATTAATCTTAGCGATGCTTTGTTATTCTCGTCGTTAAGTTTAGAAAAAAAAATCAAATTAATTTTTTTATATTGTTAGCAAGAGGCAATTTCATGAGTAAGTAAGAAAAAATGATTTACCTTCGCAGTGAAATATCTTATTTCGTAGCTAAGTTAAGATAAAAAAAATCGAATTAAATTTTTTACTTTTAGCGATGAGATTTAATATTTTCATCGCTAACAATGATCTTAGCGATGAAACTAGATTTTCGTCGCTAAAACTGCGTCATTATTTCCCTGTTTTCCTGTAGTGAGTATTTACTACTATTGTTTCAAAAATAGTGGTTAAAAATTAATGATTTTATATTATTACTTTATAGTAGTTTTAGAAAAAAACAAAATTCCCTTTCAAGAAATAGAACCATATTTTTAAACCTGAATAATAAATTTGAGACAAATGATAAATTTCTTTATGCATGAGTAAGCAAAAAGTCCAATTTATCATTCTTATTGGCATTTTGTTCGTTCCAAAATGGCTTCATTTCTTAAAATGACATTTTTTATCTGGCTTATGGTTTGACACTAATAAATATAAACCACTATTTTTAAAAGTGAAATTATAAAACACATAAACTTATACTTTTTCTGTTTTCATATAAAATTATATACAGGACAGAATAGGGCTATGAACATGGGACAAAAAGGAGTATAATATATTATATATTTAGTTAAAAAGTGTTAACGCTCTAAAGCAAAAGAATTTAGGAGATGACACTGAAAACTTTTTTTATAAGTATTGATTTTAGAAAAAAAAAAAATTAAGTGGAACGTTAGTTTTCGTTGATTGTGATGGAGAGTTACAAACTAAGATGTGATTGTTTGTCATTCCACTTTTGAAATATGTTATTTCAGAAAAAACAGTGAAAAAAATAATTTCAGAGAAAAAAAAATAGATTTGGAAGTATGTTTGAATATAAGATAAACATGTAATAATTAAAGTTGATGTAATATTAATTTTTTTCAAACAGTGCATTGAAAAGTGAAATAATTTTTGCAAAATAGTATTTAGTTGAGAGATACAAATTTAATGATTACAATTGATATGATATATATTTTTTTATGAAAATATGTTTGGATATTGATATATTTTTAAAAAGTTAAAAGGTTTATTTAAATTTTTATTAAAAAAAAAAAAAAAAACTCAACCAAATTCATGTTTGTGGTAAAAGTTATGTAGAGATGACTTTTTCTGAAAAAAATCTAAAAGCAGTCACAGCCTACACAATTCAAACAAAAATCTGTACCTAATATGCATATATATGTATGCGTTTATATTTAAAATATATATACATGTAAAAATGGATTCCAATTATATCCAATTCTTTTGTGAAAAGATTTGTTAATCCCCAAGTTCAATAATTATGAAAGAGTTTCTTCTTAGAAAAACTATCTGAGTTTTTTATACACCATAAAGAATCAAGGGACAAGGTACACAGAAACGGGAATGAAACAAAACTTATCCAACATTCAACATGTAAAGAAACAAGGGACAAGGTATCAGAAAAGAGAACAAAATAAAATTTAGAAACACGTTTTCTCAAAAATTAAAACTAGAAAAAAATCATTTTAAGAAAATTAATTGTTTCCTTAATCAAACTTCAAATCGGTTTTTAAAGACTGATTACACTAAATTAAACTTAATCTAAACCAAACATGCCCTCAAACACCCTCCAAAATTGGCGTTTCATTTCACCTAAATATATATGTAATAAATGAGAAAAGTTATAACGTAAATAAACAGGCATAATCAATAGTGTAATAAAAAAGACAACAAAATCACATTATAAAGGCACTTAAATATATGGCTTTACTTATGTACGAAACATTCACAGGAAACAAGACATGGAACTTGAGCCGGCTTTCTTAGTTCTCCTCTTCATCTTCGCTTCAATAGGTTAGCTGAAGAAGAAGATATATGCAACCATGTACAAATTATGTATATCTGCACTATAGGCATTATAGACTAATCGATGTCATTTCATATATTACTCGTTTTGCGCCAAACAGTGACTGAGCCAAGGGGATTAGTAGGGATTGTCCCACCACCAAAATAATTTTTTAAATTTATAATGAATTTTATATATGAATCTGTTAAATTTTAAAATTTTGTCCGTGCTAAAATGACAAAATTATTTTTAATATAATTGAAAATATTTCTTTACGGAAAAAAATCAATCTCAAGCTCTAAGTCCAAATACGGGTGATTACGATCGATGTCATTTTATATTATATATAACTCATTTTGGAGTTGTAATGCCAAACAGTGACCGGAGCTAGGGACTAGTAGGAGCGTCCCCTCCCCCCATATCGTTTTAAATTTATAATTTACTTTATATATGAATTTATTAGATTTTAAATTTTGTGTCCTCTTTAAAATAATAAAATTACTTTTAATATGATTGAGAATTTCTATTTGCAGAAAATATTCAATCTCAAGCCCTCAGTCCAAATATGGGTGATTACGGAGAGGATCCATGGTACGAGTACAACACATGTCGGTATATTTCATGCGAGACAGGTGAAGACTGTTTGCAATTCGAATGCTTTAGCTGTAAGAATTCTAGATGCAGCCCTATATAATAATAAACATGATAATGGTTATCAGTTGTATGCCCTTTCGTTTTTACAGCAACATTTTACCACAGTATCATATGCTAATTGGTACAGAGGAATAAAATAATTATTTGTTTTTTGGTTTGGTTCGTGTAGGTTTTAACATTTTTTGTTCATTTAGCTTTTATGACTTATGATTGTTCAACCTGTACGCAACATATGCAATATCTAAATTGTTATTCTCTTTATGAATTCATAAATTAAACTTAAGAAGTAAGGTGTGGGGTATTCCGATGTGAATCAGAAAGAATGAATTTGTTTCTTAAATTCAACGAAAAAATAAATCGATAATACTTCCATATGTTAAATACTTAATAGACTTAACTTTTGGATTTTAGTTATTAGGGTCAATTATAATGCATGGACCCAACAATATAAGAAAGTGGGTGGGCCCAATAATAGAGTGTCTCAATGGTGTCAAATGGGTTGGTTGAGCGTGTTAATCTGCAGTATTTTCTGTGAAATAAGTGAAGGGTTTATTGGTCTGAAAAAAGAGGTAAAACTTGTTATTCTGTTTTGATGGTATAGGCAATTTTAAAATCTGTTTGAGATATTTTATATATTTCTTTGCTATTAATTTTGCGGGGTTTTCAGTCAAAAAGATATTTTATCTTCCTACAAGCATTTTTTTGTGGTTACTATATTTAAAACTTTTTAATTATCACTAAATGATGAACCAGTAGTCATGCTTTTCATGAATTTGTTCATAATTTCATAATTCAAAATTTAAATTTTCATATCAGACAACATTTTAATACTATGATAATACTCAAATCGTCTTACGATGTGTCAAAGTCCTACTTATTCATAATATGAAATTTGATTCTATACATACGCCTAAGAAAATAATGACTCTGATACCAATTTGGTAACAGCGTATAATCAAAATTTGTCTCATATATATATATGTTGGTTGGGCCCAAAAATAAATACCCTAAATCAACCCAATTAAATCCAGGCCCATTAGAAAATTGATTTAAGTCTAAACGCAACCCAAACCAGTCAAGGGCCTTTTAATTTATACTATTTTTTTTATTTTAAAATTAAGTTATATTACATTTTTTTAACAAAATATTATGGGTGTGCGTGAATAGATTTAATCACCTAGCCTCTTCCAAGAGAAAGAAGCACTCAAACTACTAAATCAATTTCAATTTTGTTGAAATATATATGAAGCCAATATATATTTATATATATAATAATTAAAATATCTTGAATTAAATAAGAACAAAATCTTAGGATAATATATAATAAAACCTCGATAATTGAGACTTCAATAAATTAATAATATTTGTTTTTCAAATCCTTTAGGGCCTACTTAAAACATAAATTAATAAATAAATAAAAACATATATATATATATTTCATAATAATAAAGAGCAACTCTTTTCAAAATATGCGACTAAAGCTTTGTTTTTTCTTGGTACCTAAATTGAACTTAACATCATTTTTAATTTCTTGTAAAACATGCACTATATCTAGTATATTTTTTTCAGAATATAAAAAATAATTATTTAATATTACTATTGTTTGTAACACCTCTTTTGAAGAAATATTAAACAATCATCAATAGACGCATCCATTATCCCTCAATTAATCTCCATTATCCCTCAATTAATCTCTTCATCAATAAGTGATTTCATCACTGTATTATTTTCACTAAGATAATACAGAATATACTCAACATTCATTGCATATCTATACCGTAGACTATAAATATCTTCATGTAATCAATGGATGCCTTCATAATCACCAGTTTGTTGTTTAGTAGCCAAACCTTCCATCTGACTGGATTTTGCAATGTTGAAAATAATTTACAGTGGTTGTTGTCTTCAAATTAATGTTCCAAGCCACATTAATAAAATTGATAGCATTCAATATGCTAATGTTTTAAGTCATGTATCAATCTCTTATATTTATAACTCATATATGAATCTTTGTAAAAAAAAATGTGCCTATATAAAAGTAATTAAAATATAAAAAAATTCATAAATTCATAAATTATTTATTTACTATTAATTAATAAATTTTTTATTATCGATTAACGGATAACCACTTTAAATAATATTTTTTTCGAATCCCAACAATATTCATTTATAAAAAATTTACTATATTTTGAATAATAAAATAAAAAGGATGGCACACTTAATGACCAACTAAAAAATTGTATACTAGCTACATACTTAATATAATTCGTAAAATAAGGACTTAAATTTTCATAATAGTAAACTTAGGCTAATCAAATAAAAGTTGAAACAAAATTTTAGAATGATAGATTTAGAATAATGAAATGAAAAATTAAAACCAAACTTAGGATAATTCATTGAATTTAGTTAAAACTTAGGATAATAAATTTAGATAAACAAATGAAAATCAATACCAAATCTTAGGATGATACTTTTAGAATAATCAACTAAAATATTGTATAGTGGCTACACTTAAGATAATTCATAATAAATTTAAAATATTAAATCAAATAAAAATCCAATACAAAATCTGAGGATAATAATACACTTAGAATAATCAAAAATCAAAATAAGCTTAACATAATTAATAAAACTTAAGATAATAATATAGAACAATGGAATAATTTTAATTTTGGTCTCTTAAGTATGCAATTAAATCGATTTTGACAGTCCATATTTCAACCTTATCAATATTGTCCCCAAAATTTTATTTTTTAATCAAAAACGGTCCCTTTCGTTAACTAGCCGTTAAAAACTGATAGGAATCTTATGACAAAGAAGTAAAAGGTGTCCAAATATCAGTCTAGCCCACAAATTCATGTAAACCAGCCTTATCTTGCGATCATGAGGCAGACACATGTCATGCTCGTAAAGTAGAACCAGCTTCAGCTTGTAAAGCTTCCTGAGGTTCTTGTTTACCAGCCTAACTTTGGCTTACAAAGTTGCCTCATCTTCTCTGCGTAAAGTGGTATTTGCATATCTGCTATTGATGCAGCTTTTGATTATTTTAAAGCAGCATCAGCTTGTGCTGATAAGCACCCTCTGATTCTTATGTAGCTTCCTTATAAAGCAGCTGCATCAGTTTCTGCTTGTAATGAAGCCTCAGGCTTGGCCAAAGCACGCTCATCTTGTTCTTGTAGAGCAACCTCAAATGCTGCTTGTAGACAAATCAATTTTTTGTAAATTAAATGGTTGTACATCTAAAATAATATATTAAATATTAATTTTTTATTTGTTTTTATATTTTGGAAATTTAATCTTAATTCTTAATGTAAATAGTTAATTTAATTTATAATATAATATATATTTTATTGATCAATTATATGTCACCAAGTGTAAATCAAAACTTATTTTGTAAGTTATGGAAGAAAATATCAACACAAATTGATAATTTAAATCACATATTGCAATGGCAATCAAATAATGAAAGGTCAATTAAATCATGTCATTTAATCAAATTGCTTATTTAAAATCTCTTATCATACAAGTATAAGTAGGGATCATCTCCAATGAGTTAATAACAACAATACAAGTTGGGAACAAGAAGGTTAAGGATGAAAGGTGCTGAGGAAATTTTTTAAATCTAAAGATATAAAATTCAAGGAGATTTATATTGTTCAAAACAAAAATTAAGGTGTTTATTGCAGATTCTATCCAAATTATAGTGTTTAATTCGAGATTACGGTGCTAAGCCCGGGGATTAACGTTATTGGAGATAAAATAAATTTTGAAAGAGATAGAAGAGCCGAATTTCACCAATAAATTTTTAAATCCAAGAAATCAAAGTTCTTAAAATTCTAATGATTGATTCGAGATTATGGTATGAATCCTTAAATTAGCATTATTGAAAAAGATTAAATTAGCGATTCTATCTTCAAAACTTCACATCCCAAAAATTTGAAATCCAAACTTCAAATCTCAAAAGTTGTTGTTCTTGAAAAACTTCAAGAAGAATTATAGGATCAAAGAGAGATTGTACTCATTTTATTAATTTAAGTTTTATACTATTTTTTTCTTTTATTAATTTTTACAAACAACAAAATTTATATTACAACAAAATTTTTTCTTTTAGAGTATTAACTTGTGCCCGCAGAGCTGCTTCTTGTTCTCGTAAAGGAGCATCAATGTGCTCGTAAAGCATGCACTTTGATTCTCAATTCCCATATTCGGAACTTAAGCCACCATATGTGTGTCTAGGTCTTCCACAACCATAAGACCATGTAAGGAAGGAAATCCAATCCACAGTTTCAAGAAGAATCAGAGGATTAATCAAACTACCTTTTCTCCACGATCGTTTACTCCGATGTGTTAAAAATATCAAGCCCTGTCAGTGGCTGTGCTTAGCATATTAGCCACTTGCTTAGGCACGTGTATTTATTTATTTTTTATAGTTTTTTTACGATGAGTTAATAGAGGAGACCATTTTTTATTAAAAATTAAAACGTCGGAAACAAAATTGATGAGATCGATTGAATAAAGTGCAAAACTGAATTAGTGGTATATTTAGAGGACCAAAATTGAAATTATCCTCAGAATAATCAAATAAAAAAATCAAAACATAATCCTAGGACAACTTATTCATTTGGGATGAAGGAAAAAGAAGGCCTGGGCTGGCAAGCTCGGCCAGGCCTGGGACGACCCAGTAGAATTTTGACAATGGGCTAAGCTGGGCTTGCATCATTTAAAATTAATTAAGCTCAAGCCTGACCCAATTCAGCCCGGATCTAGGTTGAACTAGTTGTTGGGTTCACAAATTCACGAGATACTTTGAGCAACATTATTTAAAATTTTATAATAAACCAACATCATTCTAATTATTTGTATCCCAAATTCAATGCGATTGATTATCTATGCGTTTTCTAATATCCTTTAATAAAATTAATTTTCATCAGGCAGTAATCAAATTTATACTAAATCATTGGTTGATGACGATGAGTGAATCTATTCAAATTGATACTACACCACAAACTCTTTGCAACAACTTTAATATCCAAAACCTGAATTTGGACTGATTCACTTAAAACTCCAATTATTTTTCTTCTAAGTGTATCCATATAGCAGAACTCAAATCGATAATTCTAGTCTAAGAGATGTATAGGAATTTTGGAACAAGAACAATCTAATTATTTTGGGTGTTATTCATTAATTTTTAATTGAACTTGTGAAAAAAAAATTCAATCAAGAATTGGAATTAAGGTTTGGCGGCTACGGAATAAAGTGGGCGGTTTTTGTCACTCAAACTTCTTCCAACAATTGTTCGAATTTTCTCTTCAAAACTGTCCACTAGGGGTGCTTATTCATAGCACCCCTTAATTCTCGTCCTATAGAGTTACTACCTTACTCTTCTACTAGTATTTGATAGTGTAAATATTCCAATCTTATAGAATTATTACCTTATCCTACTACTAGTATTTTGATAAGGTAAGTCTTCCTATCTCATAAGGAAACCCTAAACCCTAATTGTAGGAATTAAATTTTTATTTATTCTTAATGAGCCACACTTAATGGATTTTGACCCTCTTCATTCATGAGGTCCAATTTAATTGATTTAATTAATTGAATTAATCTTATGAATTAAAGGGCTCACTGTGATTAATTGATCTAATTGGGTTATTTAATATAATTAGGTGAAGTAATTAATTAATAGAATTAATTCAATAGTTGAATTAATTAAGCCTAATTTAATTAATCACTTTAACTAAATTTAACCTAACTCTTGAATTATTTTTTGGGCAAGAAATGAATTTATTGAAATTAGTGTGTGACTCTTTAGGTTCACCTATAATTTAATAGTGAGCTTACAACTCTTATAACTTAATTAAATAATTAATAATTAATTATTTTAATTAATTAACCATTGGAATTAACACATTAAATCTAAAAACATCATCAATTATGGGTGGCGTCTAGCAATAAGCCATGAAAACCTAGATATAGATGAAGAAGGTGAATTTTTTCAATTACAAATACTATGCAAGTACGGTTCTTCCATCTATTGATCATCTTATTGAGCCTAAAGCATGGATTATTAATTAAAATCCAATTAGCTCAATATCTAAGTATCGTTCCTAATAACTTGATCCGATGATGTAAATGGGAAACTCATATCCTAATAACTCATCCAATTTTTGTCGAGAATTTTAAGAATCAAGTATAATGGAAAATATCAGGAATTCACTTATTCTACTAGATATATATGATGAATCTTTTGTTATCTACTCATAAACCTCCATATATGAAAATGATACACCCAAAATTAATTTTTTGTGATTGTCAATTAATCAAAAATTTCTGTTTGGAGTAGTTCAATATACATATTTTCTAACAAGCATATACACACATGAACTAGTATCACAACAACAGTGCTCATAAAATAAGGCATCCTCCTTATGAGCTTGCATCATATGCACAAGTTATTATAAATTTATCAATGTCCTATTTCAATAAACATTTGACTTATAACATATTTGATACCACAACTATGGAGGCATATTCCATATCAATAGTTATGTATTGTCTAAGAACTTCATTTAATTTATAAAGCAAATTTAATATTAAGGTTGTCTTTTATTAACATAAATCAAATAATATTGTTTATTACAAGTGTATAATAGCGCTCAATCTAATTAGCTTGTAGGGCACTATTCTAATAATTTCCACTTGCCCTAGCCAATTTCCTATATGTTTAAGGTCCATATTGTGAAGATGTCCTTCAAGCACTCACTATACTAGGTTTTAGTTAGAGAATCTGCTATATTTTCTCGTCGACGCTGCTCTCTCCATTTTGATATCGCTTCTACCAATAATTTTTTTAATAAGATGGTATTATTTCATAATGTGTTTGGATTTTTGATGAAATCTTGATTTTTTTTGCTTTGTACAATTGCCTGGACAATTCATGAAAAAAATTGATGGTGTTAGACATAACTAACGGTAGGGACAAATGTACCTCATTTAAAATAACACGGAGGATTTTTTAACTATTTTTTTAACATAAGGGTTCTTAGCAATTTCGCTAAAATACTTGCATTTATCCAAACCAAAAAAAAGTAAATGCTCAAGCCTTACACAGAGCGACATAAACACTAGCATTTTGACAACTGAATCAATCAAGGTTTGCACATCCTCAAACTAGGATGTATTATCATATATAAACCCTTCAAAACCATATTTGAAACAAAATGCAAGTAGTTATCAATTCTGATTGTATTGACCCAAATTAAAACTTCCAAATACTGATGGATAATCACTGCAGTTTCTTCCTGCAGGAAGGTTTTCCCTCGTTGCCTGGTGACACAAATATTAGCTAAATGTTAGTCATTACATAATCCCAAGTCAGAGAAAAATACTGAATCTTGTATATATACATATATATGTAAGTATTTATATACAGTTCTATTAGTCCTTTTTGTGTTTCGGTGAAATATAATGCAGAAATATAAGCAGTTTGAATGCAGATGGGCAATAAGCATGAATGCATGTTTAGACGTATTTGGCTCTGATGCTTTTGGATGGATAACAATCTCCCCAGTTATACGTACCCATCTCAGCCAAGGAATCCCAAGGACGAACTCTCAACGAGTGTTTTCATAATCAGATCGATGACCGCACCAATTTTATTGTCGGTCGGCGGTTCAATCGATCAGATCGGTTCAATCGCTCGTCCAATCAATTTAATAAAAATTAATTATATTGTTATATTATATTATGTAAAATGGTAATACAATAAACTAATTATTATGAAATATTTTATAGGTAAAAAAAATAAATAAACCAACTAAAAATTATTTAACAAAACTCAAAATTCAAATAATCACATATATATAACAAAAAATCAACTTTAAGGCTTTACGCTTCCTAAAAAAGAAAAAAATAATTTGACCAGTTTAATCGATTTGACCGCAAAAATAATTATTTAAGGGTAACTGAACCGGACCAATCACTGTCCACGATCTAACCGGTCTGACCGGCTAGTCCGACCAGGTTCCAAAAACATTGCTCTCAACAAGAAAAACTTCTGGTTATGTTTAGGTAAAAGAAGAAAAAAACTTGGGGTTTCAACTAAATGGTTATGACAGTGTTCCCTTTGACAAGCATATTATATCACATTGATACACATGTTTAGCTAGTCAACTAATCTTTGTTTCCTTGGACTTTATGTAGTTAAAAGAGCTAATGAATTAGGGCTAAATTCATATTATTAATCATGTATTAGCTTGAACTTGCTGAAAAGACCTGCTAAATCTGCTGAACCTTAGAGTTGGAATTTGCAAAAGTAAATGTAACAAACTGTAAAGGGAGGAATATATACAGAAAGGAGGTACTTTTGAGGGTTCCATAATTTAGTTTCTTTTAGCAACTTTATTCCCATGCCTTTGCAGTATAACGTGTGCCAAAATTTGCTTGCAAATGGGGGCTATACATGTACCTTTTGTGTCGATTGCTTTTGCCCCCACTTCAGCATTTCATGGATGAAAGAAAAGGTTGTGGCACTGCAGGAATAATATTTTATTCCTTTAAGAGGATATGATGTTGAGACTGATTCATCGAACTTGAGAGAGCACCTCTCATGGTCTCAAAATTAATGTATCCACTTGAACGATTACAGAATTTTAAACGAGAGTCGAAAAGGTAAAATTATGTGTAATCATATATTATTATTTTAAAAATAATAATTAAATATTTGTAGCGTCAAAATAATAATTTAAATGAGAAGGTATTTTTAAACATGAATTTTCATTTTAAGAAGTACAATTTTATTTTGGAATGATTCAAAAAGAAAATAAAAATGATAAATTTTATGATTATAATTTCAAAATCGGACCGACCAATCCATTAAACCTCAAATCGGTCAAAAGACCAGCCCGATTTCATTGTAAAAACGGCTTGCAAAAGACCTATATTGAACATATTAAAAACTAGCAAAAGTGTGCACCACTCGACCTGATAGACTGATAAATACTTGATGCATAAATATATCATATTTTGAAAAATATATTTATCATATTTTGAAAAATATATTTATCATATTTTTTTCATATATATATATATATATATATATAGTCAACCGATTTCATAAAATTGAGCCAATGATCAGATCAATGACCCAGCCAACCTTTCTCTTATTCGGATCAATCATCAATTCAAGTTTTAAAAATAATAGTTTGGAATTGAGAAAATAGTTCTTAAATAATAACATATAATCCTTTTTGGATTTTTCATCTACCTAATTCTAGAAAATTTATGAAAAGGAGATCCAGAAGACATCAATTAACCCTAAACACTAAACTAAGATCAGGTTATAAAAAAACTATTTAATCTTAATTATGTAGTAATTTCTACTCATCAGATAAAAGAGTAATTAGAAAAGAGAAATGATCAGCTAACTCTATTCTTTTTTTTTTTTTTCTCTAAATTACCTAAATGTAATATGCTTGATGTACAATTTGTTATAATATTGATTGGTAATCCATTTAGCTGCATATTTAACACAGCCTTCTCTTACCAAAAATAAAGGGATATACTATTAATAGGTGAGGGATTGAGAGGTGTACTGACATTAAAACTTCTTAATTCGCTAGTTCAAATTAAGTTTGAAACCGAAGTTTGAACGAACTCATTCAAAATAAATAATATTTTTTCATTTTTTATTTCGAGTTAACTAAATTGGATAAATTGTCCTAGTGGAATTGGTATGCAACACCTTAGGTGGTAGGTAGTAACTAGTAATGGCCATAATAACACTGTTGACACAAATTTGGAACTAATTACCAATTGATAAGTAAAAATTAAATTATATTTTTTATCTATTAAAGGTGTTTGAGTGAATTTATAAATTTCTTAAAATATTATAAAAGATGTTTGATAGTTATAAGATATCCGAAAGTATTCAGCAATTTTTTTTGAAGAGGAGCTTATAAGCTATCAAAATAAGATGTAGGATTTTATAATTTTCTAAATAAAAAAATTAAGAGCTCCTTGCTTATTTTTAAAATCCTAACAAACTACTTTAGTTTTGATCATATTAATTATAAAATTATAATTACTACCATCATATAAATATCATAATCTGATTTAATCCAAGTACTTCTTAGAACTTAATTTGTAAACAAGAATTGACATTTTATAAGATTGAAAATATTTTATAAAAAATAGAAGCTTTTAAAATCTTTTATGGGAGTGTTTGCAAAAGTTTTTAAAAAGCACTTCCAAACTTTCAGCTGAAAAAGAAAAAAAAAAAAAAAAAGAAAAATTGAATGTTTGGGTTGGCTAGTTATTGCTTCTGCTTTCACTTAAATTTAGCAAAAATGACCAAAAGCTAAAAGCATCTCCTACGGTACGTTTTTTCTGCTTTTGGTTTCTTGGCAATCGTCTTGAAGTTCTTTTGAATATTTTCATCCTCATTCTTTTTTCAGTAACCTTATATTACCCCCAATTATTTTAGACAATTCTATTAGTACAGCATTATTAATATTACTAGTATTAGCTTGTATACGTGCATATAATATATGCGCAGTATTAATTCATAAAATATGTGCATATAGCTTCTATTTTATTCTTTTTCTAATAAAATATGTGCATACATGTCTAAGTATATGTGCAGATACTAATTCATAATTAAATATTATTATGAATTCTTATATTTATGAGTACCTCATCAATAATTTATTTTAGATAATTTTTTATTAAATTAATGTTTTTATTTTTTGATTATATTTCTTATTAGCATAGCAATTATTAATATTACTAGTACTAGCTTATACACATGCATATAGTTTATACATATATACGTATGATGAAGTGTGTTGAATATATGTATTATTTTCTTTTTTTATTCTATAATAGTATAAATTTATTATATATATATGCATGTATAATTATACAAATATGCTTGTTTATATACATAAATAAACTAACAAATATTATTTTACCTAATGAAATGTGTACTTACACGTGTAAGTATATGCACATATATTCATTCATAATTAATTATTAATATGAATATTTATATTTAAGTGTACCTAATCAATAGTTTATTTTAGAATATTAAATTTACATTTTTATTTTTTTAATATAAAGATATATTATATATTTACATATAAACATATAAATATAAATGTACACACGTATCTTTGGTTGTATACAGAATATATTATTAAATATTTTAATATATAATATCATTAAACATATATTTATATTAACAAATATTTATATATATATATGTATATTTAATTTATATATATATAGATATTTATATTTATATTAATAAATATACACGTTTATATAAGACTATTATATAAATATTTAAACATACACACATATATTTGTTTATATACATAAATATATTGATAGATATAATTACAACTAATAAAATATTTATACTATACATGTAGATATCTATATAAAATAATTCATTTATATTTAAATAATGCGATAAGTTTTTATCTTCAAGTGTATTTAATTTATAATTTACTTTAGATAACTTATTATTCAATTCATTACTTATATATACATTAATTATTAACATAAAGTTTATATTTGTTATTATAGTTGTTATTTTTATCTATAATATATATATATATATATAATTTAGTTTAATTTATTTGATCAACTTCACAAAATAAATTACTATTTCAAATTTAATAAAAATTTAGAATTATTCACATAAAAAAGCAAGTTGGACCTACTTTTACAACTTAATTACCAAATACTTTTTTTTAACTTGTTTTATTTTTCAGTAACACTTTGCTAATACTATCAACTTTTGTTTTTCAACTATTTTTTTATTTTTTAAAAAAAAATTAGCACTTCTCTATACGAAAGTTTTTTCTTTTTTTCTTTTTTTTGCAAACACTCCCTAAATAAGTTAAGCCAAACATCCTCTATATTTGGATCAAAGTCAAGCCCATCACAGGTTTGTAAGTTATGAACATAATCAAATATATTAGTGGAAAATAATTGGCAAAGTCGTTATTCTAGTATGGTTTAGTAAATCGGGCCAAAAAAAACATATTAGGAAATTACGTATTAATTCTTAGAGGAAAACTTACGTTTTTAAGAGAAAATATATTAGGAAATAATGCCCACTAAACTGGGGGAAATTACGTATTAATTCTTAGAGGAAAACTTACGTTTTTAAGAGAAATATCTCTGAAAAACGCATTTGGAAGTGGGATTAAAAAAGGTATGGGATGGGGAACGAAAATATGTTAGAAGTTGTTGGAAAAGAACAATGTGATGTATTTATGTAAAAACACATTTTAATGAATCATTTTTGGATTGATATTTTTTGTTGTAAATATTTTTTTATTTAGGATTGTTTTAGGCTACTGGTATCATATGAGTCTTTTATAGTATTTTAAGTTGATAAGATAATGATTGAAAATATATATTTATATTAAATAATAATTAAAAATAGAAATATATATAATATTTATTCATGTAATAGTTGGGATATATATTTGAAATGATGTAATGAGGGAAAGATATATAAATATGATAGAAGGATTTAGGAAAAAAAAATTAAGGGATATTTTGGAGAATAAAAATATTATTTTTTCAAAATACACTTTCCAAACACATTTTTATTCTCAAATATGAAGATGCCTTTTAAAACAGCCTTTAACTTTCGACAAAACCTCTAGGCGCTGGATATAAAGGGAGACATTCTTTATGTAATTCTATATCTCAAAAAAAACATATAGTTGTGTTTTAACTGAGATTTTGAAATTAAATTTTAGATTTACAATAACAATATATGGGCTTTGTTTGAATAATTTCAAGTTATAAAAAAATTTAAATTTTTATGTACTCATTTTGAGCTATTTTCTCTCTCATTTCGATGGATTTTAAATTGAGAATCATCAGAAAATTCTTGCTTTAAATCCATTCCTCAAATCTGAGATTCCACTCCAAGCTTTCTGAAATTGTTCGTACAAGTCTTTGAAATTTATAATAGCAGACGCGATTTAATTTGAGTACGAGCAAGGTATTAAATATCTGTATCAAAATATATATTTTGAAGTTGTAGTTTTATAATTTTTTTTTTTTGAATATTTCGAGGATGTCTAATTTTTGATTTTGATATAGAAAAATCATGAAAGTTTATTGTAACTTTGGACAATTTAATAAAACCTTTGATATTTTTAATTTAAAAATTATGCATCTCTTAAACTAAAAATTCGTATATCTGATGTATATAATCAATTGCATTAAATGATATCAATAATGGTCTATTGAGTCCAATTTAAAAATAAGTAAAATAATTATGATTTGAAGGTGAAGTAAATTTTAAAAATATTACTAACATAAGCACATAAATTTTAAATACCATCTTTCAGTACCCATAATTTTTTTATGAGGATTAAAATTATTTTCCCTGGTATCTGTCTACCTCTACTAAATATTAATGTAATAAAGAAAAAATTAATAAATAATTTCCAACGCATATGTATGCAGTTAGTGTTAATTATTAAAAAAAATTATCATTTTTTCCATTATTGAATACTTTTGAATTGTAAATAACTATTTATTTTTAAAATTGCATTTTTTGTTAGTAAATATGTTTTATTACCATGCATTATAGTGATGTGGAATACTCTGAGTCATCGAAAATCAACTCATCTAATGGGATTGATTGTTTGATGGGCTTCTTCTATCTTCAATACAAACAAATCTAACTTAGACGTGGTGGGGTTAATTTAGAGAAAAACCTTTTCCGGTCAAGTAATATACCTAAAGGAAGAGAATATTTAGAGAACTCAAAGCAATAAGATGTCAAATGAACTAAACCTAATAAAGGGGGAGAGCATATTTATAGGTATTTAAATGAAGGTTGTACTCGCATACTCTGGGTGGCATGCATTGATAGGAATTCTCAAGTTCTTGGAGTTTAAACTATATATATTTTGTACAGATACTAATTAACATACAAGTTTTGAGAAATCTTTGCCACTGAAGTTACATATACATGTAGAATTGCTTTCAGCATACATCTGCCTCTAATTAGAGAGAAAATTGAAGAATTGAGTAAAAATCATTTATATGGTGGTAGAGAAAGGACCTAGCCGAGGTGGGGGGTGTCAAGGCCTGAGCGTTATGAAGCGCCAACGAGGATGCCATAGCGCCACTTTGCCATCTAAAGCGAAAGTGATGGGCTCAACTATAATAGAGGGCGTAGCTATCACCATTGTGGACCTAGGCGCTTTGAAGTGCTAGCAAATACATTGTGCCCTTGCCGAGCGAGAGCTTCTCATCCAACAAGGTCGAGGTAGTGCCACGACGTAGGCGTTCCCCATCACTGGCCAAGGCGCTGTCTCAACCTAACCTGGTTCAGCTAATGTATCGACCTGGCTTGATCAATGCGGCTGCAACACCACCTCGATCGTGGGAGGCTGAGGTGGAGATCAAATCCCTTGGTGCGATTCCGACATCGTCACTGTAAGGATTTTATACATTATGTGAATGTTGTACCAATACAAGTAAGGAAAAAATTTGTAGGAGTAATTTTTAAGGTGAATTATAAAAACTACATTTGATATTTGACCTAATTACAAAAAAACTCATCTAACTTTCAATATTATAAAAATGACCCTTAAGGTTTTCATCCATTTTACATTTTGCACCAATTGTACGAAAATTACTGACATCATCAAAAAATTAATGTAAAAATCTAAGTTCACAAAATGGGTTGAGACAAAAATGTCATTGAGCTATTTATAATATTTTATGTTTTACAGGAATATAATTGTCATAATTTTTATATTCATTAAATATCACAAATTGAGTAACATTTTAATTCTTTTTTGATATTTTCATGATTTTTTTATCAAAACATACTTGTTATATTGTTCAAAACTTCCTTTAGTATATTTTCATGATTTTTATTTTTTATTAATATTTATATATTAATAATTTGAGCTAATAATTTGAGCAAAGCTTAAGGCTTAAAGTTTGCTTATATTATATATCATAAACTAAATAAAATTAAATATTAACGCAATTTTATATTTAAATATTATAATATATATTTGCCATTTTTAAAAAATATATATACACACAAAACAAATAAAAAGTTAAAAAAAGGTAAATTGATCAAAATAATTTTGGTAACTAAATAAAAAATAATTTAGATAATATTTATAAATTATCTTTAAAGTGATAAAACACACAAAATATAAAAATATTAGAAAATTAATTAAAAAATTACTATTCATCTTTTTCTTCACTACTCCCCCTTCCCTCTTCTTCTCGCAATCCCCTACTTCCCCTGACCACCAGCCCCATCTCTCTTCTCCACCCACCGATGAAATTCCCCCTTTCCTCAATTGTTGATATTTATTTTGGAGTAAATTACAAAAACCCACTATTGAGGTTTGAGCTATTTATAAAAAAATCCATTTAAGTTTGTAAATTACAAATAGCCCATTGACATTTGTTTCTATTTTATAAATTACACTTATTAAAGAGGGTATTTATAAAATAAAGATAAAATTTAAGAGAACATTTGTAAATTTAAAAGATAACTAGGTTTTTTTTGTAATTAGGTTAAACCTCAGGGGTGATTTTTGTAATTTACCCTTTATTTTAACTTGGGGGCAAAGTTGTCTCTTCATATTTTTTAAATTTTAGCTTTTTAAAAAAAATTATAGGGGTAATTTTGACTTTTCACCAAATTCGTTAGTTTGACCAGACTTCCATTAGTCATGAAGGGTATTTGTAATTTTGAAAGGTAGTTGTTTTTTTTTTTTTTTAATTAGGTCAAACTTCAAGAGTAGTTTTTGTAATTCACCCTAATTTTGTATGTTATTTGGGTTTAAGAGGTGATTCTGAGGGCCTTATTCTTTAATCTACCGGTCTTGAGATTTGATCATCGGAACAAGAAATATTTGCTAAAAAATCATAATAATAAGGTAACTCCGTTTGGAGGAGAATTTGAGAAAATGATGAAATGAAATGAAGAAACTCGATTAAACATCAAACTAAATTCTCCATTTCAAATGGTATTTCATCTTTTATTCTAATATCAGAAATATATGCAAAATATATAAAATAATATCATCAATATACACTTAGCATGTATTGGTGATGTTAGAATAAAAGATGAAATATCATTCGAAATAGAGGATTCGATCTGATTTAACATAGCATATATACGAAATGTCATGTGGATAATATACTTTGATAGCCCCTTTAGAAAGTTTTCTTCACTTCATACCAATTACTTTTTCAAGCTGACCGTGGGGCTAAAGAGGAAATATAGTACTCCAACTTTGCAAAGGGACTAGAATTTTAGGTGATGCCTTGTTTATGGCTTTTTTGTCACTCGTGAAGCTAATCCAAGTGAGATGTTACTTCGCACATGAAGTTTGTCCTGGCGAGATATTTGTTTCACCCATGAAGTTTGTTCACGCGAGACATTACTTCACCCATGAAGTTCATTTGAGTGAGACATCATTTTGCCTGTGAATATTTTTTAGGTAAGACATTACTTCACCTGTGAAGTTTGTTTGGGCAAGACATTGATTCTCGCAAATTCTATTCGGCTAAGACATTACTTCACTTGTGAAGTTTGTCTGATCAAGACATTGCTTTGCTTGTGGTGAGTGAGGTGATTCATAGTTTAACCTCGCACTAAGTGTCAAGGTGAGTAAATTTTTCCTGTACCTCTCCTCTTTGACCTCATGTGTCAAGAAACTTTAATTTTTCATAACTTTTATCAGTAAATTTGTTATACTATTTGGATCCAACAATCTAAGTTGGAATGACCTCTCTTTATTTTCAGAAGAAAAAATAGAACTTGCAAAAGGGGCCTGACTTTTTTCAACAGTCTTAGGAAAGGAGTTCATGATCTTCTGGGTCAACTATAGTTTTTTAGGTCTAATGAGAGTCGCTCTAATTTCTGAGGCTTGACTTTCATCAATAACTTTAGGGAATAAGTTTGTGTTCTTTAGAGCTAACTGCAACTTTCTTGGCCTTACTAGAGTTATTTCAACTTCTGGGGTTATGTCGATTTATATGTTTGTTACTTAACCTCAACCAAAGTGTGCGACTTTACTGGGCTCTTACTTTTTGATTTTTAATAAATTTCTAAATTTTTTATATAAAGAGTATCAAGATATATCAATTAATGCTTTCTCAACATGATTTTTTATGCATTTCTCACCCTCATGGGGAAGTTGATGGGAAAATCAATCGCATTAATAATTTTTACCTCTTTGGCTTCACAAGAGGTAGATTTTTGTGCTCTTGTCTATAAGCCATCTTTCTCCAAACTAGTGGTGTTTACTGGAGTTCTCTATCACTATCAACTTTCTATTCTTCATTATCATCTCGCTATTGTCTCTATTGGCAACTCTTTTATTTCTTGAGAGTTGGAGTGTACACTTTCTTTTCATTATTGAGGGGACTGAGCTTGATGCATTCCCCATAGTTCAACTTTTCCTTAACCATTCTCTAGCTGTTGGTGTAGTGTTCATGCTCTATCCATTGATCCCCTATAGCTTCTTCTATCGCATACATAATGGGAAACTTCAACTCTATATAGTTGCCTTGATTAGGGCATGAAGTTGGTTGAGGTGTGGAGTTGACTGAGGCCTTTAGTTGAGGCACGAAACTAATCAGGACATGGAATTGGTCGAGGCTATGAGCCAAGGCACTGGACTTGACAATAGTTGATGGATGTGTGGCGTGAGGAGGTTATTCAAGGTGTAGAGCCTTTGACTTTGCCGCTCGAGGCACAAAATCGATTGAGGTCACCGTTTGAGTCTATTGGTCGAGGAGTAGGACCGATCTAATCCTATTTTCTTTTCTTCTCTTGAGGTTGTGACAATTGGTGCTTGTCTTTGCTTTTGTTGTTATCTCCAAACTTTGGCATACTCTTGTGGTAGGAGGCTCTTGGGGATCACGTGATGACATTTCCTCGAAAGATCAGGTAAGAGAAGCTTGGCTCCAATCTTCTTGCTTCTCTGGAGGCCTTCTTGTCTCTGCTCGATTCTTTTAGGAATATGTCTTGATTTCATGGCAGTTAATGCATCTTTATCTCTTACAAAATGGTAGTTCTAGGGGTATGTGCTTACTTCTACTCCAAAGAAGCGTGTTATGAAAAGAAGTTGTTACTGCCATATCAGACTATACTTTCGGGGGGCTTGTCCCCATACTAGAGTGCTCTAAGGGAAAGAGGTGTCTATCATCATAGGAAAGGTGTGCTCTACAGGAAGGCACTTGTTTCTATATAGGAGGAAGACTTTGTTCAACCTTACTCCTAGAGAAGATGCTCTCATGCTGGAGAAACAGTTGGGTAGGTTTTGCTACTACTTGTACCTTTACTTTGATCTTTGTCCTCAAAGGCTCTTCCCATTTTTGCTTTGTTCTCTGACAGATCAAGTAGTCTCCCGATCTCAATAAAAGACTGAGGGCTCGTTCTAATATTAATGCTTAGATGCTTAATTGGATAACATCCTTACTATGGTGGAGGTATACCTTATGACGGTTATCTAAACTTCTTGTGTCACCTGCAATATTAAGGTAATGGGGAAATGTGCATCGAGGGTATTCCTATGAGAGACGTATACTCCTCTATATAGTCTTTTTGTGTCGAATGGTATTGTACATAGTGTGGTTTGAGACTTCTTCACTCTTTATAGCCCTACTTCGTGTCGTCATTAGAAAGAAATAATCGATTGCTAACTTCATCCCCGAGTATCAGCTTCTCTCTTACATGATTTTTTTAGCCATGGCTTGTTCTTTTGATGCCTTTTCTTTACTCGATTCTTAGAGCGAGAGACTTAGATGTTGACTTATTCTTGGATGTTAGGTTCCTTCCTCTATGGCTCCTGCCTTAGCTCTTTTGGCTTTATCTCAGTCCTCTTGGGAGTCGGGACAAGCCTCAGCCTCAACTAGAAGATTGAAGGGGCTTATTTCTATGTTGGTTCTTGGCATATTGGGTCACCACCCTTGCGGCCGCTCTAACTGAGGATTTATCAGCATTGATGAGTCATCTTGGGTGATCTGCAACATTGCCACTCCAACTAAGGCTTCTTATTTTGGATGTGGTGGATCACGTTAGGGGATGGGGCTTTTGTTGTTCAATGCCATTATCATTGATCCTTTCTTCTTGATCCCTTGCTCTAGATCTTGTCTGCATTCTTAGAGTTGAGACGGGGATCCCACAAATAGTGTCAAAATAATTTGTAATACTGCGAGTCATTGAGGATCAACACCTCTTACAAGATTGATTATTTGATGGACTCCTATCTGCGGTATGAACAAATTGTTAGAGAAGTCAGAATTGTCCCGACGAAAATTTTTCAACGGTCAAGTCAGACCTTTTAGGTAAGAAAATATTTAGAGAACGAAAAGTAGTCAAATATCAAATAAATTGAATCTACTATAAAACTCTATAAATTAATAGTATTGGGACCATAAAAAACTATCAATTAAAGAGGTACTACTAAATTGATAAATTTATAATTTATAATTTATAGAGTACATTTACAATTCAATAAATATACATTTAATCAATTGCAAATTTCTTGTATTTTATCATTTTAATCAATTGAATATAAATTAATCCATGCGTATCTATAATTCAAAACATATATATTTAATCAACTAAAAATTCATTTTATTTTACCTATTTAATAAGTTGAATATGAATTAATTCTAGTATATTTACATTTCAAGGATCATACATTTATTCAACTGAAAATACATTATATTTTACCAATCTAATCAATTGAATATAAATTTAATACATTAATTAATCAAAAAATAAATTTATTATTGTATTCAATTAATTAAATTGATTAAACAAATTAGATTAAAAATAATCTTTATGTAAACAAACACAAAATCTTCTTATATTTCATAGTTACTATTAGAAATTATTGCACGATTCTAGATATTCAGAAAAATATAAAATATAGATATTTTTGAAGGGAGTTTTTTGGAAGGCAGACGAAATATTTCTAAAAAAGATTTTCATGAATTTTTTTCTAAAAAGTATCATATCTCTAGAAAATATGTTTATGTAAATTATATTTGTAATTTAACAAATTATTAAAATATTTTTATGTAAATAATATTTGTAATTTAACAAATTATTAATTTATAATATGAATGGGACCACAATGTTATATAATGAATTTTCAAAAAAGTATTATCTTATAATTTATTAAAATTATTAATTTAGCCTATTAACCCAAGTTAGGACTATAAAAAAATATTATATAATAAATATTAATTTATCAAGAATTCATTTATAAAGAATTTATTGTACTCAAAATTAGGGGAGAGGGGATATTTATAAGTGTTTCCCGTGTGGTAGGGTGCATGTGGTTTCTCAAGCTCTTGACCTTGAGCATTGGATTGAGCCTTTCCAAATATTTGGCTCGAATTATTATTATGCCTATCATATATATTTAATTTTTTTATTTATTTCAATGAATGAAAGAAAAAAGAACTTCCCTTTCTTTATCTTTTTTTCTTTTAACCATTCTACAAAATTTAGTTATGATCAATGCATAACTAGCTAAAAATGCATAAGAAAGCTGCTTAAAAAGTTACTTAATAATATTTAAAATTTCTTTCTTCAAAATTTTGAATTTTTTTGAGGATATTTCAAAATTTCATTAAGGATATTTGGATTTTCGATTAAAACACTGTAGAATTAATTTGCAAGATGAATTTCGTTTTAAATAATAAAAAAATCCAAAATTTTGATATAACTATGAAATTTTAATACTATTGGATACAAGTCTACCTCTTGCCAAGTCGTAAGCCAACTAAATCCACTCAATCGGTCATTAACTGACAATTTTTTTTTTTTTAAATAAATAATTTACAAAAGAATTAAAATAAAAAAATAATTACATTTTCACTTCCTCATGCCCAGTTTCACACTGATCAAACTTTTGTGTGTGTTGTTTTTCCTGTTGTTTTTCCTCTTCTAATAGGTAGTTTCAGACTGACCAAACGCAGCATAATTTCACTTGTCATGATATTGCTATTCTTTCTTTCTTTCTTTTTCTATTTTTCTTGCAAAGAAAAACCATCGTGAAAGAAAAAAGACAATAGAAAACTGATCATAATCGTCATTTCTTTTTGGCTATAGTTCAAAGAAAAAAAAAAAGTATGAGGAACAGCAACGGTAGAGAAGAGGATCGAAACAAAGACACTTCTTCTTCATCTTCAACTCTTGATTCAAGATTCAGCCAAACTCTCAGAAATGTTCAAGGGTATGCAAGTATGCATGTGAATATTTTTACTCTTAGATCGAAAACTTTCATTCTAGGACATTGATTTTCTTGCAAGACCCAGAATTTCATTATTTATTTAAGTCCATTTCTTAGTTTTCTTTTGTGATTTCTTCTATGTTCGGCCTGATTTGGGTGCCCATTGGGAGATCTGCTCAGAATGTTCAATTGGGCTTCTTGAATTTACGATATGGATTTGCATTTTTGACGTGCGAGGGTGGTTTTAATTTCATTGGTTTCTATCCGTTAGGTTAGCCGATGTGAAATGTATGTGAAGTATTGTGTTCCTCATTTTGTTGAATTATGAGATAGTGGGTTATCAATCTTTAGGAGTGCGTGTGTGTCCATACTGCAGCTAACATTGGAGCGTTCAAAGTTAAAAGATTTGAAATTTAGTAGATGCACTGTCTATTTCTATAAGTTTGTTAAGATTCCAATTGCTAAACAGTTCCGGTCATGACATCTATGAATAATTTTTATTCCCATCTGTAAATTTTAGTTGGTTTCCTCGATATATCAAATTCACTTCTGTTTCGCGCTGCATCAACTCTCGTAACCGTGGATATTTGCTGATGTTTTTCAGTTATATGGTTTAGCTACCCAGTTTACTTTTGAAATTGAAATGATTACTGGACTGTAGTTTTCCTTTGTTTGACAGCTTTTTCTGTTGGATTTTAATGCTGTTACATATAACATATATCCGAGACCAATTGACTTAAAGGTTTGATGGTTGGGATCTCGTAATTCGTATTGCTTTCGTACTTTATTGGCCCCTCGGTCATCAGTGATTTTACATTTTACTTTCCTGTTGTCGTTAACATTTTGTGAAATATCTAATCTATGAGGAAGTGATGTATTCAGTATCAGTCTTATTTATTAGTTACTAGTAAAATGTCGATTGCACTGCACTAACTAAGCTGCAGTGTCAACGTGCCTGAATATGCACTTTCTGCAGTGATACTGAAATCTGGTGTCTTGAGGTATTTCTTACTTAATATCTTTCTCAATATAAAAGTACCTGATATATTTTTTAAGATGCACAGGTTGCTTAAGGGTCGCAGTTTTCCTGGTAAGGTATTGATTACGCGGCGGTCAGACCCTCTGGATCAATCAGTTTTGCCTTCTCCAAGCACTCACACGAGGTTTTCAGACAGTGATGTTGACCATGGGGAACAAGCGGATAGACCCACTGAGGTATTATAAGTGATCTCTTTCCTTTTCTCCTCTCAGTAATACATTAATTTATTTCCATAGGTATAAAATTAAATTTGGTGCATAAGAGGTTTTATTCTTGTATTTAGGATGAACTCCAAAACAGAAGCAGTACATATGCTATTCCATCTGTTAACCATACAAACTCTTCAACTACGGGTAGCGAAGACATATCAAAAGAGATCCAAAAAACCACAATGGGTGCTAGAGCTACAGATTCTGCAAGGTTAATGAAGTTCGCAAAGGAATTATCTGGGACGACTGTAGTATTAGGTATTGTACGTTTTATTCCTTTGTTCATGTATAAAATTTCTTTTAGATGATAATATTTCAAGCTTGCACGTGGTTTTGCTGTTCCTGCAGTCATACACTAAATAATATGACTTTTAGTGCAGAGAGTTCTTCTCATTTCAATCTTCTTAGGAAGGTAAACTAAAGATTGGATTTTCTTTCATCATTTCTTTGCAGCCTGATGCCTTGATAATCATTTCTCATAACAAATTTTATCTGTTCAGAAAGAAATATGGCTAGCCAATTGAGTCTGAATATTTAAAATTATTGCATTCACATGATGGTAAGCTTGTAAGCTAAATTCTTCAAGTGATGGACCTTTTCAGTTTTATCTGCAATACTGATATATGTCTGATAGGCTAAGATTTGTCTATAGCAATATGTATCAGAATCATACGTATTAGAGGGCAGATGCCATTGAATCTGCATTCAGGTGTTGCTTTTTGGATCTTTTGCTCATAGTTCAGTTTCTGTAAAGATTTCTTAAGCTGTATACTAGGATTTTGTTCTGTCACAAGTTTTGAAGTGACATGTGGAAGCAAATGTGTTGGTACTAATGCATTGGAAGCTAATAAATTAGATGATATCTATGAGGGAGATTTGGCTGCTACAGCACTAAATTGATTTTATTTTGTTGACAGAGTATTAGCATATTATACTGAATATATTGTACAAGGGCACATGAAATGATTTTTGGATTTCTAATCACTTTGGAGCATTATGCTCTGCTTTCAAATGTAATGCAGGTTTGTGATCACATCCTTTGATATCACCAGAGAAAGCTTGTTAGGATAGCTTTATCTTGAATTAGGATAAGTGTAAAGAACTGGATGGTTGCCTCTCGGAATGGAAAACATGTCTGGTGGAGTTTGTTTTGGGAAAGCACATTTTCTTTCCTGCGTAATATTTATCAATCATTATTCAATTAAATAATCATAAATCCTATATACCGCACTAACTACAACAAAACTACAATCTTACTAACCACCACAAACAATATTGAAAAGACATCTACATTTGAAATTGTCTCCCAAAATATATCACATCATTTTTCCTAACAAAACATCTAAATACATTCTCATTCTCCACATGTTCCCCAATCCCATTACTCAAGTAACATTCTTCCAAAATATTTTCCTTAGAATGCTGGAAATAACACCAAACAAAGCCTCAGTCTTTCTATCATCTAGGATACTGTCACCTTATCTTTCAGATTGACCCTTTTCTAATTGATATTTCCTGTCCATCTCTGGACATTTTCACATTGAGCATCTATCTTAAAGCAGATGGCAGATGTCATGAAAAGATTTGGAGTTGCTATTATTTATTACATGTAGAAGCATCTATAGATGCTCCATATCACATTTTTGTGTGGCTAGTATCCGTTTTAACTTTTCTGACTGGTGAAATTTTATGTATGCTCTTTATTTGATTTTTCTTAGTTTGAAGAGAATGACAACTGAAAACCAGGAATTAATCTTTTCTGTTAAAAATCTTTATCTTGCTTATGGTCCATAAATGTGATTTATATGCTATAGCATTATAACGTTGTGTTTTTAATCTTTCATTGCTTTCCTCGGTCACTCTGGTTATTTGCCCCTTTTTCTGCATTCTGCAGAAAAACTACGTGAATTAGCATGGAGTGGTGTGCCACCATATTTGCGTCCTACTGTATGGAGGCTTCTCTTGGTATGCCCAATATCCTATTGAATATCCTGCTTTAGATATGTCTATTAGCAATATGTAATACATGAATTTAGATTGCTTTGTTTGGAAAATTTTCTACCAGAATGTCTTTGGAACATGAATATGCGCAGACTTTTTTCTTACATAGTGTTAATTTACCTGTACCTTACCAGGCTGCCTAACTCTCCGTCTCTCTCTGTGACAATTGGCTGAGACAAGAAAATGTGGAGGGAGGGAAAGTAAAAGTTCTCAGACTAGGATCCTTATGATGGAAAATAAGCAGTGAACAGAAGGAAAAAAGTACTTCACAAGATGTTTATCTCTAAGTAAGTGGGAAAAAGGAAAGAAAATGGAAAGAAAATGGAAAAGACACCTTATATGCTGTATGAAAGTTGTAGCTTATAATATTGTATGTAATGTATATTGGAAAGCAGTAGTATGTTTCAATTACATTCTCTATTACTGATGTGTATACTTAATTCTATACATATTTGTTTATGTCACATAGACCGACCACGGTTTGGGATTTCCCGACCCTTAACCGTAATCGGTAAGGTTGGTTATGGTCTGCCCGCCGGTTCCGACTCTTGGATTTTTTTTTTTTAAATTTTGAAAATTTTTGAACTTAAATGAAAATTTTTACACTTAAATTTGAAAAAAAAAATTGTTACCTAAAATTTAAATTATCAAATATTCTAATTATAATAAATTTTAAAAATAAAAAAATGCTCAACTTGAAGTCTTAAAGTTTAAAGTTAAATTTCAATAAAAAATTTGCACTTAAATTTTTTAAAAAATATTAGCTAAAATTTAAATTATATAATTAAAAATAATTTTAAAAATAAAAAAGAGATTGACCTTAAATTGAAGAATGATTAATTGAATATAAAGAAAATGAAATATGAAAATGATTTAATGAAACAATTGAAATAGTATAAAATATAGAATATAGAATTGAAAAATGAATAATTGAGAGTAGAGAGATTAGAGAATTGAGAGTTGAGAATGTAGAAGTGTGAACAAAAATGAAGAGGGGGAGAGGTTTTTATAGGAAAAAATGCAAAAAAAAAAAAAAAAGAAAAAAGGGGTTGGAACCGGCGGTTCAATGGGTTGTTTTACCTAACCCATAACCGGCCTGTGAACCCGGGTTGAACCCGTCAACTCGCGGTCAACGGGTCAAAAACCGTTGACCACGGGCTGGACCCGTTTCCGACCCGGCCCTTGATCACCTCTAAAGTCACACACACATACTCATGAAAATGAAGATAACTTGATTTCCTTTTAAATTTCTTGTAGTATTCTCCAAAGCATTTTCTTATATCATCAGACAGGCCCTTGAAATTTCCTCAACTTTTTTACTTGAAATTATTATAGAAAGGACGCTATAGTTCCAAATAACATACATATTAGGAATCTTAAAAGGGTGGAACTTCTATTTCACACTCAAAGAGATGCTGTTCTCTTCTGCACAATCTTACTTGCAGAAGGAATGCAAGATGTAGCTGACAGGAACAGTTGTTTCTTGTATTATTGTGTAAAGGAGTACGCTAATTGAATTGATCTAACTGGTGACCTCATTTATGTAATTGTGTCTATTGAGCTATTTGTATTATGAAGGGCTCATGGAGTGAGGATGAGTTTGATGGTAGACAAGTACAAATCTCCAAGAGATCTTATATGGGATTTAGAAGCACCTGGGGAAACAATGTCACTGAAGGGGTGATTGTAACAATGTATTAGTAACAGAGGTCCAAATAGTTTTCTTTTGTTGGTTTTTTCACTTCTATTTAGCTAGGATAAGTTTTGGAGCTGTTTTTCCTTTTTCATTTCGCCAAAGGTTACCATTCTTATGAGCTTTTGAAAATTGTGGAGCTTCCATTCTGCCATTGTTTTCTTTTTTAGGAACCTATCATCAGTTTTGTGAAATATTTGTTGGTTGGATTCTGATTATTCCTCTTTTGTGAACAATTATGTGTTTATGACCGTAATAAGCTGGTCTAGTTTTAGAATTCTTTTATTAACAATTGTTATTGTGAACATTAAGTATTAACTGACAGCAGGGATATGCACCTTCTAATTCAGATAGAAGGGAGGGAGTTCTGAGAAGAAAGCGGCTAGAGTATCTTGATTGTGTTGCCCAACATTATGATATTCCAGATACAGAGCGCACAGATGAAGAGATTAACATGCTTCGTCAGGTTTTGAGTCCTTGATTTGTTGTTACTTGTTTTTACACATATCTTGCAATATATCGTGTATCTACTTATTGATATATACTCATAAAATTGTTAGATTGCTGTTGATTGTCCCAGAACTGTCCCTGATGTCTCTTTCTTTCAACAAGTAGAAGTTCAAAAGTCATTGGAGCGAATACTTTATACATGGTTAGATGCTTTCTTTTGCGCTTATTTTCATCTTTTTGCATTTTACAGATAATTAGATACTGCTTTTGTGGGCATCTCATACAGAGACGCTTAATTGCCTGAAGATATTCATATTCCATTCCATTCTTAAGGAACGAATCTGGCTGTCTAAGCCTTGAAATTTTCACACCCCTGTGACTTCTGAATTCTGAGTTGTTAGAAGTGTACCTGGGTGCATCCCTAAACCCAAACAGCAGCAAGGTGCATTGGAGGCACTTTGTTGGTGCCAAAGCACAGTGCTGATGATGCATGAAGAAGCCGAACAGTAAAATGCACAAGCTAGATATTCATGCTAAATTTATCGTCGTGTTTTTTGCTTTGATCATGTTATTGCTTTACTTAGTTTACTATGTAGTAGTATCAGTTTCCTGGAATTGAATGACCAGTTGGTGTTGTTGACATGACAGATCATTTTTACTAGTTTTTTGATTTCAATATCAAATATGATTATTTAAAAGCATCCTAATATTATAGAGCAACTTAACAAATACTATGATTTGAAATATCAAAATTCTCAATACAATAAAATAAATTACTCAAAACATTAGACATTTGACTTTTTAATGTAGAAGTCAGACATTCAGTTTGTCCGATATGGACAGCAGGATCATCTTCTGAACCATGAAATGACATCAAATGTTGAATTGCGAATGAATTTTTGTTGAAAATTGGCTGAGGCAGATTTTCCTGAAGTTAATGGTATAACTAAGGAGCAATTCTCGGATAATCTGGCATATTGGTACCACGGGCTCTAGATTGAATAATGTATGTTATTTGTTGCATGATGTGATGTATTTCGATCAACTGTGACCAATTTTCTGAGAGGTGGCCAAGAATTCACAATTTAACTGGTGTTTGCAGATGCTGCAATATCTAATATTTAGAAGAAACATTTACGTAACATCAATTTTCTTTCAGATTTAATATGTGCTTTGCTACATGCTTGGATTTGAGCTTTTTTGTACTTGAGTAAAAATAGCCTCTCTCTTTTTCTCTTTTTGGTTGGGGGTTGGGGCTCTGTCATTGGATGGGGACATTATGTAGGAGATTCTTCTCATGCTTTAATAACTAAAATGTAGAGTAGAAAGTGTTCTCCTTATTTTTTTAAATGTTTTGGTCCAAGTATGAGTTGAAGGGGAGAAATGGAGTGCATTTTCACCTTGGACACTCTGATTACAGGAATGCATTGCCATGACCATGATGATATAAACTTCTAAGAGTCTTCTATTTGTATAGGTACTTTGATGACACGTCTCATCCGATAATCCTTTGTCTATGGATTTGTAAAAACCACATTGCAAAGGACATTTAGCCTTGATGGTTGTTTCATTTTCACAAATGAGCTGAGTGCCTGAAATCTTGTGATTGATTCATTATGGCTCTTTGTCTGGCAATTTGCGCAAATTTAATCTTTATCAGCAATGAAATTATAGTATTTTACTGCTTACTTTCATTGGTGCACAGCATCCTCCTTGTCTACTTTTAAAATCATAATGCTTCCTTTACTCGTTCCAGGGCTATACGGCATCCTGCAAGTGGTTATGTGCAAGGAATAAATGATCTTGCTACACCTTTCTTAGTTGTTTTCTTATCTGAATACTTAGAGGGTAGTGTTGATACTTGGTCAATAGCTGATCTTTCTCCTGAGAAAATATCAAGCGTAGAATCTGACTGTTATTGGTGTCTATCAAAGTTGCTTGACGGTATGCAAGACCATTACACATTTGCCCAGCCAGGAATTCAGCGACTTGTGTTTAAGCTGAAGGAATTGGTTAGAAGAATTGATGGTATGAACTTAATGAGGTTTACCATTATTTGTTCTTTCAAATTGCTTTTGTTATGTTGACATGGAAATCTAAATCGTGTACCTCATTCATGTAAGTATGCATGCACCCTTACACCAAACACAACTGCATACATATATTCTTTATGCCTTGTTTACCACATATTGCATAGAGTAGAATCACGTTTGTGACTTCTTATTGGTCAAGAGGAATTTTATGTATTCACGCCAAGTATTTGGATTGAATGACCATCCATGCACTCTATTTTTCTATAGCTAGGGAGCAAATCTCTTCAAATGTGGTGTCTTATTTGAGATATCATTTGGAATTGTCTGAGTTGGAAAATATTTTCATCTAAAACATATGTAGTTTATTGCTTGGATGTCTATTTGCTGATGATGCTAAACTTCATAGGAAATTTAGTGGATTTAACCTTTTAAGTGAAAATATGTCATATTACTCGACTATTGATTTCTTATTGAGTTTCTTCTCTAGGTCTTTGATATCATAAGTTACCTTTCCAGTCTGTTGTTTCACATCTAGATGATGTAATTTATTGCTTGGATGTCTATTTGCTGATAATGCTAAACTTCGTAGGAAATTATTTTTCTGGCTTGATTCTCATCTCTATCAATTTGATCATGGTATTTGGAATCATTAATCTCGATTGACTAGTTGGTTTTTCTGAATGTATTAGAACCTGTTTCAAGGCACATGGAGGACCAGGGGCTTGAATTTCTTCAATTTGCTTTCCGCTGGTTCAATTGCCTTCTTATACGTGAGGTTTGGATGCCTGCATTACTCAATATTTGTTTTGCAATTTAGCAAAGACGCAAGATAATCGATAAAACCTGCAATGTCCCAATTTGATGTATTATATGGGATGTGTATTTGGCTTTTAGTCTGTTCTTAGTGTTGACTGTGAAAGGGAAAAGTAATTGATTTATATATTCTGTAGATTCCTTTTCATCTTGTTACTCGTTTGTGGGACACTTATCTTGCTGAAGGGGATGCATTGCCAGATTTTCTCGTATACATATTTGCCAGCTTTCTTTTAACGGTAAGGAAGCTTTGCATATTGTGTTTTTCTGCTGTTTACTTGACTAAAACATTTGACTGAAATTGATAACACAGCTTTCTAAACAATAATATATGATACTGATAAAATTTCATTCTTTCATTAGGTAGTCTTGATTTTAGTGGTTTTGGAATGTCCACCTATAATATTGATTGGAGTGAAAGACATGCCATTATAAGTGCACTTTACATATGCATCTTGTTGCTAAGCTGCTGGTCCTGCAACAAAACTTGGGGTGTACTAAGATTAGTCTGTGTTGTAAAGCAGACCCAACTCCATTATGTTTTGGTCATTCATTACGTTTTGTATAATTTAGAAAATCATTCTTTCAAAGCTGTGCCTCATGGATAACCCTATTAGGGCTCCTATAGCAGTGAAAGGAAAATAAACACATCACTCCTGCATGTTATCTTGCATCCTTTGCTGCAGCTATTAACTGTACTTTTCCAGTGCATCAATAACTATGGGTTTGCCATGCAAAAGATTTATGTTTGCTGAATTGGAGAGTCTTAAAAGACAATCCATTGAAACCCATATCTTGTGCTTCTTTTCTGTTTATTCTTTTCTCTAGATCATGTTAAAATAGTAGGAAAAATCCCAACACCATCACTACAACTAAAGCCCTCCACAAGCACCATACTCTGTGCTGAAACCTAATCTTGAATCTCGCTAACTGGTATTTGGTGAGATTATAGGCACCATGAACACCGTGTACAGCTCAATTTTTGCGTTCCTCGGTGGTTGACTGAGTTTTTATTCAATTCAAAATTAATGAAAAAATAATTCCAAATATTTGATGGATTTTTTCCCTTTTTTATTAAATTTAGTTTTGTATGTGTTACAAGTGAAATGGGTGTACTTTGCATAGATTGGAAGAAGGTTCTTGCAAGTGCATCATCTGTGTCGATTGTTTTGCTGTTATGTTGGAAAAGAAGGAAGAGTGACGGGTTGTATGGGTTCGTCGAAAGGGATGGAGGTCTATATTGTGACTTGGCTGGTTAAGGTTGTGGGTAGGAGCATTTGACGAGCTGAGGGTGGGAATCAATTCTATGAGGTTGGTGGTCTGGTGAGGGTTCTTTTGGGATGATTTGGCTGATTAGTTGATCTGTGGAGGGGATTCATTTTTTTTTTTTTTTCTTTTTTTGTGTGTGTCTCTCTTAGACGAGTTAAGGGATAGATTAGAATATTCATTTGAGTTTTAAGGTGTTTTCACCTTTTACTTTTCTTTTCTATTTAATGAAAAATTACCTAACCTCCCTGAATTGAGTCAAGTGTAATTTAGAAAACTGCACGGGATCTGATCTTCCTGTTTTTCCAAAATTTTCAGTAAATTTATGGCAGAGAAACGAATATAAAAACTGAGGATTTTTCTGAGCCTGTTATTTTCAGGGGAGGTAAGTGTAATTTTGAAAATCACGAAGGACCTACCTGTTTTTAGGCCTAACCTTAGGGGAAGTTAGTATACTTGTTCGTACATATCTAGTTGTGTACATAGCATTGCTCCCTTATTTCATGTTTCTGTCTAGTTTCTTATAACTGCTATTAGGCACACGTCCCGCCCCAAAACGTATCAGTAATATTTTGATTTTGGACTGTTAGCTGTGGCAAAGGTAAGAACTGAAGTTTGGATATATATTTCCAGTGGTCGGATAAGCTACAGAGGCTTGAATTTCAGGAGATGGTCATGTTTCTTCAGCACCTTCCGACACAGAACTGGACCCATCTGGAGCTCGAGACGGTGCTTTCCCAAGCTTATATGTGGCACACCGTGTTCAACAACTCTCCCAGCCATTTAGCTGGCTGAGAAGTAACATAAATGGAATTTCTTAGCGTCTAGGTTTCTTGGATTTTCACCCCTTAATTGATCCTCTTTCTTTTGTATGTTTCGACTGAATTTTGTTCTTTGCTTTAGTTTCTATGAAGAAATATTCTAGTTTCCTCCCGTATCTTTCTGTAATATCCCTATTCTTGTGGGTTTCACCTTTGGACAAAGTTGTAAAGCCACCGTAAAATAATTTTATAGCATTCATTTGTGATTAAGCTCAACATGCCTGGATTCAGTTCTGTACATGTCTGAAGAGTAAAAAGCTGCAACTGTTTCTTCTCTGTGTGTTCTTAAGCAATCCCAACATGTTTTTCATTCAACACCACTGTAAAGTTTCATGAACAGTGTTTGCCATTTGGTTTCTGGATTTCTTCATGATCAATTTTGCTGATGAAACTTAGATTAAGTGGACTTTGAGGTCATGGATTCGAGTCCCAATATATGTGTGGGCAATTGTCTACTCGTATAGTAGTTCATTATTGGTTGTTGGGAATAGTAAATTATTGATTGATGATTGTTAATTTATTTTTGGTTGATGTGATATACTGACATATTTGATTGCTTTACTTAAAAAAAAGAAATTCACAATGAATTTTCTAAATCTATTTTCAATATGTTTTAACTTGGTTTAGTTTCCTCTAATTTATGTTGTTTTTTGGTTTGGTTCCAGTGTTGATTAAAAACAAAAAAGTAAAACTCTTACCATAAATGTGTATCTACATTTAATGTTACATTATTTTGGGAGTCTGTTTTTAAACCTGGTAAGAGGGAAATCAGGTTACGAGAAAAGAAATTGGTGAATGGGATGTACTCATTTTATCCCAACTCACGAGTCCTTTTTTAATTTTTAATTTTTAATTTTTTTATTTGGAACGTCCCCACAAAATCTGTATTTTTTAAATAATTTTTTTTTTCTAAAAGATACAATTCTGTGACATCACTAATTAACTCTTAATAAATAAATAATGTAAATACAGACAAACTGTTTACTTTTTTAACTTTTATTTAGAATGTTATATTGAGTCAAAATAGAAACATAAAACTGGGACGGAAGCAGTATAACCCAACAAAATTTCAAACTACTTATAATTTTTTACTTTAAAGACAAGATGATTACTTCTAACAATTACTTCACTATTCATAAGTTATTTTTTTTTTAATTTTTCTGTTTTAATCTTTTGTTTTTTCTAGAATGTAGAGAAAATTGAAGAGACCCCACTATTAATTAGTCCAGCACCGCTGCATGAAAACATGTCACAATTTCATTGTCCCTCATTGGACTATTTTGCTATGATTTCTTAAAATTGATCTAACCATTAAATATTCCACCCCAACTACCAACCTATACCCAATCAATGATTTCGTTTACGAAATCTTCTCTATATAAACATTGCACCTGACAGGCTTTTCTCCATCCACACACACACACACACACACACACACACAAAGTATTTGATCAAATTAAGCACTTATTTTGTTTCATTGCAATGGCTGGAATGATGAAGGCAATGTGCATGGTTCTCATTGCAGCCGTCTTGATTGTTGCTGTTGCCCCACCCGGCGAGGCGGCGATAGGATGCGGCACTGTGGTTTCATACCTGAATCCATGCCTCCCGTATCTGACCAACAAAGGTCCCTTAGGCGGGTGCTGCGGTGGTGTTAAGGGTCTCTACGCTGCCGCCAAGACCACACCCGACGGCAAAGTGTCTGCAGCTGCCTGAAATCCCTTGCTGGTTCATACTCCGGTGTCAACCTCGGCAAGGCTGCTGGGCTACCCGGACAATGTGGTGTCAGCATTCCATACAAGATTAGCCCTTCCACTGATTGCTCAAAGTATGTAAAAAATGTCTTACTTTCTCAAAGAACTTAAATCTTTGATTTATTGAGTATAAGAAAGGTAATAAGTTCTGTTTTTGATGATCTGATTATTGTGTTTTGCAGGGTGAAATGAGTTTAATTCCGATGGAAAAGATTATGTTTCAGACAACAACCTACGTAGATTTACTAGAAAATAAATAAAGGGCTTTAGGGCCTTTGAGTAGCTCTACTGAGTGTAATCTAATGCTTTCTTCCCACGACGGGATGTTGTCGAGTCAGTAACATTAATTGATGTAGCAACATTTGCAGTCTCATGAATGAAAGCAACTTTTGTATCCTCATCCCATTTATCAAGTATTTGGCACTTTGTCAACAACATGTCACAATCCATGAAAAATTTCATACTATATAAAAAGATAAATAATAACAAATTAAAGGGTAAAATGCAAAAAACTCCCCCGTATTCTAGCAAAATTACAAAAAACCTTTTTGAATAGAAAAATAGCCTAAAAAATCATGTACTTTTAAAGTTTGGATAAAAACCCTTATTCCGTTAGAAATTGAGGTGGTGTTAGTGCACGTGAGGGGAATGATAATGATAAATTGGTTGCATGATGGCATGCTCTGACTAAATTATCGATTTAATTTGATAAATTCAACCATGTATTTGGTATATAAAGGCCGATGATGAGTAAAATTACAAAAAATAATAATTTGAATTGCCAAAATATTAATATTTACTTTCATAATTTATAAGATACAGTCTTAATTGACAAAATATTATAATTTGACATATTGTAATATTTAATTTATCTATCAATTGAATCTTATTTAATCTTAAAATACAATGCTAATTTCAAAATAAACAAAAATATAAAATTGATATAATATATCAATACATAATTGGCAATAATTTTTTTCATTTGTACAGTACCAATCTCAAGGCCTAACACATCCCAAAATCCCACAATTGTTGTATACTTTTCCTTCTTTTCTTTTGCTCCTACTGTCAATTAAAACAAGCTTCTTTTTCCTAATTTACTTTTACTATTAATAATACAGATAGGGGAAGTGAAAATTTCTTTAAAGGAAAAAAAGAAATGAAGTTGATGGTGTAATACATGCTATTCTAGTGTATTGTACACGAGATATAACATTTCAAAAACTTGAAATTGCTATACATTTGCTTATAATTTCCAAAATTATAATTTTTTCATAATCATCGACCTTAAAAGAAATAAAAGGAAACAAAACAAATTAGTTAATTGGTTTCATAACAATTTCGTGAAAGGAAAATGAGAATAGAGTTGCTGCGTTTATATTTTCCAAAAATTGCTATAGAAAAATAAAGAATAAAGTTGAAATTAATTGATTATCTGCATCCACATCTTCTGACGTTTGGCGCTTTGACATCCACCTCCAGTGATGTTTGAGGTTTTAGCAAATATCTCTCCTCTAGTACTATTAAATATTTTTTTTATAAAACTTATACTAAAAAATAAAAAAAACCCAACAGTATATTATAGTTTTAGAAAAAAATGAGAGACAAATTTTTTAATTATATGCCTTCTTCAACAATTTAAACAATGATGGTATGACAAATTTTAAAAATCAAAGTTTTTTATATGAATATTATTATGAAATAAAAGCAAGATCAAATTAAATCTTACCCACTTCAATTGCTAAAGAGAACATTAATATATGAGAAAACAATGCATACTAATTGAAAAACTT
This sequence comes from Paulownia fortunei, assembly GCA_019321725.1. Taxonomy (NCBI): domain Eukaryota; kingdom Viridiplantae; phylum Streptophyta; class Magnoliopsida; order Lamiales; family Paulowniaceae; genus Paulownia; species Paulownia fortunei. Next base: position 13,835,604 of record CM033123.1, read on the forward strand.
AGTTTTTTAAAAGTATAAATTAATAAGTAAAAGACCACAATTAATGTTTAAGCCATATTTACTAAGACAAATAGTATAAACTAACTTTTTTGTGTATAAAATGTAGTACATAATTTTGAAAACATTACAAAAGGTCATCTTTTAAACACAAAATTCCAAGGAAAAAAATGAGAGATCAAATTCTAAATTATGAAGGTCAGTAATATATAAAAGATATATCATTATTTTTACGAAAAAGTAATGGACTGTAAAATGACTCCTTTTGTTTTTTTTAGATATAGGATTTATTGTATTATCAATAAGTTTAGAAGTAAATTTAAGCTTCTAATTTTTTTTTTGAAAATTATGCATCTGAAAATAACCATTTACAATTATGAAAATCATGCATATTTTTCATGTATAAAAACTAATCGACAATACACTTTATGTACTTGAAAAGAATTTTAAATTTAATTAAAGTTTGAATCACCATTTTTTTTTAATCCATACTCTTTATGCCATTTAAAAGAACTCAAAATTTAAAATTTGGTATCACTGAAGTTTTGTTGTGTTTTGAAAGTTATGTCTTTTTCTTCAATAAAATATTTATGGGTATTCTGGTCTTTAAATAAAATTTTATAGAATATTTGATCAAATAATGTAAGGATATGCCTTTTAAACCATCATTTCAGTTTAAGTATTCATTAACTTTAAGCTTTTACAAATAGTCTGATTAATACTTGAGTTTCATCAATAGACTTCTTGCAATATTTATTAGATACGAGTAAAATCTATTTTACTACCTAAATTCTAATATTAAATTGGTAAATGAGTTCTTACAAATACTCTGATTGCTAGCCGATATTTGCCATAAATGTCAAATTGATACATATTTTGATCAAATTTATATAATTTTTATTTAAATTTCTTTTAATGAAAAATATATCATTTTGAAGTCTATTTAGTTCTAATTCTCCTTTTAATTTTTTATATTATATCTCACTTGGTAATATTAATTTATCATTTTTAACAAAATCCCACTATCAAGTTACATGAACAATGTAAAACAATAAAACTGTTCTTCTCTCTTATGTGGCCTAGCTAACTTAATTGCAAATTTGTTCCCGTAGTTACAAGGGTTGTAAAAGTAATCTCCTAAAAATAAGAGGTGGCAATTTAATTATAAAAATAAAAAAAAATTCGCATATTGAAAATAAAATTGGCCAGAAATTACTGTTTGTCGGAATTTATTACATGACCCATACGTGACATTTGAGGATTTGTCAATGGCTGAGATGAAAAAAAAAAAACAAAAAAAAAACAAATGGACCATGACTTGACATAAGTCGTCCACATGGCCAAAAAATTCAAGGAAAAATCCACCAAACAATCTCAAACCTAGATGAAATCCCCAACTCGCCTTACTTGAATTAATTAATCTGACATTTAATAAATGACTTAATATAATTATATTTATAAATTAATCTTTAATTAATAAATTAATTAATCATCAATTAGGGATATAATTTTAACATTAACCACTTTAAAAATATAATTAATCAAATAAAAAATTAAAAAAGTATATATTTTTTTTCAATCTTGTTCTTTTTTATTTCCTCGTTCTTCTTCTTCTACGTTCGTTTAGTTTCCTGTAATATATGTTGCCTTTTGGTTTGGTTCCAATGTGGATTAAGGACCAAAAAGCAAAACTTGTGTATCTACCTTTAATGTTCCATTATTTTTGGGAGTCTGTTTCAGGGGAAAGAAATTGGTGTATGATGATACACAAGGCTGAAACTGATTGCGTATATATTATACTCATTTTATCCCAAACTCACGAGTTCTTTTTTCATTTAATTTTTACTTTTTACTTTTTATTTATTGGAAAAGTCCCCACATTTTGAATATTTTTTTTTTCAAAATCTAATTTCCTTTTAAAGTAATGATACTACTAACTAACTATTAATAAATAAATAATGTAGATATATAATTTTTTTTTTACTTTTTAAATTTTTTTAACTATTAGTTAAAACACTGAACCAATTCAAAAAAAGACAAATTTAGTTGGACAAGAGAGTATATTCTGAGAAAATAACATTCATTTGCTTACTTTCTACTAAAATTGATAGATCTTCGTATTTATTTAAAGTTAACATCCGTACGGATGGATGGTGTAGACCCCATTATTAATTAGTCCAGCACTGGTGCAAGAAAACATGACACACTTTCATTGGACTATTTTGCTATGATTTCTTAAATTGGACTATAATTGCACTATTAATATTCCACCCCAACTACCAACCTATATCCAATCAATAATTTACTAAATCTTCTCTATATAAACATTGCACCTTAACAGGCTTTTCTCCACACACACACACACACACACACACACAGAGTGTTCCAATTAAGCACTTTTGTTTTTCTATAAACTGAAAACGTTTCATTGCAATGGCTGGAATGATCAAGCAAATGTGCATGGTCCTCATGGCCGCCCTGTTGATCATGGCGGTTGTGCCACAGGGTGAGGCGGCGATAGGATGTGGCACTGTGGTTTCATACCTGAATTCATGCCTTCCCTATGTTACTGACAAAGGCCCGTTAGGCGGCTGCTGCAGCGTGTTAAGGGTCTCTATGCTGCCGCCAAGACCACACCCGACAGGCAGAGTGTGTGCAGCTGCCTGAAATCCCTGGCAGCCTCATACTCTGGTGTCAACCTCGGCAAGGCTGCCGGACTCCCCGGCCAATGTGGTGTCAGCATACCTTACAAGATCAGCCCTTCCACTGATTGCTCAAAGTATGTTAAAAATGTCTTACTTTATAAAAGAACTTAATTCTCTTTGATATATTCATATGATAAAGATAATCAAGTTCTAAATTTTTGGTGATGCGGTATTGTGTTTTGCAGGGTGAAGTGAGTTCAGTTCCGAGGAAAAAGATATATTTCAGACCACAACCTACGTAGATTTACTATAAATAAATAAAGGGCTTTAGGGCCTTTGAGTAGCTCTACTTAGTACTGAGTGTAAATCTAATGCTTTCTTCCCATGACGGGATGCTAGAGATGCTTGCAGTCACATGAATGAAAGCAACTTTTTTGCCTCCTAATCCCATTTCTCAAGTATTTGGCATGCACTTTGTAATTCTTCTCTTTTGTTATCAACAACAAATGCTTCAATCCATGAAAATTTTCATTACACACACACACACACACACACATATATAAATCATAATAGTATATTGACGACCTTATAAGATGTTAATTCAGTAATGGATTTGAGTGGAACAAAATAACTGTCTCTTAGATCAAATCTCATCAATTTCTAATTATGGAAACGAATTCAAATAGATTCAGAAAAGGAATATGACCTGCATATGAAGAGGTCCATGCAAGATTAAATATTAAAGATCCTTACCTTCTATATGTTCAAAAATGTTCATTCAGTTAAAACTAAGGTAATTAAGATGTAACAAACTCAAATTAGCAATATGTTGGTCAATCTTTCCGGTGAACTTCAAACTGAAAAGCTATTCAGAAAACAACTCACCCATGGTGATCTTGACAGTCAAGTCACAGATCATTGAATTGCACGAAGGCAGTGCAGTTTTCTTTGCAAGATTCGTGGTCAAGATTGATATGGTTGCTACGAGCTATTTCTTTACTCAGAACAGAGCCCCAAGTGCGCACGGTGGCAAGACTTTCTGGACTGGCCTCCAACACTCAATTTACGATTTGTCATCGAGCCATTAACATTTTAATCTTTGTACAATTAAAATTTCTGTTTATACAAGATTATTCTTGTTAAATAAAGGAAGAGCTTTGCAACGGTGGGTCCAATAATATATTACTGGCTAGCCTAACTTATTTAGGTACGCATCAAAAAACAATTATTGCTTTCATAATATTGAGATACCACATTTCTCTAGGATTAAATCTATATAAATTTGTTTTCTGAACAAATAAATACTTAGAATTGAAACAAGTTTCTAGCTATATATGCAGATATTGAGATTCGACGTTAATTAATTTTGATAATGAAAATGTTACTTTAATATCCGTTCAAGCTGTTTTCTAAATCATAAAAGGACCAAAAAATCAAGTTAAGGTTAGGAAAGTTCAGGTCCCACCATAGCTATACAATTGAATGATATTAAGTCAGTAACAATTTACTTCGAAAATAAATGAAGACCTAATAAGTGCTAATGAGACCTTACTCTCAATATTATTGGGGTTCTATATGCATTAACTCGTTATTAGTCTAGCATAGATCGGAATTCATTCTTTTCTCTCCTTACGTGCCTTAGGTTAAGGGCTGAACCTCTTCATGTCCAACTGCGCTTACCTTGCTTGGAGGTATAAGCTCATTGATGGACCACAATTCCAGCGGCCCAAATGCTAAGCTTATGAGGTGTAAGAAGGATGTTCCGAACTGACAGGCTCACGAAACTCTAATGGTCCATGCACCATACCACACAAAATAACACCATTTGAGATTCAACTATAAATACCCCATTTTTTTCCATTTTGAGGCAAACCATTTTCATTGAGCATTTTTTAACTCTCAGTCTTTTGTTTATTTTCTCTTGCTTTATTACTTATTTGAGCGTTGAAAGGTTATCGTCGTACGCAGAACCTCATCTAACAGCAGTTCTTGACGAGGAGGAACCCTAGGGAAATGATTCCAGAAGACTTGAGAAGGTCCGAGGTCAAACTATATCATTCTGGTGCCATCCGTGGGAAAATTGCCTCGACACTGAGATGACCAATGAAGTTTAGGGTTCGACATTCACGATGCCCCTCCCAAAAGAGAAAACTAAAGGGAACTGAGTGGATCGATTGTTATGAAAGTTTTCAATGTTACCTCGACGACAAGGGGAACCTATTAGAGTAACAACATAACAGATCACCTAGGAGGACCCCTAGTATTAATAGAGGACGCCTCAGTAAGGGCGTGACAAGAGCGATAATCCACCGTGGCGAGAACAAGCTTCGTGGAGTCAGGGGCTCGAGCCTTAGCGAGCCTCAAGAATGTATACTGAAGTTGAGCTTCCTTAGCCTAACACCTACTTGTCAAGCAAGACGATAAGTGCCAGGAACACACAAATACAATGCTTTGCTAATAACCCCTTGGCAGCCAACAGATAAGTTTGGACTTGGACAAATTCTCTACCGTTGAAAGCAACTGAACTAACATGAAATAAGACAATCTTATCTAAGCATTATTAATGCTAATTGAGAGAACTTCCTATAAGAAGTGTCTAACATACTCATGGTAGCATATAAAATATATTTGCCTATAAGAAGCCTAAAGACCGAGCATTACAACACTTACGTGTAAGAAGTCTAATGAAACTTGGGGTAAGACATTGCAACGCTTACTTGTAAGAACTCAAAGATGCTCATGCCATCATCAAAAGTGTTAACGAGTTCATGACAACACAATAACTTATAAGAAGCTGCCTGAGGCAGGATGTTTAACACAGTTCGTGGGGACTCAAGCGTTCCCCTCTAGACTCAACTTAGTCTTGGGCGAGGTTTCCCCTCCCCAGGCACATCATAGTCCTAGGCGAGCTATCCATTCCGGTGCATTATTGGGTGTGGAATCACGGGACAAAATACGTAGTGGAATTTAAAAATTTTCAATAATTGAAATAAAACATATATCATGTGTAAAATCATATCCAGAATTTGATGGGATTGATCGGTTTTGTATTTTTTCAATATCCTAAAAGATGAGTTATATAAATTCAAAATTCATACCTCAAGCACTCTTGTTGAAGAAGATGATTAGAATCGATTCAAATTGATTTCTATCCATGAACTCATTCGCATATTAGCTCCAAACCCCTTTGGATCGAATAGCCAAGAACTTCAACTATCGTTCCTTGAAGCATGACCACAATTTGGATGACTAGTTGCAAACCATCCTGTGCTAGTAGGATGTGAATCGATTATTCGAACCAAAGAGTTTTGTATTTGGAACAATAACATCTAATTGTTTTGAGTGCTTGATTAATTCTAAATTCATCCTATGAAAGAAGAACCAATCAATTTTACAGGACAAGGTAGGTGCAAAATAAGCTTGAAATTTCCTGCGGATTTTTCCTCTCCAATAATCGGCTCTCTCTCAAAAACACACACTAAGACACTCTCATGTGTGTGCTGGATATTTTTAGCTTTCGAATCCCACTAAATACGTGGGTATTTGCTTATTTCGTACTTAATTATTGATAATTGATAGTAATAAATAATTGATTGATGATTGTTAATTTATTATTAATTGATGTAATAATATATTTTATTGTTTTCTAAAAAAATATCCATGATCAATTTTCTAAATCTAGTTTTCAATGTTTTAATTTGGTTTAGTTTCCTCTAATATATACTGTAGTTTTTAAGTTTGGTTCCAAATGTTGATTGAGGATGAAAAAGCAAAATTCTTAGCACTACTTATAATGTTCCGTTATTTTGGGCTTCTGTTTCAAACTCGGTAAGAGAGAAAGGAATGCAGAGGAAATTCAGGTAAGAGAGAAGTGGTGTATGATGGTACACATGGCTGGAAAGTGGAAAGTGACTCACTGGGTATATCACAATTTATCTTCCCCTCTATCTCAATCATGTTTTTTTTTTCTTCTTTTTTTGGCGTCCCTAATAATACTTATTTTTCTAAAAATATAATTTATGTGATACTATTAACTCTCAACAACTAAATAAAAAAATATATACAATTTTTTTTATATAATTTTCTTTTAAAATTTCATACAAAGTAAAAAAATATAAAAAATAGACTGAATAGAATATAATCCAACAAAACAACCGCTTCAAAATTTTCGCTTAACTATCATGTAAAACATAGTGTACCAATTCAAAGGGAAACTTTTTTGTTGGACAAGAGAGTATAATATGAGAAAATGTAATCGCAATAATAAGCATTTGCTTATTTTCTAGTAAATTCATAGCACTCACCAGCCCTAAAAAAAACATTGATCTTCATATTAATTTGAAGTTAACATCAGTATATGGATGGATGGTGTAGAATGTAGACAAAATTGAAAAGACCCCACTATTAATTAGTACAGCACCGCTTCATAAAAACACGGCACAATTTCATTGCCCCTCGTTAGATATTTTGCTATGATTTCTTAAACATTGATCATTCATAGATCAACTCCTATTTTCCAACTCAAACATCATAACAGAACCATTAATATCCCCCCAACTACCAACCTATACCCACTTAATAATCTACTAAATCTTCTCTATATAAACATTGCACCTCACTAGCTTTTCTCCACCCACCCACCCACCCACACACACAAAGTATTGATCAAATTAAGCACTTTTTCCTTTCGTTGCAATAGCTGGAATGATGAAGGCAATGTGCATGGTTCTCATTGCAGCCGTCTTGATTGTTGCTGTTGCCCCACCGGGCGAGGCGGCGATAGGATGCGGCACTGTGGTTTCATACCTGAATCCATGCCTCCCTTACGTGACTGGTAAAGGCCCGCTAGGCAGCTGCTGCCGTGGGGTTAAGGGCCTCTATGCTGCTGCCAAGACCACACGCGACCGGCAAAGTGTCTGCAACTGCCTGAAATCCCTTGCTGGTTCATACTCCGGTGTCAACCTCAGCAAGGCCGCTGGGCTCCCCGGACAATGTGGTGTCAGCATTCCCTACAAGATCAGCCCTTCCACTGATTGCTCAAAGTACGTAGGATATACATACTGCTCTTATATTTAATTTTTTGAAGAATTTATGTTCCTTCAATTATTGCAGATAATGAAGGTGTACGTGAATTTGTATTGATGGTGACTTCATCTTGTGTTTTGCAGGGTGAAATGAGTTCAATCCAAAGGAAAATATATATTTCCAACAACGGCCGAGCTACATGTTATGTTACAAATAAATGAAGAGTTTTGGTTCACCACTGAGTTAGTGAACTTCATATGTGTAGCCATTTCCATATTATGATGAAATAACAGCTACTTTTACATGCTCTTCTCCTTTATCTATTTTTACTTAGTGTTATTTTTTGTGTTATCAACAACAAATACAACCATCGATGAATTTCCAGAATTTAAAAATTTTTTTTGCCTATGTATATGCAAGCTGATCCTAATGGAGTTTGATTTGGAAAAATGACCTAAAAGTCCTTAGGGGGTCAAAATAACATTTATGCCCTTAAGTTTTAGAAAATAATGAAAATAAATCCTATAAAGTACCCAAAAAGGGAAACATACAGGATCTCTTTAGATATATGCTAAAAAAGTTCTAAAAAGTTAAAAATATTATCCATGGAAGGCCAAAATTTCAACCAGGCCGTTCATACTAAGAATAATTTACTGAGATTTTGGATTAATTTTTTTCTCCACATACCATATTTGTAAATTTATCAAAATAAAAAGTAACAGCAAAAAGTAAATCCTAAATTAGTAGCACTAACGCAGAAGATTGAAATATTGTCACCCGAAAATAAATTAGACGCTTGATTGTATTTGAGCTAAATTCTTTGACATATATTTATATATGCACATATTACACTCTTTTTTTTTTTGGATCAATTTATGCATATATTACACACATATATATAGTATTGTTGTTGTTGTAGATTCATATTTCTACAAACATCAATATGCATGGTGTAGAATCTAGAGAAATTGAACAAGGCCGACTATTAATTATTCCAGCAGCAGTGCATGAAAGCTTTACTCGAACGTGGCAGTAAAGTTGGACTTAAATAGATCAATCCTTATCAAACTCTAAATTATGATTGCACTATTATTGTAAAATGGTGAGCACGAAGAAGAGATGTTTTTATTTCATTCAATTTCTCTATATAAATAGACAGATTTACAGGATTCAAATATTCAAAAAAAAAAAAAAAATGAAATCAATTTGATACAGTAACTAAATTCTAAATTATTGTATTACAAATTATACAAAACTAACAATTAAATCATAAAAGATTGAATTGCTACTGACACTTTGATTTTCGTCCAATATCCCCCCAAGTTGGACTTGGGATTAAAAAGTTAAAAACCAACAACTTTGCATCGATAAGCAACACCTTCAAGTTGTTTGGTAAAAACGTTCGCCAATTGGTAACTACCTTGTAATTAGAAAGGAGTAAGAAGATCTGCTTGAATCTTTTCTCGTCAATTTCATTGCATTCGTGGAAAGAGTTATTGGTAAAGTGAATAGCAGCTTGGCTATTACAATGAACTGGAATTGGTTGTTTCTTGATTTTCTGAAATAACCGGTGGTGGAGCAACGAGTAGTAGGACAGCCGTCCCAATCAGAGACGGCATATGCAACCAAACTAAGACAAGTAGAAAGGAACACACCTTTAGGATAACGAAGAACCCAGTTGGCAACATTAAGATGGGAGGAATAGGGAGATTATATGAATTAACTGAGAGTATTTACAACATAATAAATATCAGGTCATGTTACATTGGTATCCAGGATCTTATAATTGTAAAAGTGGTATCATAGTCTAGATTGATGCGATTTAATACTTTTGCAATAACTTAATTCAAGTTTGTGCGATAAAATTGAAATTTTATATACGATAAATTATTTGTGCAATTTTTGATCTTAGGATTGATTGGTTTCTAAATTGTTAAAATTAAAAACAAGAAGAAAATACACAATCTTACATCCTAAGGCTACGCATCAAATGTGCGACGTCGAGTGGCAGGCGAAGGCTAGCCACCCAAGCTCTAGTCTCATAGCCAGTGCTCAGACGAGCCACCAAGGCTAGCACCCTTCGGGTGCTGGCATGACGTGCAGTTGCCCAGCCGGGCTAGGACATGCCCCACACGGCTGGGCTATCTGCCAGCACTCGGCAAGACAGGGATTGCCCAGCCAGCGATAACTTATGGAAGCTAGAAATGATGCCAAGCCCCAAAATCCAGTTTTCTTGATTTTCTTGATGGTCAAGGACACCTAGAGGAAAGAAATAAAAAAAATAAAAAAAATAAATAAATCTCTTGGCTCCACTAACGTGCTGGAGCTTGTCAAGCAGTCACCCCATAGATACCAACGCGCTGGGGTGTCATTGGGTAATGTGCTTAGCCATTGCGGGGGCGCCGTCGTGTAGGCTGCCTGGTAGCCAACTCAATCTATAAGTAACAGGTTCTGTCTGCTACTAGGCATCAAGGGCACACTTAAGGTGACAAGCACAAACTGCCACCCTGTCTCGTTTTTAAGGTGTAAATATTACACGTTTATTTGTATTTCAAATTGATTTTTAATTGTAAATTGATAAAAATCGTTTTTCTAAATAATAAAAATTTCAATCCCAAATTTAAAATTAACACATAAAGTAATTTATAAAGTTAATGGTTTTATTATCATGCGATGATTTATTTTTAGCATGTTGAATGGATAAACATGGAACATGGCCAATGTGATTGGTTAATTTTATGCACGTTTGGTTATTTTTAATTTTAATTAAAATGAGGTATGTGTATCTCTCGTTCTCTGAATATTCTCTGAATATAAATTCTGTCATACTTATGTGTAGTACCCTTTGGAAATTATTCTAAAACTTCTTGTAGTTTAGTCAAATGTTATGAGAGTAGAATTAGAAGGTGATTTTTTTTTTTTTGGGCAGACATTCCAAGAAGAATGAGCAAAATATAGAAACAAGGAATGAAGGCCCATGTATACATGAGACGCATATATGAAATAGTTAAGACTATATCACTCTAGATTGGAATTTGATTCACTTTGGCTAGAGTGGATTCCATAACAACTTACGATCATCCATTGGTAGTATGTATGTGATGCATGTTATATTTATTTAATGTATGCCTTATGATGCTTTCTTTTCTTGCCATTATTAGGATATATAATATTAAAAAGATAATCATGACAAACTAACCCTTGTATTTCACTAATTTGAAATTGTTTCAAGCTCAAAAATCTTATAAGGTTTTATATCAAGCGAAATGGGCAATATTGGGTAAGAACCAATTATCCAAGTTTTCCTTCACAAGTAGTGACATATGATACTCCCCCCCTCCCAAGTTGGAGTTCTGATTAAAATGTCAAGAACACCCAACTTGCGAAGTAGTCGGCGATAAGCATCTCCTCCAAATTTTTGGTAAAAAGGTCCGCCAATTCATCTCTAAATTGTAAGTAGCAAAGATCAAGAAGACCTGCTTGAATCTTTTCTCGAACAAAATAACAGTTAATTTCAATTTCAATATGTTTGGTGCTTTCGTGGGAAACAGGGTTTTCAGTGATGTAAATTGCAACTTGGCTATCACAATGAACTAGAATTGGTTGTGGATGATTAATACCATGTTTGAGAAAAGATATTTTAACAATTGCAACTTAAAAGTAAGTGTTGGTAGAACGAGAATCAATTGGTTGTTTCTTGGTTTTTCAAGAAATAGGACTAGAATCTAACATGGTAAAATAACCAGTTATGGAGTGATGAGTAGTAGGACAACTGATCCTATCAGATTCAGCATATTTGACTAAACTAAGAGAAATAGATGTAGAAAGGAACAAACCTTTACCAACACTACCTATAAGATAATGAGGAACCCAGATGGCAGCATCAAGATGGAAAGAATAGGGAGATTGCATGAATTGATTGAGAGTATTTATAACATAATGGTAAGTGCATATTTTGACATATTTTTGTATCAAAATCCTTTATATTTTTCTTATTTTCTTATTGTTAATATTATAGTTTTATTAACGTTTTGTGTTAGGAAATCAATGACAAAAAAAAGATAAAAAAGAGTCAAAATAAAATCGAAGAAGACAACACATGTCATGAGCAAGTTAGGAGATAATATTTCATTGGATCAAAGAAGCATCATATTTAGAAGAAAATGACCATATTTGCATAAGTCCATCATGTGTAGATCAAAATATATGCAAGAAATCACTTGTATTTTGTAGGTGATTGTTGAGCTTGTATTAATTCAAACGAAGCATATTTTCAGACTTGTACAGTTTTTGTATTTTGAGCATAACTATATGTTCAAAAGCCTTATGGACCTGAATCGTGATTCAGTCTCATTTGAAAGTCAAGAGATAGAATTACAACTTTTCTATTGACCATAGATTATGTTTCAAAATGGATCGAGATAATTCATTGTCGAAATAATGATCACAAAATAATGATACAATTTTGAAAGAAAATATTTTAAGTCGATTTAGAATTCCTCGATCTATTATCAATGATGGGGGAAAATATTTTTATAACAAATTTTTTAAAACTTTAATGAGGAAATATAGAATCATACATAAAATTGCAACCCCCTATCGCCCTAAAATAAATAGACAAGTTGAACTTAAAAATGGGGAGATAAAATAAATTTTGAAAAAGACAGTTAACCCAAATTATAAAGATTGGTCTCTTAAACTTACAGATACATTTTGGGCATATTGAAATACTTTCAAAACATCATAGGCATGTCTCCTTATAGGATAGTTTATGGAAAACCTTGTTATTTACCTGTTGAACTTCAACATAAATTTTATTGGGCAATCAAAATGTTTAACTTCAACCTTGATGAAGCTTCAAAATTGTGCAAATTACAAATCAATGAACTTCAAGAATTGAGAAATGATGCATATGAGAATACTAACATTTATAAAACAAGAATCAAAGATTTTCATGATAATAAAATTTCAAGAAAAATATTTGAGGTTGGTTAAAAGGTTTTGCTTTATAATTCTTGATTGTATTTATTTTTGGAAAAATTGAGATCAAGGTGGAGTGGTTCTTTTGTTGTAAAAAAGGTATATCCTTGTGGGGCAATTGACAGTGAAAATCCTAGAAATGGTAGCACATTCAAAATAAATGGACAAAGAGTTAAACCATTTCGAAAAAATTAATTTTAACAAGAGAAAATTCTTTTTCTTTCTAACCCTTGTTATGATTAATGTTGTATATATATACTTATTTTCTCTGATTTTATTTATTTTGAAAGCTTTCTTTTTTTATTTCTCTTTTCCTGGTTAAGTGGCAGATAATGGTACTTCGTGGCTATTAAAGTCAGACTTATTAGTTTTCCAAACAACTAAAATCTTTGTACAAAGTTTTTTAGCTTTTCTCATTCTCTTTTCTTGTTCTTTTCAATATGTGACATTTTTCTAACTCTCAAGAATCAATTTCATTTTCTTCCTAAAAATGCAATTTTAAAAATTTATAAAATCAGGATTGAAAGATTAAAGATGATTATGCACAAGGACATCTTAGAGGACATACGATGAATAATTGAAGCAAAGGTAAGAGTAGGTGAGTTTTCACATGAGTTTCTAGATTTGCTTACTAGGTACATATTTGGTTTTGGTAAAAACACATATCCAAAAAAATAAAGGGCGAAAAAGATGAAAGTTTGTTAGAAATATGCTAGATGGACTTGCAACACAAAGAGTCGTTCCTTAGGAATGGTTTTTCAAATTAAGAAGATAAACTTAAATTCATTATGGAAGGATTGAGTAAGGAGTCTGTAAATCACATTGTATTGACACTTGATACAGATTCATGTGGATTAGTACAATGTGCAATTTTTTATTTATGGGATCATTTTCGAACTGAATATATGCTTTATAGTATTGTGAATCTAACATTAAAAGACTCTATTCGTCAGTTTATAAGAAAACAAGATGAGAAGCATATCCTCGACCCTAGAGGGTGTTTAAGCCATTATTGGACGTAAAATCAGAGGAAGATATGAGCCACAATCACAAGTGCATGTACATTCATGTGTAAGTAGGTAATTTTTTAATTTTGTGTGTCCTTATTTTCAACCTTTCTGATAAAAGAAAAAGATGTACAATAAATGCATTCCCTATTCATACCTCAATAAATAGCACTGTACTTAGTCCATTCTTGCACAACTCACTTTCAGAAAAAAAAAAAATAGAAGTCTCTTCCACTTGCAAATTTAACAGCATTTATGTCTTTTGTGGATTTAATCTAGAAAAAAATGGTGAGTATGTAGGGGCGGCCAATAACCTTGGTAAAACTTTAACAGAAAGAAAAATTTATTTAGTATATGGAGGAAGCAGCATGGGGTTAATGGGGAGTGTTGCTACTTCTGCTCATGTAGAAGAATTCAAAGTATCGGAGTTATCCTAAAAACTTTAACAATATAGAATATCACATGTATGACTATTGGAGATGAGCTAAAAGTGTCACATATTCAGAATATAATGCCTAACATGTTAAACAATACGGATGCATTCATCATTCTACCTGACGGTTTTGGAACACTGGAAGAATTATTCCAAGTTGTTTCTTAGCACAACTCAACATTCACTAAAAACCTGTAGATATTCTTAATGTTAATGGTTTTTATGATAGTTTGCTATCTTTTGTAGATCGTACTGTGAAAAAAAAAATTTATTTCACCGTTTATGTGAAAAATCCTCATTTATGCTCCATCATCTAACTAACTGATTGATCAACTTTTAGCATATGTGTCAAAATTTGATCTAACTTTGGCTTGTGTGGATTTGTCCAACAGGAACAATGGTCGAAAATATAAAATGAATTTGACTCTCAATTTGTGATACTTATTGTTATTGGTTTCATCTAATAGTGTATTTTTTGTTGTTTCACCTTTATTTTTTCAATAAGCCACACTTCAGGTGATATCTTTTAAAGACTATTTTTCTATCTATTTTCAACATTGGAGACAATGTTTCGATTGGGTTGGGGGAAGGATAGCTGATATCATGATTTGTGTGTTCAATATGTGTTTTTATAGTATTTTCTTCAACAAAAAAAAAAAAAAATCAAGTGTGTTTTCTGCTGGATTCATTGAAAAAGGATGATAGAGTAAAAGGTAATTGTAACAATCTTGAGAAGCACCCTTATTTTTTTTTTTTTAGCATAACATGGCAAGTTTGTGAAATTTTAATAAAAGTTTGTGAAATACCAAATTTTTTTGAGTCATAAAGTTTCTTCCAACTTCAATGATTAAAATCAAGTATGAATAATGTAGTTTGATTGATGATGGGTGTTATTTTGGACTTTGATGTTGTTCTTTGATTAATATATTTTTGCAATAATTATATTCAATTTTTTTTTCCACAAATAGTTATGTTATTTAGTGTGAAGACAAGCATGTCAAAATAGAAAGTTCTTATGCCCTCACTCGAATCATCATCTAGATTTTCAATATGTAGGGATTGAGTATTAGAATTTTTTTTGTTTGATCTGTCAAGACGAACGATCGATAGAGCACCACTTGAAAAATAATTAAGACATTAGGTTTTCTAGCACCATTGCCAAATCAGTTTGTTCCCCATGTGATGTTCCAAGAGAACATCCCTCTAGTGAGCCACTTTGAACCTTTTAATTAATAAATATTTTTCTATGGTAACTATATCTTTTTACCTAACCTAAATACACTATTATCCAACTCTTGTTCTAAAAAAGATTTGGAGTTTAAGAGACATTCCATTGATAGGATGAGTTTGTAAAAGAAATTTAGGTTGAAATAGAAGATAAGTGTGGGGGAGTTTCTCATAAAAAAATAAAAACAAAGAAAAAAATTGCGAAGTGCTAAAAATGTTACGAGTTGCAACTAAAAATGAGATGTTGCAAGATGAATAAGAATGATGAATAGTGGCCCAATTCAATAACAATAGCCCCGATGTTGAAATTTATGGAGTATGAGAATTTTTCATTGATACAATCTATTTCTCTAATTCCATGAAGTTTTTCGAACTTTTGTTGCATCCTATCCTTTTATTTCATAGCCACATTACTATTCTTTGGCCCCATTAGAACCTTTGTTGAAGACCTTTTGATTTCATATGGTGCCTTCAATGTAGTGGAGATTTATACCAAAAGAAGAGCTTATGATGTTTAACTCTTCTATTAGAAATTGGATGATGGTTTTTATAAGGTTCTATGAGAATTTGAAGCATATATAGTTTCGTCACTATTGATATTAACTATCCGCACATACACTTGAGTATTCTTATGAGGAAATATATTGACTTTTGAATGACTAACAATTAGATTTAATACTTGTTTAATTTTATTTTCATATTACTTTGTTGCGGATAAATACATATTTTGATATATTTTATATCAAATCATTTATACTTTCCTTACTTTATTCTTGTTAATGTTATAATTTTATTAATATTTTGTATTAGGGAATCAATGAACAAAAAGATATCAAAAAGAGCTAAAATAAAACTAAAGAAGACAACATATTTCATGAGCAAGTTAGGAGATAATTTTTTATTTGATCAAAGTAGCATCACAAGTAGAAGAAAAGGGCTACTTTCGCTTAAGTACATCATATGTAGCTCAAAATATATGCAATAAATCACTTGAATTTTGCAAGTGATTGTTGGACTCAAAATCAGCATGTTTCCAAACTTATACAGTTTTGGTATTTTGGGCATAACTCCATACTCAAAGACCCTAAGGACCTAAATATTACTTCATTTGAAAGTTAATAGATAGAACTACAACTTTTATATTGGAAGCTCAGGCTAATTCAATCTTGATTAAAGCAGAAAATTCGTCAAACTGAGAGCATTGGAAGAAATCTATCTATGGTGACACATCTCCTTAAATCAAACATAACTTTCTTTCTAGTGGTTGGAATTAGGTGATTCAAGTTGGAATATGAATCTAAAGGATAAATCTACAACTTGAAAATTGATCATGTTTCAAAATTAGCTGATTGCAAAAAAAACTGTATGATAGAATTTAGATCTAAAAAAGGACATGTAAATTTAGAGCACGTTTAAAGTTAATTTGGAGATGCTAATTTTAGGCACTCTTCTACTATAAATAGGGGCTCTTGGATGACATTTAATACATATAAAAACCCTTATAGGGGAAGAGAAAGTTTTATTATTGTCTTTCTTTAGACTAAGTTTTCTAATAGTAATTTAAGTTTTCTAATAGTAATAAAAATGTATTCTCTAGTTTCTCTTCTATATTTAGTTTTTTTCTACTTTCATTATGTCTTTCTAAATTTCATTTAAAATGATGAGAAAGGGTGAAGTTCTTGATGGAGGAAAAGAAATGATTATAAAGGTACATAATGTTCATGTGTGTTGTTTTATTATGTTGATTTTTGATTGAAATTCTCCTTGTTTAGTAGTGATTCTTGATATATGTATCACCAATGACACAATAAATACTTGGGTTCATTTACCTTATTGTACTATTCTACCCCTCTCACTGCTAATGTGAAATCTTGATTTGTTGTAGACAAATGTATACATAAATATTTGATCCCATAAATAAGTATTAGTATTAAATTTTTTTTTATTTTGTGATGATTCTTGATATATGTATCTCCAATGGCATAACAAATACTTGGGTTCATTTAGTTTATTATACGGTTCTACCCCTCCAATTGCTACTGTGAAACCTTGATTTGTTGTAAACAAAAGTGTTCATAAATATTTGATCCCATAAATAAGCATTGGTGTTATTAGATAATTTGTAAATAATAAGACAATATAATGATTACCTTAATACATTTGATAACATATTATCATTGGAACTTTCATTATGTATAGATTCCAATTGTATCAATTAAGAGAAGTAAAAGAATAAATAATTGTTCATCTAACCAAAACTTAAGAGTGGATATCTAATTTTCAATATTTTTATTACTTTGATTTTTTAGTTATAATATAAATTTTTTTTATATTATAAACCACATTCAGCCCAACTTGTAGAAAATATAAATCCAAAAACTTCAAACAACTTTCTTGTGAATCGATCTCAAATTTTTGAAAATTTTATTACTTGATACACCCTCACTTAAGTTTGCAAGCTTAAAATTATACCATTCTCAGCATCAATGATTGAAGATTTGAAGCTAAATTGTTATTGTTCCCCCATTGAACATAAAGTGTTAAAAAGTGTAGGTACCAAAAATGAACTCAAGAGTTTATCCATCTGGATCATGTTATTTGCTTATTTTGTAGTCAAGAGGAGAAACGCTACAACGTGTTTTTGTCCAATGTCACTTGGCCAAGAAAGTCTGGTTAACTTATGTCGAATCTCAAATTTTCATCGAAAGTGATGAAACATGCATAATGAACAAGAAGAAAATAACAGTTCAGCTACTTGTTGATTTACACTTATACAGAGAAATTAAAAAAAAAAAAAAAGATTAGAAAACTCTTATTAATAATGATATGTCTAACTTAGAGGCGTTAACGATTTTTTAAGGGAACCACGCCAGAACCTAACATCAGAAAATAGAAAAATTTACAAACCTGTCCCCAAATTATTAAAAAACTGTTAAAAAAGCATAATTTTATCGATAAAATTAAAAAGTACCGTTTTCACCTCTAAAATTATGAAATGTAGCTAGAATCACGTTGGGCTACTGGGAGTCCGAAGTTTAGCACAAAAGCCGTTGCCACCCTTTTCTTCATAAAAAATGGACATTAATTGTTTGACTTTTTGGTCAAACTAATTTTTTTGTTCCCCAAGATGATCTCTTTATGCCATAAATTCTCATTCTATATGCGTTGCATCAAAAAGCCATCAAGTTTGCAATAGACTATTTTCGTTGATGTCAATATATATTTGAAGCGCTCGTAGAGACGTGCATTACCTCTCATTGATGCAAAAACATTGTGAGTAGAAAAGTAAATTTTCATTGCATCGTATACATCCATGGTTCAGAATCACAATATCAGCAGTAATATTATTTTTCACATAAGTTGTAGCTTATTGAAATATCATCGAAAGATGCAGAATAAATTTATTATAGAATGCTCAAACACTATTTTATTTTACATGTCTGGCAAATTACATGCGTTATTGTGTGCCTATTATTTGCATGGAATCATAGATGTTTCAGCAAATTGACTTACTATAGTTTATAGGTTTATTAATATTTATCATATGCAATACTAAATAAAACACTAAATTGAAATAGAGCATACAAAGTGTATGCAAGTGTTTCAAACAACACCTCCCACTCCTACAATAAATTTAGAAAAACAAAAAGAAAAAAAATGTTTGAGTTGTTCTATTATCTTTTATGATGAGATATGCATAGTAACAAGCCGTTTAGGATAACTTGAAAAGTATAAGTGTCTTGCATGTGATACAAATATATACCTAAAACATTAAGTATTTATTAAGTAAATGAATAGTAAATTTAAAAATAAATAATTTTTAATGCAAATATTAGGCTTAGTTTGGAATCAGTTTATTTTCAGTTCCAACTTTTTTAGTGTTTTCAGGAAATGAAACTAAACATTCAAATATTCAATCCTTCAAAATATTTTTTCACCCCTTATCAAAATATTATAAAAATATCCTAGTTATTGTTATACATACATATCTATGTATTTTTATATACTTATACATATTCAAATCATTTTTTTTTAAAGAATATATACACATCATCCAATCATTATATTAACAAAAAAAATATATAATAATATAAAATGATACCACACAAAATCTTACAAGACATGACAATTATAATTAAAATTAATTCCTTCAAAACTAAAACCAAACATACTTCATAATACCTTATATATTTTTACACAATAAATCTTTCCATTCATTTTTTTGTGAAAACACTGGAACTGGAATCGATTAATTTCAAACAAAGCCTTAGATTTCTAGAAAACATAAATTTTACAATAACAGGATTTGTAGACCGTACACTATGGATTTAAATCACCATTATATAATGTAGTCTTTTGTACCTTACACCATGGAATTATTAAGAAATATTATTTGCACGAACTTAATTGGTTAGAGCTTCCTCTCCTTTTCATATCAATATTGACATCTTTCAATAGGACAAGCAATATCAAAACGTGATGTAACCCTAGGTCCCTTTGTTACGGGCCTAATAATACTTTTCAAGTTATTATTAGGTTGTCTCATTTACAATATCAAGGCTTAGTTTGTAAATGAGTCAGTTATTAGTTATATGAGTTGTCTCATTCGCAATATCATTTTAGGTTGTTTTATTAAAAACAAAAGTCAATAATAGAAGTTCAAATAGGAATGAAAATTAACATTCTCCCAACTGGACAAATATAAATTGTAATTTTAAATTCTAAAAATATTTGAAGAAAACAACACTCAGGCTAAATTACAAAGTTGCAGTTATGTGCACATTTTAAAAACAACAAATAGGGAAATGAGACAATATCTCGAATACGATCCAGTCTAGTAAAACTACTAATATAAATCATGGTGGTGATTGTGTTCTTTATTAATACAAAATCTTCCATTGTCACAAGTATTAGCAACTTTATAGATATGATTCGGATATGGTGGTGTAGTAAGAAATAGCATCATAATATGACCCAAAACTATTCTATTTTATTGTCGGTCCACGAATTTTATTGTAAGAAATAAATTTCTAAAACAATATGAAACTTAAGAAAATATGATCTTCTTTTAAGATATCGGTTTCTAAAATAATTGAAAACCCCAAGAAGATCCGACGATTTCACAGGATACCATGTATAATGTTCGTTGAAATTTCTATCGCAAATTTACAGTGTCAAGTTTTAATATAGCATGATGAAAAGAATTTTTGTATCTATAGGATTGAAATCTAATTAACACTAAATATTAAAATTAAAATAATCTTAACTTTATTCAGATGAATCAAACAAGAATTACAAATAATTAAACTAAAAATTTAGAATTAAACTAGAAAAGCTCATTTGAGAAAATTGTCAAACACTTAATTGGCAATTAATTTTGAAGATGTGATTCACCTATTTTTCACATATGTTCACCAATTCAATTTATCAATATCAAGCCAATAAATTTATAAGTCAAGAATTCATAAAATAATCAATTCCCTCTTTCGAATGCCGAGTGATTATGAATTCTAATTTGAATTTCAATATCTCTATAAAAACCTAAAACTCAAATTCTATCAAAGCTCAATAGATCTTTCAATAAGATTTCAAAGGGTTCATAAGCCTATCGACTCTATGAATTCATAGGTTATATTATCCTAAGGTTACATACAAAGTTCTCTCTCTCGAGTGTCGAATTTCATACACAAACAATTTAGATTAATGGTCAATTAATCATAAGTGTATCAAAATAAAATAACACAAATAAATTAAGAAACTTGAAATAGTTGAATTGAAAATCAAAATATAGGATTCAACCTAGGTTGCATCATACCCTAGAAAGTAGAATTTAGTTCATAGTTATAACCGAAAAACTCATAGACAAGTTCTTGTTCATGATTGAAGAAAGAAAAGAAACAGAGAAAAGAAATCAAGAATCAAAGGAAGGAAATCTTCTCTATATCCGTGTTTTTTATGTCTTAAATTGTGTTATTTAAGCCTCATCGTTCCCTGGCCTTCTTCTTGTATTTTCCAAGCTGCCAAATTATTTTAGAAGAGTCCCAAGCCTTCTATTTATACTTTTTCTCCAAAATCCGTGCTTGAGGCCCTTCAATACATAAAACACATTAGGAGACATCGTGGCACTTGAATCAGGTGTTGTGACGCCAAAATTGAGTATAGTGCCCAATTTTCACTAGTCGCGCCATCACCCCAAAATTAGGCGCCGTGATGCTCAACTTTTGACTTTTTGACTTCTTTTTCAAGTACATTGAATTTTGATGTCTTCATATAAATTGTTGTCTTTATATAAATTGTGGCCATATTTGTTGGTTTTCTATATCCATATGAATTAATTTAATATCAATTTTGTGGAAAGAGTTATGCCAAAAATACTAAGACATGCTATATCTAAAAGTATTATTCGACATTTGACTTTTTAATCCATATTTTCTTATTGACAATGAATGGATTGAGATTTTTATCAACACAAACGTTGCACACCTATCTCTTATCTTTCTAACGGATTAAGAATTAGATCAACAGGACATCGGAGCCAAGAGCTATGCCCAAAGTACTAACACTATCACAGTAGTGCCCGATGCTAAAACATTCTTAACTTATGGCCTTTGTATCTTTGGACTATATCACTAGTCTCATTCTTCAATTCTATACAAAATATAAATAAAACACATAAAAGAAACATAAAATACTTGAACATGAACAAATAGTTAAAGGTACTTGAGTTGTAGGTAAAATACGCCCAAACTCAAAGACTTGTTTGTGCCCAATCAAAATAAAGTAAACCAACTTAACTAAACAAAAAGACTCCCAATGTAATCTTGAGTATCGGCTACGTTAACCCATCCTCATGCTTTAAAGATTATAAAAATTATGGCTAGAAAGAACTTAAAAAATTAGTCAAAGCCCAAATTATCAACATGCATGTCAGTTTCAGCTAAACCTTATGACCTTGTTTGTGTGTGTGTGTGAATAGCTAATTCATCAAATCAAATTCATCACTCGGATAAGTTTGTAAGGCCAAATTCTTTCTAAATAATCCATTTTTAATTAAAAATTGTGAATTTTCCAAACTCTATATGCTTGTTTTTCAAATTAAGTTCCGTAGCTCTTTTGCAGTTTTGACTGAGCAATACACATTAGACAATATGCTGTCCAGTCCATTGAAAATATTATTCTTGCATAGGAAGTTGTTATGACTCCATGCATTAAACATTGTCCTCTTCTGTGGATTATTTTCTCCTCCATAATGGTAGGAGCATCTTTAGTTAAGAACATTGTCTGGTTCATAGTAGTGAGATAGAACAACATCTTTTGTTGTCATCTCTTAAAGTCAGCTTCAATGAATTTCTTTGGTTTTTCGCCGTGAGCTAGTGGAATTACAGCTACTTTTGTTGCCATAATTACAAAGTTTGTCTTTAGCTTGTTGGTATACAGTGGATCATTAGGAGATTTAGAATATCCAAAACGATGTGAGGTAAGCACAAAACTAATCTCCTTAATACAAATTTTGTCTCCTACACTGGTGCTATAAGAATTTAGACATGTGTTTCCCAAGATATAACACTTCCTACAAGATTAGTACAACACTATATTAATCTTATAGAGAGAACTAAAAGCTTGACTATATTCTTCTTTGAAGAAATAACAAGAATACTAAAAAAATCAAAGATATTCTAATAGGGAGAGAGAAGAGATAAATCAATTAAATTCGAATTGATTTTTGGTGTGCTATGGAATGGAATGAGGGGGTCATTTTATAGGCCTTTACATGTCCAATCATGTATGACCATGTCACTTCACTCGAATTAATCTGGATTGCTAGATCACACCTCTTGAGATCTAGTCATGATCTAATGGTTTAGATTGCAACATTCCATGAAGGTCCATAACTCTCACCATGTACCTTTGCTAATTGGACGATTGTGTCTAGTCACTCTCACCCCGTCAACAATAAGGACCAACAGTAGCCCCTCATACACGCCTCGTCAGCAGTCATTTGGATGGTCAGGTCCACGCGACACCTTACCACTAGATAAATTTGGCATGTTATTGCCATGTTGAGCTACCCTACCACATCACTAAGCCTTAGAACCGAACCTAGATTCCATTTTTAAAAATCTAAGGCTCCTCGAATTAATGTATACATGCAAAGTGCAAAATGCACCTCAAATGCTATGTTTTATTTTTTATTCTAGTATTGAGCAAAAGGATACACCTAGAGGTTTTGTATTATGGGACAATCCTACTCCATTAGTTCCAATGGACATCATAAGAGAAGAAGCACTATACCTAGGAATCAATAACATGAAAACCTTGTTAGAAATTACCCTTTTCCTTATTATGCTCGAGACTAAAAGAATGGTTGGGACAACAAATATTTATCTTGTTCATACTTTTGGCACCAATATAACCATTGAAGGTTGTTGAAGTTACTAATTCTTGGAAATTATGAGGCATAGAAAACAAAAAAAATATTGGAGATCTCATTTATATCTAGTCCCAACATGCTTGATGTTAAGAAAAGATCTTTTGCTAGAAGGTTGGCTAGAGATTTCTTGTAAAAATACTAGCCTTATTCAGTCCATAATGAGAATTCATCTTTTTTTTATTTTATATATTATTCTCCTTATGCACAAAAAGAGGGAGCCGTGTGAGATGAAAATCTCACGTACAGTTCTGGAATAATAATTCTTTTAATTGAATGGCGACCGTAATGAATATCAGCTCAATTCAAAGGAAATTATGCAAAAGCTACCTTTGCAAAGTACGCGCGTGCATGCAGGTGTGGGCTCAGGTGGTACTTCGCACCACCCTTGTAATTTCTTGAGCTAGCTAAAGTTAGCCAAAATTCTACTAGGGTGCACCACTAGAAGAGTTATATGTACTCTTCTCTTAAATTGAAATTTTATATATGAAAGATAAATTTGCTTCATTTTCGAATATGGAGTTCCCTCTACACTTAAAGGACATTCTTTTAAAGCTTGTATACTTATCCATTCACCCACAAACTTTTGATGTGGGATACCCCATTATTCCAACAGATCTTCTATCCCTATCTTTAAAAAATTGAATTGCCATTACTCCAATCAGTGATGATGGAACACTACTCACTTAACCATCGATTATTTCCACTGATGTTCCTTCTAGTGATTTTCTCCCTCATAATCTAGTTGATTATTCCAATTGTTCTCCAGTGACTATTTCCATATCTTCTCAGCTTGATAGCTCAACCAATTCTCTATCTATTTTTGAGGATACTCCCTCTACTAGTTTCTATTTAATGGCACTTGCTCGTATCAATAATCATCATCCTCAACAAATTTGTCGCCCATCGAGTCATCATCGTGTCTTTCTAACTACTATAATTGAAAATGGAGAACTAAGATCTTATTCTCAGGCGGTGAAATCTATAGAATGGCGTGATGCCATGGACAAAGAAATTCAGGCACTTAAATCAAACAAAACTTGGTATTTATGCTTACTTCCCAAAGGAAAATCACCCATTGGATGTAAATGGGTCTACAAAATTAAATATCGGTCTGATGGTTCTATTGAGAGATATAAAGCTCATTTAGTTGTCAAAATTTATACTCAAGTTGAAGGCATCAATTATCATGGTACCTTTGCACCTGTGGCCAAGCTAGTTACTGTTCGTCTTATTCTCTCCATTGTTGCATAAAAATTGGTCATTGCATCACTTGATGTCAACAATGTTTTTCTACAAGATCTCGTGTATGAAAATTAAATAAATCTATCTATGGTCTTATATAGGTTTCTCTTCAATGGTTCTCCAAATTCTCAATCACTCTTATTCGATGAGGTTTTCATCAATCTATTTCAGACTATAGTCTTTTTAATTATTTGTGATCAGATTTCTATTTTTTTCTCTTGTCTATGTAGATGATTTCATTATCACTTAAAACAATGATGATGTCATCTTTGACATCAAGAAATCTCTTGCTCAATCTTTTACAATAAAAGATCTTGGCAATCTTTGGTATTTTGTAGGCATTGTAATATCTCGCTCTAAACAAGGAATTTTTCTTTGTGAATGAGAATATACTCCTGACATAATATATGATTCTAGTATGGTTGGTTCTTAACCATTAGAATTTCCTATAGAGTAACATCTTCGTTTATGACGATAAGATGGTACTTCCCTTCCCGGTCTAATAATCTATTATCGACCCATAGGTCATTTTTATATCTCACTATAACATGATCTAATATTTAACATGTGTTACAATTTTAAAGTTGCAAACCCAAGTACAGGTTACGTTAAATAATAAATTTCTCGTGAATCTAAGGTCGATCCACAAGGAAGTTGTTTGAAAAATTTAGGATTATATTTCAAAACAAATGGGGTTTATATGATACAGAATATATAAAAAAATAATGTATGTTGTAACTAAAGAAAAACCAAAGTAATAAAAGTACTGAGGATCAGAGATCCACTCTTGACTTTTGGATACAGAAACGATTACTTATTCTTTTTACCTCTCTTAATTGTCACTATTGGAATCCATACATAATGAAAGTTACAATAGGAAAATATTATCAAATAGCTTATACAATAAGGTAATCATGATATTGTCTTACTATTTGCAAATTATTTCTTAACGCCAATACTTATTTATGGGATCAAGTATTTATGCACATATTTGTCTACAACAAATCAAGGTTTCATATTAGCGGTTGGTGTAGTAAAACCAAAGGTCTAGCTAAATAAACCTAAGTATTTATTGTGCTACTGATGATACATAAATAAAAAATCACTAGAAAACAAGTAGGGTTTAGATCAAAACTCAAAACAATAATACAACATGCTTAAATATTTTTTGCTCTTATAACTGTTCATCTTCCTATATCAAGAGGTTTACTTTTTTTCCTCAACAAAATAAAATTTAGAAAGACATAATAAAAATATAAAAGACTAAAAATAGAAGAGAAACTAGAGAATACATTTCTATTTCTACTAGAAAACTTACATTACTAAAAAACATACAATACTACTAGAAAACTTAGCATAAAGAAACTCTCTACCCCCTCCCCTCCAACTCCCCACTTTTACAATATTAACATAAGACCTATTTATGGTACTTGGAGTATGGTAGAGGCCAAATATATAATGGAGGTGTTAAACAATCAAGTGGTATGCTAATTGTCAAGAGTTGGTAAGTTGTTACACCAAATCCTTTAAATTCTCACCTACCTGATTGAATTGCATTTTTAGGTTGAATACAACCAGATTGTGATGATGAGTAAATAACAAAAGTTGTAGATCTTTCTGTGCTTATATATTTTCATATGCCATTTGTCAAATTTGGCAGCCGAAAGAGAGATATGGTCAAATTACCAAATCTTGTCCAAGAGCCATCTTTTAACATCAGCAACACATTGCAACATATGTTTTTACCGTTTTGATATATTTTCTCACCATCTTACCTTTAGAATATTTACCTCTTGTGTATCCAAATTTCAGACCAAAATTAATTTGGGCTTAAAAGATACGACCCAATTGGTAAAATAAGTCAGGATTGGGTTGAACTCTTATCCAAATTTTTGGTGATCCCTTATGTATAAACACTTATCCGATGGTTTTTTTGCTATAATTAAGACTGACTTGGGCTACACTTCCAACTAAAAGGTTGTAATTCTATTTCTAAACTTTCAAATGAATCAAGATTCAGGTCCATAGGATTTTTGAACATAGAGTTATGCCTAAAATACAAAAATTATACAAGTTTGGAAACATACTTCTTTTGAAATAATGCAAGCCCAAATATCACTTGGAAAGTTCAAGTGATTTCTTGTATATATTTTGATCTACACATGATGGACTTATACAAAAATACTTCTTTTCTTCTAAATGTTATGCTTCTTTGATCCAATGAAATATTATCTCTTAACTTGTTCATAACACGTGTTGTCTTTTTTAGTTTTTATTTTTGCTATTTTTGCTATTTTTTTGCTTATTAATTCCCCAACACTAAACATTAATAAAACTATAATATTAATAAGAATAAATTAAGGAAAGTATAAAGGGTTTTGATACAAAAATATGTTAAAATATGCACTTATCAAATTCTCCCACACTTAACCGTTGCTAGTCCTTGAGTAAGCCTAAAACCGACCTAAACTAATCAACTTTCATAGCAAATCACGATTGCATTTAGCTTATGCAGCAAGCCTTTAAACCCGTAGGTGGCCCATAGATGATGAGTTATAGTTTGGTTAGAGTTTCCAGTGATGATACCTACAAACACCTATGATAACTATATTCCAACTATTATTCTCAAGGAGCAATAAAGTAATATGGAAATGAAATCAAACAAGTATTGAATCTTACTCTTAGTCATTCAAAAGTCAATACATTTCCATAACAAGCATACTCAAGTATGTGTATGGATGGTTAATGTCAATAGTGATGAAACTATGTATGCTTCAAACAAAGTGAATTCTCATAGAACCTTACAAAAACCATCATCCAATCTCTAATGGAAGAGTTAAACATCATAAGCTCTTTCTTTGGTACAAATCTTCACTACATAGAAGGTACCAAACAAAATCAAAAGGTCTTCAATAAAGATTGTAATGGGGCTAAAGGGTAGTGATATGACTATGAAATAAAAGGATAAGATGCAATAAATGTTCTAAAAACTTTATGAAATTAGAGACACAAAGTTTATCGATGAAGAATTCTCAATATCCACGAATTTCAACACCGGGGTCTATTGTTATTGAATTGGGCCCCTTATTTATCATTTTTTTTCATCTTGCAACATCTCATTTTTAATTGCAACTCGTAATATTTTTAGCACTTTGCAATGTTTTTCCTTTTTCTTTATTTTTATTTTTATTTTTTTTAAGAGAAACTCCCCCACTATCTTCTATTTCAACCTAAATTTCTTTTTCAAGCTCATCCTATCAATGGAATGTCTCATAAACTCCAAATTATTTTTAGAACAAGGGTCGGATAATAGTGTATTTAGGCTATGTAAAAAGATATGGTTACCACAAAAAATTATTTATTTATTGAAAGGCTCAAAATGGCTCATTTGGGGGATGTTCTCTTAGAATATCACATGGAGAACAAGATCATTTAGCAATGGTGCTAGAAAACCTAATGGCTTAATTATTTTTCAAGTGGTGCTCTATCAGTCGTTCGCATCGACAAACCAAAATAAAAAGTTCTAGTACTCAACCCCTATATATTGAAAATCTAAGTGATGATTCGAGTGATGGCACAAGAACTTCCTCTTTTGACATGCTTGTCTTCACACTAAATAACATAACTATTTGTGCAAAAAAATTTGAGAATAATTATTGCAAAAATATATTAACCAAAGAACAACATCAAAGTCCAAAACAAGACCCATCATCAATCTAATCATATTATTCATGCTTAATTTTTATCATTGAAGTTGGAAGAATCTCTACGACTAAAAAAAATTTGGTATTTCACAAACTTTTGTTAAAAACTTCACACACTTACCATGTTATGCACAAAAAAAAAAATAAAAAAAAATAGCGGTGCATCTCAAGATTGTTACAATTACCTTTTACTCTACCACATTTTTGCATGGTCTCAACGGACCCAACAGAAAAAACACTTGAATTTTTTTTTGAAGAAATTAATAGAAAAACACTTTGAACACACAAGTTATGATATCAACTATACTTCCCCCAACCTAAACGAGACATTGTTCTCAATGTTGAAAATAGATAGAAAAGTAGCTTTTAAAAGATATCACCTGAAGTGTGGCTTATTGAAAAAATAAAGATGAGACAACACAAAACACACACTATTAAATGAAACCAATAACAATAAGTATCACAGACTAAGAGTCAAATTCATTTTGCATTTTCGACCATTGTTCCTATTGGACCAATCCACACAAGCCAAGGTTGGATCAAGTTCTGGCACATATGCTAGAAGTTTATCAATTACTTGGTTAGGTGTTGGAGTAGAAATGATGATTTTTCTTGCAGATGGTGAAATAATTTTTTTTTCATAGCATGATTTACAAAAAATAGCAAACTATCATAAAAACCATATTTTTGGTGAATGCTGAGTTGTGCCAAGAGACAACTTGGAATAATTCTTCTAGTGTGCCAAAATCGCCAAGTAGAATGATGAATGCATCTGCATTGTTTAACATATTAGGCATTATGTCCTGGCTATGTGACACTTTGAGCTCATCTTCGATGGTCATACATGTAATTTTCTGTACTATTAAAGGTTTTAGGATAACTCCTAATACTTTGACTTCTCCTACATGAGCAGAAGTACCAACACTTCCATGTGAGTAGAATAAATTAACCCCAGACTACGTCATTCATACACTAAATAAATTTTTCTTTCTGCTAAATTTTTTACCAAAGTTATCGGTTGCCCTTATAAATTTACCATTGTTTCCTAGACTGTATCCACAAAAAACACAAATGCAGTTGATTTTGTAAGTGGAAGAGACTTCTATTTTTTTTTTTCTTTTTGATAGTGAGTTGTGCAAAAATGGACTAAGTACGGTGTTATTTATTCGGTGTGAATGGGGAATGCATTTATTGTATTACTTTTTCTTTTGTCAGAAAGTTTGAAAATAAGGACACACAAAATTGAAAAATTACCTACTTACATATAAATATAAATGTAATTGTGATTGTGGTTCACATCTTCCTCTGGTTTTACATCCACTAATGGCTTAAACGCCCTCAATAGATCAAGGATATGTCTTCCATCCAGTTTTCTTATAAACTGATAAATAGGGTCTTTTAATATCAGATTTTCAAGACTATAAAGCTCATATTCAGTTCGAAAGTGATCTCATAAATCAAGAATTACACGTTGTACTAATCCACATGAATTCATCTCAAGAGTCAATATAATGTCATCTAAAGACTCCTTACTCAGTCCATCCATAATGAATTTAAGTTTACCTTCTCGAATTTGAGAAACCATTCCTAAGGAATGACAATTGGTGTTGCAAGTCCATCTAGTACATTTGTGATAAACTTTCATTTTTTTCGCCCTTCGTCTTTTGGATATGTGCTTTTACCAAAACCAAACATGTATTTAGTAAGCAAAATTTGAAACTCATGCGAAAACTCATCTACTCTTACCTTTGCATCAATTATCCATTATATGTGCATAACCATTCTTAATCTTTCAATCCTGATTTTATAAATTTTTAAATTTGCATTTTTAGGAAGAAAAGGAAATCCTTTCTTGAAAGTTAGAAGAATGTCACCCATTTTGAAAAGAACAAGAAAAGACAATGAGAAAAGCAAAAAAAAATTATATAGAGATTTTAGTTGTTTGGGGAGCTGATAAGTCCGACTTTAACAGCCACAGAGTACCATTATCCACCACTTAACTGGAAAAAAAAAAATTAAAAATAAAAAAGTGTTCAAAACAAATAATGTCAGAGAAAATAAGTATATATATACACAACACTAATCATAATAAGGGTTAGAAAGAAAAAAAAATTCCTCTTGTGAAAATTAATTTTCTAGAAATGATTTAACCATTTGTCCATTTACTTTGAATATATTATCATTTCTAGAATTTTCAATGTCAACTACCCTATACGGATATACCTTTTTTACAATAAAATGACCACTCCACATTGATCTCAATTTTTAAGAAAACAAATATAATCAAGAATTATAAAGTAAAACCTTTTGACCAACCTCAAATATTTTTCTTGAAATTTTATTTTCATGAAAATCTTTTATTCTTGCTTTATAAATGTTAGTATTCTCATATGCATCATTTCTCAATTCTTGAAGTTCATTGATTTGCAATTTGTGTAATTTTGAAGTTTCATCAAGATTGAAGTTAAAATTTTTGATTATCCAATAAGATTAATGTTCAAATTCAACAAATAAATGACAAGGTTTTCCATAAACTATCCTATAAGGAGACATGCCTAATGATGTTTTGAAAGCAGTTCTGTATGCCCAAAGTGTATCAGTAAGTCTAAGAGACCAATCTTCAAGATTATGGTTAACTGTTTTTTCCAAAATTTGTTTTCTCTCCATATTTGCAAGTTCAACTTGTCCATTTGTCTTAAGGTGATAAGGGATTGCAACTTTATGTATGATTCCATATTTCCTCGTTAAAGTTTTAAAAATTTGTTACAAAAATATTTTAGCCCATCACTGCTAATAGATCAAAGAATTCTAAATCGACTTAAAATATTTTCTTTGAAAAATTGTATCACTATTTTGTGATCATTATTTTGACAATGAATTGTCTCAATCTATTTTGAAACATAATCTATGGCAACCAATATATAAAGAAAACCCAATGATGATAGAAATTTTCCCATAAAGTCAATACCCTAACAATTAAAGATTTTAATCATTAGGATAGGTATAGGGGCATCAAGTTTTACTTTGAAATAAATCCTAACATTTGACAATTTTCACAACTTTTGCAGAAAGTGTAAGTGTCTTTGAAAAAAGTTAACCAATAAAATCCACATTGCAAGATTTTTGCAGCAATTTTTTTTTTGTTGAAATTTAACCACCACATGCTTCTAAATAACAAAATTTAACAATACTACCTATCTCATTGTTAGTCACACATCTTCAAAAGATTTGATCAGGATAGTATTTGAATAAGTATCGATGATCCCAATAAAAGTTTTTCACCTCAGTCAAAAACTTTTTTTTTATCTTGACAATTTCCATGCGATAGCATCTTTCCTGTCACAAGAAAATTAATAATGTCAACAAACCAAGATAAAATAGAAATATTAAATAGTTGTTCATCAGGTAAAGTGTCATTAACGGATGCGATGTGAAATGAGTCATCACAAACAACTCTCGACAAATGATGAGCCACCATATTATATACTCATTTCTTATCTCGGATCGTAATATTAAATTCCTAGAGTAAGAGAATCTACCTAATCAGTCTAGATTTAGCATATTTTTTTGACAAAAAATATTTCAAAACTACAGATTACTAAAAACAACAACTGGTGAGCCAACGAGATAAGATCTAAATTTGTCTAATGCAAAAACTACAACAAGGAATTTCTTTTTCAGTTGTTGAATAATTTAATTAAGCACTATTTAAAGTTTTACTTGCATAGTAAATAACATATGGTTTCTTCTTTTTTCTTTGTCCCAAGACAGCTCCAACAACATAGTTACTAGCATCAGACATTATTTCAAAAGGTAAATTCCAATATGGAGGCTGCATGATTGGATCAAATGTAAGCATGTCTTTAAACTTAACAAAAGCATTTTCACAATTTTTAGTCTATTCAAAAATAGTGTCTTTTGTTAGAAGATTACCCAAAAATTTAGATATTATACAAAAATCTTTGATAAATCTTCTATAAAAACCAGCATATCCTGAAAATGATCTTAACTCATTCACGGTCTTTGGTATTAGCAAATTGGTAATTAACTTAATTTTAGATTTGTCAACCTCAATATCTTTCGATGAAATAATGTGTCCAATAACATACCAGATGTTATCATGAAATGACATTTCTCCCAATTGAGTACAAGATTTTTTTCTTTTTACCTAATCAAAATCTTTTCTAAATTAGATAAGCATTCATCAAATGAGTTACCAAAAATAGAAAAATCGTTCATGAACACTTCAAAAAAACATTCAATCATGTCACTAAAAATACTAAGCATGCATCATTAGAATATAGTTGGTGTATTACGTAATCCAAAAGGCATCTTTCGATATACAAAAGTACCAAAAGGACATGATAAATTATTTTCTCTTTACTTTAAGTGCAATTACAATTTGATTATACCTATAATATGCATCTAAAAAGTAGTAAAATTCATGTCCCGCAACTCTTTCTAAGATTTGATCTACGAAAGGTAATGGAAAATGATATTTTCGAGTAACTAAGTTGAGTTTCTTATGGTCAATGCATATTCACCAATCAGTAACAATCCTACTTGAAATTATTTCATCATTTTCATTCTTAACTACAGTAACTCCAGATTTATTAGGTACAACTTGAGTAGGACTTATTCATTTGCTATCAGAAATAAGATAAATGATTCTATTATCTAAGAGTTTAATGACTTCATTTCTCACTACTTCTTTCATATTAGAATTTAGCCTTCATTGCATTTCTTTAGAAGGTTTAGCATTTTCCTATAGATAGATGCTATGCGTGTAAATTAAAGGACTAATATTTTTAGTGTCAGCAATAGTCCTTTCCAAAGCATTCTTATGCATTTTCAGAGTTTCGATCAACTTACCTTCTTAAGATGCATCAAGTTTGGAAGAAATTATTACTAAAAAAGTCTCATTCTCACCCAAGAAAGAGTATTTCAAATCAACTGGAAAATGTTTCAAATCAACCACAGGAGCTTTAATACTTGATGGAATAAATTTTACTGTTGATGATGAAAGTTTATCAAACCTTCGCTTCCAAAAATATTTTTCTTGTACCTGCAAAAATTCAGAGAGAGTATTAACATGTGCCTTTTTACAAATACTTTTACTTTCAAAACAAGTCTCCAAAGGATCTGAAGAGTTAGTGATAGTAAAATATTCATGAACAAGTTTCTCAATTGAATCTATTTTCTGTACTTCGACATCTTCTGCAGGTTGCTTACAAACATTAAACACATTTACTTCCAAAGTCATATTTTCAAATGATAACTTCAAAATACCATTTGTACAATTGATCAAAGTATTTGAAGTTTCAAGAAAAAGACAACCCAAAATGATAGGAATTTGTGTATGTGTTTGCGCAATGGGCTCTGTGTCCAAAATAATGAAATTAACTGAAAAATAAAACTTATCAATGTGTACCAACACATCTTCTACTACTCCATTTGGAACTTTAATCAAATAGCTGGCTAGTTGGAGTACAACATAAGTTATTTTAAGTTCTCCCAAACATATCTGTTCATAAATTGAGAAAGGTAGAAGATTTACACTAGCACCAAGATCAAGCAAAGCACGCTTTATTCTAGTGTTTCCTATAATACATGAAATGATTGGAAAATCTGGATCTTTGTACTTGGGTGGAATGAATTGTTGAATGATTGAACTAACACTTTCAGTTAAAAATGTCTTCTTTTGATTGTACACAAATCTTTCAAAAAATTGACATAAGGTGGAACTTGCTTGATTGCATCTAACAATAGAATGTTAATATTGACTTGTTTAAAAACTTAAAGATTTTAGCGTTTGAGTTTAATTTTTGAGTTGGTTGCAATCTTTGAGGAAATGGTGCTGGAGGTAAATATTTTTCTTTTTCATTATTTTCAAACTTACCTTCATCATCAAAACTATTTTCATTCTTTATTTCTAGAGGTGGATTAGAGACATTCTCCTTGGAATGAATAGTCATATCAATAACTTTTTCATTATAAAGAGTTGTGACCAAATTAGCCTCCTTGATTGAATTTTCACCTGAAGAAGAAATATGACACTGAATGGAAGGATTAGGTTTAGGTTGAACTAGAAACTTACCTTTATCCTGAGTGCGCAAAAAGGCGGTTAATGTTGAAAGTGTGTTTTTGAACTTATTAATGGCTTGTGAAATCTGATTATTGATGTCTGTTTGTTCATTTATAAATACTTGCAAAGTGTCCTCAAGGGATTTTGTAGGTGGAGTTGGATAAGAAGGAAAGTTTGTGAATGTATAGGTTAGGCATGGTTATTATCTCTCCAACTAAAATTGGGATGATTTCTCTATTGTGGATTGTAAGTTTCAGAATATAGAGAATGAAAAGGTTTTTTGAATGTGTTCGTGAAATTTGCTTATATTGGAATGTTTGGACATTCATTGGTAGAGTACCCTATAAGTTCACAATTGCTAAAAACTTCTTCCTCTTGCACATATTTGATTTTCTTTAATTTTTTAAGTACCATGGCTTCAATTTTTTTTGTTAAAGTAGCAATCCTAGCATTTAGATTATATTCTTGACTAAGATAATATTTTCCTTTATTACTATTAGCAAAATTAAATCTGATAGAACCTTCGAAATAGTTAACACTATGCTGTAATTGAGATTTTTCTGCCAAATGGTTTAGATATTCTAGGGCTTCATAAGGTTCTTTATCAAGAAACTCACCATTATACATTGTTTCAACAAATTATTTTTTTTGAGTTAAACCATCATAAAAGAAACTAATTAAGCTCCATTTTTCAAAACCATGATATGGGCATGAATTCAACAAATTTTTAAATCTTTCCAAACATTGAACGAAAGCTTCATTAGAATTTTGAGAAAAAATTTAAATTTGTCTTTTCAAACCATTAGTTTTATGAGTTGAAAAGAATTTTTTCAAAAATTCAGATTGCATTTCTTGTCAAGTGTCAATTGACCTATGTTTTAAATAATTAAGCTAAGGTTTTGCTTTATCTTTTAAAGAAAAAGGAAATAATTGAAATTTAACAATTTCATTTGTGCAAGTTTGATCATCAAAAGTGGTACATACTTCATCAAATTCTTTTATATACAAATAAGGGCTTTCAGAGTCTAAACCATGAAAATTTGGAAGTAAATGGATTATACCTGGCTTGAATCAAAAGTTATTTGCATTGAGAGAAAAAATAAAACAAGAAGGAGAAGAATTTCGAGGAGGTTGCAAGTAATAACGCATGGTACACACATGTTGATTTTCATTTCTATCCTGAACACTTTTATTTTTAGTCATGGTGAAATGTGTGCAGGTGATTCAAACAAATTTCCAAACAAAGTCTTAGAATTATTTATAACTAAACACTGAGAATTATGACTACGATACCATATAACCATATAATCATAAAAAAGAAAATAAACACATAATATTTACAAAGAATAAATATTTACAAACCTGAAAACTTATATTTCTATCCCCGTCAACAACACTAAAAACTTGCTATAACTTTAAAGTTGCAAACCCAAGTGCAGATTGTGTTAAATAATATATTTTTCGTGAGTCCAATGTCGATCCACAAGAAAGTTGTTTGAAAAATTCAAGATTATATTTCTAAAAAAAAATGAGGTTTATGTGATACAGAATATATAAAAAAATAATGTATATTATAACTAAAGAAAAATCAAAGTAATAAAAGTATTGAGGATTAGAGATCCACTCTTAAGTTTTGGATAGACAAACGATTATGTATTATTTTTACCTCTCTTAATTGCCGCTAATAGAATCTATACATAATGAAGGTTTCAATTGAAAGATATTATCAAATAGCTCATGCAATAAGGTAATCATGATATTGCCATCTTATTTGTAAATTATCTCTTAACGCCAATATTTATTTATGGGATCAAGTATTTATGCATACATTTGTCTACAACAAATCAAGGTTTTATATTAGCGGTTGATGTAGTAAAACCAAACACCTAGTTAAATGAACCCAAGTATTTGTTGTGCCACTGATGATACATAAATCAAGAAATATCACAAAACAAGTAGGGTTTAGATCAAAACTCAAAACAATAATACAACATACTTAAATATTTTCTACCCTTATAACCATTCCTATTCTTCCATTAAGAGGTTCACTATTTTTCCTCAATAAAATAAAATTAAGAAAGACATAATAAAAATAGGAAAGACTAAAACTAAAACAGAAAATAGAGTATATATTTCTATTACTACTAGAAAACTTACATTACTAGAAAATATACAATATTACTAGAAAACTTAGCCTAAAGAAATCCTCTATTCCTTCCCCCCTCCCCCACTTTTACAAGTTTAATACAAGGCCTATTTATAATACTTGGAGTATGCTAGAGGCCAAACATATAATGGAGGTGTTAAACAATCAAGTGGTATGCTAGTTGCCAAAAGTTGGTAAGTTGTTACATCAAATCCTCTAAATTCTCACATGCACAATTGAATTGCATTTTTAGGTCGGATATAGCTAGATTTTGATGAGTAAAGAACAAAAGTTGTCGATCTTTCTGTACTTATATATTTTCATATGTCATTTGTCAAATTAGGTTGTCGAATGAGGGAGATATGATCAAATTACCAAATTATATCCAAAAGTCATCCTTCAACATCAGCAACACATTGCAGCATATGTTTTTACCATTTTGATATATTTTCTCACCATCTTGTCTTCAGCATATTTACCTCTTGTATATAACATATACAGAGTTCAACCCAAAATCAATTTGAGCTTAAAAAATATGACCCAATTGGTAAAATAAGTCAGGACTAGGCTGAACTCTGATTCGAATTTTTGGTAATCCATTTTATACAACCACTTGGATGAATTTTATGCTATAATTAAGACTGAATTGGGTTGCACTTTCAACAAAAATGTTGTAATTATATCTCTTGGTTTTCAAATGAATCAAGATTTAGGTTCATAGGGCTTTTGAACATAGAGTAGGAAATCTACCTTCGTAGAAAATCACGATTGCATTTAGTATATTCAGCAAGTAGGTGGCCTATTGAGGATGAGTTATAGCCTCGTTAAGGTTTCCAGCAGTGATACCCACAAATATTTATGATAACTGTCTTCCAATTATTATTCCCTCACTTAACTTTTACTTGTCCTCGAGCAAGTTTAAAATAAACCTAAACTAATCCACTTTCGTAGAAAATCAAATTGCATTTAGCATATGCAACAAGTATTTAAACGCCTAGAAGGCCCATAAAGGACGAGTTATAGTCTCGTGAGGGTTTCTAGTGGTGATACCCACAAACACCTGTAACAACTAACTTCCAACTATTATTCTTAGAAAGCAACAAAATAATATAGAAATAAAATCAAACAAGTGTTGAATCTAACCCTTAGTCATTTAAAAGTCAATACATTTTCACAATAAGCATGCTTAAGTGTGTGTGTGAAAAGTTAATATCAACATTGACGAAATCATGCATGCTTCAAACAAGTGAATTCCCATAGAATCTCACAAAAATCATCACCCAATCTCTAATAAAAGAGTTAAATATCATAGGCACCACACACCGAAGGCACAACACGAAATCAAAAGGTTTTCAACAAATGTTGTAATGGGCAAAATGGTAGTGATGTGACTAAAAAATAAAAGGATATGATACAACTAAGGTTCTAAAAATTTCATGGGATTAGAGACAGAGTTTATCAATGAAGAATTCTCATACTCCACAATTTTTGACACTAGGGCCTATTGTTATTGAATTGGACCCATTTTTATCATTCTTATTGATTTTGCAATATTCCAATATTTTCAACACTTTGCAATTTTTTTTTATTTATTTTTGTTTTCGAAACGAAACTCTCCCACACTTATCTTCTATTCCAACCCAATTTTTTTTGCAAGCTCACCTTGTTAATGGAATATTTATTAAACTCCAAATTACTTTTAGAAAAAGATTAGGATAATAGTATATTTAGGTTAAGTAAGAAGTTATGGTTATCAAAAAAAATGCTTGTTTATTGAAAGACTCAAAATGACTCACTGTGGGGGATGTTATCTTGGAACATTATATGGGAAATATGTTGATTTGACCATGGTGGTAGAAAGCCTAATGCCTTAATCTTTTTTCAAGTGGTACTCAATCACTCGTTCCCTTTGACAGACCAAAAGAAAAAGTTCTAACACTCAGCCCCTTAATGTCGAAAATTCAAGAGATGATTAAAGCGATGACATAAGAACTACATATTTTAACATGCTTGTCTTCATACCGAATAACATAACTATTTGTACAAAAAAATTGAGTATAATTATTACAAAAAATATTTTAACCAAAGAACAATATCAAAGTCCAAAACAACATCCATCATCAATCAAGCCACAATAACCGTATTTAATTTTAATCATTGAAGTTGGAAGAATATCGATGACTAAAAAAAATTGACAATTCATAAATTTTTATTAAAAATTTCACAAACTTGCCATGTTATGCCAAAAAAATAGGGGTGTGTCTCAAGGGTGTTACAGTTACCCTTTACTCTACCACTTTTTTTCATGGTTTAAACTGGACCTAAAAGAAAACATGCTTGAATTTAAAAAAAAAAAAAACTAGAAAAAAAACACACAAGAAATGATATCAACTATCCCCTTCTCCAACCTAATTGAGACATTGTCCTCAATATCACCTGAAATATAACTTATTGAAAAATGAAGTTGAAACAACATAATATATACACTAATAGTTGAAACCTTTAAGGATAAATTTCAGAGGCTGAGAGTCAAATTAATATTATGTTTTCAACCATTGTCCTTGTTGGACCAATCCACATGAACTAATTCATTCAATCAAGTTCTGGCACATATGCTAGAAGTTGATCAATCAGTTGGTTAGGTACTGGAGAAAAAATGAGAATTCGTCTCTCACAAACGGTGAAATAAAATATTTTTCTACATCATGGTCTACACCATTCTTGTATACTTTATATTTTTTTTTATTTGCTCTAACTCTAAAAATTAAAACAAGCTTCTTTATAGATGGAGATAAGGGTAGTGAGAATTTCCTCAAAGAAAAAGGAATAATGAAGTTGCTACATCATATTCCACTTGGTTTCATGCCAACTTCCTCAAAGGAAAAGGAGAATAAAGTTGCTATGCACACCATTATAATTTCGAAAAATACTAGTTTTCATATAGAGATGGGACACATGAAAATAGGTAATTTCATTGTAATTTCCTAAAAGAAAAAAGGAGTAATAAAGTTGAGATGGTTTCTAAAAAATACCATGAGAACTAGAGAGTAAAGTTGCCGCGTATACAATTTTCAATCCAATCTAATTAATTAGTGCTTAGTTTACACCAAAGTAAGGACAAAAAAGAAGGTAGTTTAGAAAACTTTGTGAATATCTTAATCCATGGAATTTAGATTTGCACGGAGGCAATCTGAATCTCATAGAATTTCAAGTCATGGAGTGGGGTGGAGAGTGCTTTTTGTACACGCGGCATTTTGTATTTTATGCAGTTGAGTAATTTTTGAAATTGCAAACATAAAAAAAATAAAAAAAATAAATTTTAACTTTGAAATTCTCTTTAATTATACTCAAAATAATCCGTCTTTATAAAAGGTTATTTGAGAGTAGTTTTTTAAATTAAAAACATTAAAAAATAAGAAACAAAATTTAAACTTTGAGTTCTCTTCAATTATTCACAAAATATCTCAATTTAACACTTGATAGTATTATATATTTAAAAAAAAAAAGAAATGAGGGATCAAATTCTTAATTTAAGCCCATCTTCAACAATTTATATAATATTGCTATACTTTTATGAAGATTACTTGTTAAAATTTAATTTTTAACAATATTACGAAATAAAAGAAAGATCAATTTAAATTTTACCCTCCTCAATTGATAAAGAAAGTCCTAATTTTGATATGAGAAAACAATGCATAGTATTTGAAAAAACATAATTTTTTAAATATATATATTTTAAAAATAATTAAAAGATTGTATGTAATGTTTAAGCCGTATTTACTAAGACAGAGGATAAACTGAATTTTGTTGCATAAAACAAGTACATAACTTTTTAAACATTAAATGAGGTCTATTATTATTTTTTATGATAACTTAATGCATTTTAAGATAACTCCTTTAATATTTTTTTTAATATATGACTTCAGTATTATTAAAGATTTTATAATTTTAAGTTTTTTAATTTCATTTTGAAAATCATATATTTGATAATTTGTGAACCGTTTACAAATATAAAAATCATAAATACTTTTTATGTACAAACACTAATCAATAATATTTTTTATATAATTGAAAAAAATTTAATTTTTTTTCTTTTGATTAATGAATACTTTTTATGTCATTGAAAGAACTTCAAAGTTTAATTTTTAGTTACTAATTTTTTTCTTAAAAAAAAAAATATGTAGTGTATTGAAAGTTATGCTTATTTTCCCAGAAAAAGTATAGGGATATAGGTATTTTAGTTTTTAATTAAACTATTATTGGATCTTTAATCAAATAATACTACGTAGAAGGTCTTTGGCAAAATTTTTACTTTAAAAGGGTGACGTTAAAACTCCAAGCTTCAGTAGAGGTAGATACAATAACCCTTGAGTTAATTACTGCTTACTTTCCACGTTCCAAAAGGATTGCCAACGGAAATTGTATTTGCGTGGAATACTAGAATTAGGATGTGGCTATAAGCAATAAAATAAGTGAAAATTATTATGCATGAGTTTTTAATTATTGCTAAATTAATATATGAGTTTTTATAAATATTCAAAATAATGCCCAATAGTTGTTATTAATGTCAAACGAAAACATTAGTTTTTACAAATAATGCAATCGAGTTTTACCATAAACGTGAAATTAATGCATATTGGATGGACTCCGTTCACACATAATGTTTTGCAATGACGGATATACCCTTTCAAATTATGTATCCATTTAATTTTTAATGGTATTTTCATATGACTCGATATTTCCTACCACCATTAAAATACAAATCCACAATTCTGAAATAATCATCAACCATATAAAATATATAGATATTCATAATTTAATAATGAAATGAAAAACTAAATACAGTTGAACAGGGAATTATAGTTTTGAAAATTAAAACTTATGAAATGATATTTTAAATTTAATGTCTAAAAAATTTGATTTCAGAGAAATATTATAGAATAAGTGAGTTCTGTTAAAAAATGTCAAATTATTTATATTAGATAGATTTCATCGGGTTCTCCATCTCAAAAACATTTCACCGGAAGTCCTTGTGCATGAGTGGCGAAAAGTGCCTTGTGTGCACGGGTCATTTTGGTGTTCGGGTGTAGGGGATTATGCGGTCGGATTTGGGCACTTTGAAAATAGAAATTCAATCGACCCAATATTTACAGCTTGACAAAAGATCAACCAAAAGCTATACATTTATTTTTTAAAACTGAATTCGGGTTGGTTGAGTTCATTTGTTTAGCAAATGGGTTAACGGGTTACCAAAAACTTTATTATATCCCTCACAACTCAACTTATTTATAATTATAACTCAAATATATATTAATAATTAGTAAAAAAAAAAATACTTGTTCTTGCAATTTAAATAAATAATAGTAATTTGAGCTTAATATTTAGAAAGATCCAATTTAATCAATTTAAGTCCAAGAGCTTGTGATACTGTTAGAGCAACTATAAATACCTCTACTTGGTTCATTCTTGAGGTATATAAAATGTATTTGCACTTGCGCACTTTACATATTTTATGCATATTCTTGATATTCTTTGCTCAATACCGACTTGATTGTTGAAGGGTAATCGCGGGGCAAACATCAACACCTCTAATAGTATGACAAGCAGGAGCCCATTGCTCAACTAGTTATTTTGGAGACAAGTTGACTTCCATCAATCCAACAGTAAGCTTACCACATTATTTTAACACCATATGTTGGAACTCCTTGACGCTAATAATGTAGATGAGATCGAAAGCGATAGAAGCCAGCGCACAGGCCACTCGTCATGTCTTCGTGATGGTCAATGGTCGTGGAACAGATGAGCATCAAAAGCTTACCCCTTAACATGATGCAGCACTAGGGCAACACGCTCTTGGTAGAGCAAAGGTATTACGAATCACACAAGAAGCTTTGTCAGCTATAATAGATAATGCATCGGTAAGAGCTGTAGCAAGACCAGCGCCCTCATATGCTGAGAATCATTGTAGAAATGAGCCCTGGCAGTCTTCCAATCGAAGCAAGAAATCATCCCCCACTCTAAGAAAGATGAGATAAGGTTGGATGGATTAATATGGAAGAAAGCTAACACTCGAGAGAAGGTTAGCAGTCGAAACTCACTCCTTGAAGAGGACGGGAGATAGAAATTATCCGAAGGAGAGTGAACCCGCACAATGCACAATACAATCCCAATGAGGTCAAGAGGACACACAAAGGATTACCTTCCAATAGGGGCATCTTCCGTCAGGAACCTCGCCAAGTTCATGGTGGCGAGATAAAATAACATCTTTTGCTACCAACACTTGAAGTCAACTCTAGTGAATTTCTCCACTTTCTCATGCTGGAAGCTGGAGGCATTATGACCGAATTGGAGCTAGTAGCTACTCTATTTAGTACTCCGGATGGTGGATCCCAAGTAGCATATATTTGTTTTAAGATTATTTGTGTATGTACTGTGAAAAAGAGATTGAGAATATCCAGAATGAAGTAAGGTATGCACTAAACAAATCTCCTTAAGATAGATTTCATCCCCTATATTAGTGCTATAGGAACTTGGATGTCTATATTTCAAGATACAACACTTCTACAAGACTTAGTATAGCGCTATACTAATTTGGTTTAGTGAACAAAAAATTGATCATATTCTTATTCAAAGAATATTAAAGAAAACTAAATAATCGAATAAAAGATTTTTAGTAGAAAGGCCGAAAGAGAGAAACAATTGACTTAGAATTGATTAGAGTGAGTTGGATTAAAATCTGGGATCCCTATATAGAATTATGGGTGTCCATTCATGATTAGTTATGTCCCTTGGTCCGGATCAATTTGGACTGTAGGATCGAACCTCTTTAGATCTAGTCGCGATTAAGTGGTCCAAATTGCATCCTTCTATGAAGATCTATAATCCTTCCACAATTCTTACCATGCACCTCTACCAAGTGGATGGTTGTATCCTGTCACTCATGCTCCGTCAGTATTAAGGACCAATTACAACCATCCGTACATGCCTCATTAGCATCTGTGTGAACGATCACGTCTAATCGGCACGCAACCATATAGTATCATGCCACACAATCACCAACTGAACTTTTTTGTCATATCATGTGCCATGTAGAGCAACTCCACCATGTCACTGAGCTATTGAATCGAACCCCTGTTCTATTTTCGTTAGCATCCATGTGAACGATCACATCCACTCGACACCCAATCGATAGTATCATGCCACACAGGCACCAATTGGACTTTTTTACCACATAGAGTTACTCTGCCATGCCACCGAACTACTGAATTAAACCCCAGTTCTATTTTAAAAAAATTTAAGGCTCCTCATCTCCTCACGACGATGCAAAGTGAA
The DNA here is from genome assembly GCA_019321725.1 of Paulownia fortunei. Taxonomy (NCBI): domain Eukaryota; kingdom Viridiplantae; phylum Streptophyta; class Magnoliopsida; order Lamiales; family Paulowniaceae; genus Paulownia; species Paulownia fortunei. The sequence continues at coordinate 13,879,858 of CM033123.1, forward strand.
AAGTGAGCCTCTTGATGAACATTTAAAAGTGCAAGTTTTAGAGAAATTGGCATAACTTTTGATTCTGAAATGGTTTTAGGTTAATTCTTGAGGCTATGGACTGATAAGTCATTCATCTATAAGTTCATGCAAACTTTGGATCCCATACTAAATATGTAAGGATCAAATAAATTAGATTACAAGTGGTTGTACAAAATGAATCACCAAAAATTTGAATCAGAGTTAAGTCCAATCTTGACCTATTTTATAAATTGGGTTATATCTCTTAAACCAAAATTGATATTGGGTTAAAATTTAGATATATTATACAAAAGATATAGATAAACAAGTTTGATGAAGACAATATGGTGAGAGAAAATGTCAAAATGGTCAATAAATATATTGTAATGCTTTGCTGATATAGACCATATCTCCCTCATCCGACAACCAATTTGACAAATCATATATTCAAATATATCAACAAACAAATATCTACAATCTTTATTCTTTACCCATCATCAAAATCTGATTGTATCCGGTCTAAAAATTTCAATTGAGTAGTTGAAAATTTAGAGGATTTGGTGTAACGACTTACCCACTTTTGACAACTAGCATATCATTTGATTGTTTAACTCCTCCAATATATATTTGGCCTCTACCATGCTTCAAGCATTACAAATAGGCCATGTATTAAGCTTGTAGGAGGGGGGAGAGGGTTTCTTTAGGTTAAGTTTTCTAGTAGTAATGTAAGTTTTCTAATAGTAATAGAAATGTGTTCTCTAGTATTTTTTATCTTTACTACTTTTATTATGTCTTTATAAATTTTATTTTACTTAGAAAAAATGGTGAACCTCTTAATAATGGAAGAAGAATGGTTATAAATGTAGAAAATATTTAAGTGTGTTATATTATTGTTTAATTTTTTATCTAAACCTACTTGTTTTATGGTGATTTTTAAATTATGTATCACTAATGATACAACAAATACTTGAGTTCATTTAACTAGATATTTAGTTTTACTATACTAATCGTTAATGTGAAACTTTGATTTGTTGTAGACAAAAGTGTGCATAAATACTTGATTTCATAAACAAGTGTTGCCGTTAAGAGATAATTTTCAAATTGTAAAATAATATTATAATTTCTTTATTGCATGAGTTATTTGATAACGTTTTCCCATTGGAATTTTCATTATGTATGGATTGCAATAGTGACGATTAAAAGAGGAAAAAAGAATAAATAATTATTCCTCTATTCAAAACTCAAGAGTGGATCCCTAATTTTCAATACTTTTAGTACTTTGGTTTTTTAGATATAACATACATTAGTTTTTATATATTCTAAATCAAAAAAAGCCTATTTTTGTTTTTTTTAGAAATATAATCATGAATTCTTCAAACAACTTTCTTGTGGATCAATATCAAACTCACGAGAAATTTATTACTTGACACAACCTACACTTGGGTTTGCAACCTTAAAGTTGTACTATCTCTAAAGTGCCTAATTCAACCTTTGTGACGTGCGTGCATAGGCTCGAGAAGTGCTTCGCACCACCCTCGTAACTTCTTGAAACTAGCTAAACTACTAAAATGCACCATAAGAAGAGTTATATTTTTTTACTTTTCTTTTTAAATGAAATTTTATATATATAAGACAAACTTATTTTGCTTTTCCAGCATGATATACACTCCCATACTAAAAGACACTTATTTAAAGTTTAGAAACTTATTCATTCACATGCAAGCTTTGATTGTGGGATACCCCATAATTCCAACAAGGAAACTACCAACCGCACACACATTAGGCATTGAAAGAGATTAGCACCCCAAATTTTGTGATGCCCTTTGATATCTCCAATTCTTCATGATTGTGTATGTAGAAGAAGAGACAAATGAGTTTTGGAAGTATTTGGACAGATAAAAGCTCAAACAGAAGTGAGTCATGTGTGTGGTTTTGTCGGCGGAGATTGCAATGACTATAACTTTTTTATCTGAGAGGAATTATAGGATGATCCACATATGTATGTGTACTTTTTTGGAAGACTTCAGCTCCTCATTAATGAACGTTGTGAGGGTCCGCCTTCAACCGAAGTTCCAATATTTCGAGGCCCATGTAGATTTTTCGTTTTTTTGTGTGTTTTTTATCATTTTTGTGTATTTTTTTTTTCATAGTTGTTTTTTGGGCCTGATATTTTGCTACTTGTTTTGGTCATATGATAGGGTATTTTGGATCAAATTTCATAATTTTAAGTTCACTTAATTTTAGGCTTGTTTGATTTAAGTTAGGATCCTGCTATTTAAATACATTCCGAACTCTAGTTTTCATAATTTCTTATTTAGAAAAAAACTTATTTTTTTACAAACAAGTGCTCAATAGATGATATTAACCTTTTATGGCTGTAAACCATAAGTTTACGACTATATGCTCAATATATTTATAATTTCTTTGTCCTAAAAAAAGTAGTTCAGTCTATTGTGTTTATATAAGAAGAATTGGTACAATTAACAATTTAGACAAACTCTTGTTTTTCTTTTATCTTTTCCTTACTAAATTCCAAATATAATCTAAGTATGTATCCTCTTAAGTATTTATACGTGGAAACCGTAGAATAGAAATGTGACAATAATGGATTACAAATCTATGTCTAACATGAACACTCATGATGAAATACAAAAGAGGCAACGACAGATACTTTACAACCAGAAGACCAAATGCTAATTTTGGAACAGGTAGCTAGAAACCTCTCGAAATATACTCTCTCGTACACATGAGTTTTTCTTTTCTCTTGGGAGGTTAAGTTCAGATTCTCATTCTTTAAAGTTCCCCCTTTTGTTGGAACAACTTCTATATTATCTGCAACACTAACTTCAATAAAACCATTGATGGAGTATAGCAGAAATCAAGTTGGAATATGGAGGCTATGAGTTCAATTTAAACTATTGGTCATCATCTTTAAGATATTTTCTCATTGATTCATACTAATAGATATACTTTTATCAATTTTATTAGGCAATTAAAATCAATTATATATAAGTACAGTGGCCTCAATTAAATGGATGCCCATGTAATCAACTTGTGCAATAGATCACAACATAATCCATTAATAAAACGTATGACCCCAAAATATCGAAAAACACTTGTGCAATTGCTTAGACAATTCCTATTCCTACTACAAAAGGTCTGTTCAGGGAATCTTTATTTGAGAGGACCACCTCAGTAGGTAGTGTCTTGCGTATCTACCAATTGAAGTATAAAAGACCACAACAAATTACTGGAGTGCTGAGAAATGATATCTTCTGCAAATAGATAGGAGGTGTTCTTTTTTTAATTTTTAATTTTTAATTTTTATTTTTTTTTGTTTTTTGAGTGAAGGGAGCAATTAAATTATTCATTACAAAGAAATTTATTTCAAATCTAATTAAAACAGAATAACTAACCTTTGGAATGAAGTTGCCAGTCATGACTTAAAGTTCCCACCATCCCATGAAGAATGGACATAAACATCAAGGATATCAGATTCCTGTTGCATTTGCTTTGCACAAGCCACAGCTAAAGGGTTGCAATCGACTAGCTCGATCATATTAAAAGTTCTAGTACGTTTAATTTGCAATGGGATCTCCTCCAATTTGTAGCAGTGCCTAATGATTAGGCGATGAAGCAGTGGGAAGCAGCTATTATCAGCTCTCCAGTGCACCAGATCAGTATCCTCAAGCAGCAGATATTTAAGTCGCGAGAATTCCCCTTCACATGTTTCCCAGTCTGGCCCTCGAAAGGCATAGCATCGCAATTTTAACACTTCAAGATTTGGCAATGAAGCAATCATTCTCATGTATTCCCAGGGATATCCAAAGCCACTCAGACTCAACTTTTTAAGACCTACTGGGAAAATTGTAATAGAAACAGGGGTGGCAACAACCTGAGACCTGAGGTTAGGATTCACAATCACACATTTGAGTGATTCTAGAAAATGGAGATGGGAAATGTGATCAAAGCAGCACAAGGGTTCAGCAGCATCAGACGCCAATTCAATTTGAATTCCTAACTTCTTCAGGTTAGGGAATCTTTCAAGAACCTCGTTGGTACAACTGTGAGAGCTCACATCTGAAAGTGTTTAAGAGGTTTTGTAAGTGAGCGCCATGAGGATCGTCACAAGGAAATGGTATGTTGCTTCCCATGAACTGAAGATGCTTCAATTCTTTCATATCCCATATATCTCCATAGGCAGATACGACAGAGTTCCAGAGGAGTTGATGCTCAGATGTCGACGGACAATAAAGAACTGAAGGTTCCAAAGTTTGGATATCGAAGGAGGGAGGGTTCCGTTACAAGTGAGGGCAAGGTACCTTAGATGAGCTAGTTTCAGTACTTCCATTGGGAACTCGTAGAAACGGGTTGTAAGAGCATCCAGTACCCTGACCAACCTCAAACCAAAACATATTGGTACTGGATATTGATGAGGAGGACCAGTACATAAGAGAGAACGTGTAGTGGATGCACAATGGGCTTCCATTGAGTTGTACACATATTTGATGCCAAATAAAATGCTCTTGTGGATGCACAATCGGAGCTGGCTTTTCATGTCTTCTGCTAAACCATCGGCACAACTATTTAATGTTGAAGGTCAATGTCATCAATTAAATTATTAGGTTATGTGTATTGCAATTTGTGTGGACTCAAATTAATTAGGTTTTTATAATTTATATAAATTCAAATTAATTAGGTTTTTATAATTTGTGCGGTAGAAAATTAATTAGCTCAATTAAATGTGTGGTGTGTATTTCATTTCTTCTTCTATAAATACCCAAGTCTCTGGCCTTGTAAATCATCAAGAAGTAAAGAAGAAAATAAGACTAGTAGTCTTATATATAAGAGTGTAGTCTTGTTAGTTTTGAGTGTTTGTGACAATTGAAAGTTTTCTTTGTAATATATCAAAATTTAATAAAGTTTTTGTTGTGTTTTCAATTTTAGAGTGAATTTTTTTTTCGAAAGATAAAATTTAGAATCATATATTCTAAATTTTTCTCAACATTTGGTATGAGAGCGGTACCGTTTGGGACCGCAGGGGTGTCACATCTCTTGAAATTCTAACTATGTTATGTGGTTGCAGCTTTGACTGAACTTCCACATTAGAAAATATTTCTTGAGATTGTCATTGAGGGAGTTTCTTTGAGTCGTGAGGAGTTCAGTGCTCTGCAAGTTTAGTGTCAAAACTTGTTCGGTAATATAAAAATTCTACCGACACGATGGGAGATCTTCAAGTAGTTGGAGGAGTTAAGAAACTCAACAACCAAAATTACACGTGATCTACGTGCATGTTATCCTACTTGCAAGGACAAGATCTTTGGGAGGTCGTCCGCGGTAGTGAGGCTACATATCCGGCGGCAGAAGATGCAAATGACATCTTGCGAAAATGGAAAATTAAATCAGGCAAAGCAATATTTGCTTTAAAGACCACAATTGAAGAAGAAATTTTAGAACACATTAGTGATGCCAAAACACCAAAAGAAGCATGGGACACTTTTGTTACACTTTTTTCAAAGAAGAATGATGCAAGACTACAACTTCTTGAGAACGAACTATTATCGATGGCGCAACGTGACATGACGATTGTCCAGTACTTTCACAAGGTGAAATCGATATGCCGCAAAATTTTAGAGTTAGATTCAACAGCTCCTATTGGGGAAACCAAGATAAAAAGAATAATTATCCATGGTTTGAGACCCAAATATTGAGGGTTCGTTGCTACTATATAAGGATGGCCGACACAACCATTACTTGTTGAGTTTGAAAATTTACTTGCAGGTCAAGAAGCTATGACCAAGCAAATAGAAGAAGTCTCGCTGAATGGTGAAGAGGAAGCGCTCTACACCAACAAAAGCAAAGGCAGTTTTAAGCGGCACACTAGTAGTGGATATAAAAAGAATGGTGACAAAGTGAAAATTCATCAAGGAAAAGGAGGCTCTCGTCCTGGAGAAGCTTCAAAGAATTGTGGTAATAGTAGAAAGTTCGATGGTGATTGTTACAACTGTGGGAAGCCGGGCCACATGGCGAAAGATTGTTGGATCAAGAAAAAATATATTGAAAGTAATACTGCTACTTCCAATTCTAAGGGAAATAACGAAGATTGTTGGGATGCTGAAGCATTATTCACTACAGTAGAAGAAGAATTAGCTCTCACAGTGACAACATCAGAACAGATTGACTACAAGAATGACTGGATCGTAGATTCGGGCTGCTCAAATCATATGACAGGTGATAAACAAAAGTTGCAAAACCTGTCTGAATACAATGGAGGTCGTGCGATGGTGACAATTGACAACTCAAGGTTACCAATAGCTCACCTTGGTAAGACAATAGTTACGCCTCGATATAATTCTAACCAGGTGCCACTTCAAAATGTTTAACATGTCTTAGGAATGAAGAAAAACTTGCTATCTGTGGCTTAATTAACATCATCAGGCCACTATGTCTTTGTTCGGTTCCCAAGATATGAAGGTTTATCATAACCTTAAAATCTCAGAAACACCAACAATAGAAGGGCGACGATTGGAGTCAGTTTATATAATGTCAGCAGAGTCTGCATATGTAGACAAGACAAGAAGAAATGAGACATCAGATCTATGGCACATGAGGTTGGGTCAAGTTAACTATTCCAACCTAAGTGAGATGGTGAAGAAGTCAATGCTTAAGGAGCTTCCTCAACTTGACGTGCGAACAGACACGATATGTGCGGGATGCCAGTATGGTAAAGCTTATCAATTACTATACAAGGAATCAAAGTTTAAAGCAAAAGAATCGTTATAATTAGTTCACTTTGATGTGTTTGGACCTGTTAAACAACTGTTAATTGGTGGCATGTGGTACATGGTGACATTCATTGATGACTTTTCAAGGTATGTGTGGGTTTTCTTTATGAAAGAAAAATCTGATACATTCTCAAAATTTAAAGAGTTTAGAGAGTCAACTGAAGGAGAAGTGGGAAAGAAAATTCGTTGCTTGCGCACAGATAATAGGGGAGAATATAACTCAAGCAAATTTTCTCAATACCTAAAGGAATGTATAATACGTCATCAGTACACTTGTGCTAATACACCACAACAGAATGGTGTAGTGGAGAGAAAGTACTGACATCTTGCAAAAAAGACCATGATAAAATAGTATGAGATGATTAATTTGGGTCCCATAAAATATTTTCTTGGGATTCCAATTCGCCAATCAAAAGGAGAAATATTAATTTCTCAACAAAAATATGTTGAAAAAGTATTGAAAATATTTCAGATGAATAATTGCAAGCCAATCTCAACTTCGGTTGTAGTTAATGAAAAATTGAAGTTGCATAATGGTGCAACCAAAGTTGATGCAAAGACTTACAAAAGTTTAGTCGGCTCCTTGATCTACTTGAAAAATACAAGTCCTGATATTGTCTATCTAGTCAGCTTGATATCAAGGTTCATGCACAATCCAAACAAAATACACTATACAACAACAAAAAGGATCTTACGATACTTTCAAGGAACTAGAAAATCTAGTATCAAGTATGCTAAAGAGAAAGAAAATAAGCTAATTCGATACACTGATAGTGACTGGGCTAGATCACTTGATGATCATAAAAGTACATCCAGATATGTATTTTGTTTGGGTTCAAAAATAATTGAATGGGCATCTAAGAAACAGGAGACAATATCACTCTCGTTAACAGAAGCAGAATATATCACAGCTTCTGATGCCACTTGTGAAGCAGTTTGGCTCAGAAGAATTTTGACTAATGTTCAGCAAAAACAAGATACTCCCACAATAATTTTCTGTGATAAAATGTCAACTATTGCAATGATAAAAAAATCCAATTTTTCATGCAAGGTCAAAGCATATTGAACTTCGTCATCATTTCATCAGGAATTTTGTAAACGAATAAAAAATTCAACTAGAATTTGTGAACACAAAGGAGCAATTGACAAATAGTTTCATCAAAGCAATCAGTCTTGAAAAGGTAGAGCAGTTTCAGAATGATATTTGAATTATAAATTAAGAGAAGGTATTAAAATAATAATTTGTGATTAGTGGTTGAAACACTAAACCATAATTAATGGAGCATAATGAATGAGGTACAATCGGCCATGGAAATTGATGCATTATGGTGCACTAATGTACTAAGTCTCCCACTTTATTAGTGATAAACTTTGGCAATTACACAGTAGGATGATTGAGGCCTATAAATAGGCAATGTTGTTGATTATTTCAGGGAAGCAATTCGAGAAAAAAATCAAGGAAGAAAAAAAAATAAAAAATAAGGCAAGCAAGGCTATTTGAGAGTACAAAATAGAAATTATATCGAGTGTTATTTGCAATACCAAATAGTAAGCATATTTCTATTACATTTGTAATATTAGTCTTCTATTTATTCTTACCTCTCTCATATTTTTTGATATATTTACATCCTTACACCAATAGAATTTAAACTCTTTAGAAGATGAGTGTGAACTGTGTACAATTGGAAAAATTCTAACTCCAAATAGGTGTGCCCACACCTAATTTATTACAAAATAGATTACTTCATGATTTGTATTTTACTTGAAGTTTTAAACTGATGAATTTATGCATCTTGTGAATTGGTTAAACAAATTGTTGAGAAGAGTTTTTCAAAAAGAAAATTGGGATCATAGAATTATATAATATTTGGATGTTGATTTTGGATTTCGTCTTTTGAAGATAAAACCATGATGCTCTAGTTAAAGCGGACAATATCTCTTGAACGAATTCTTACCTATTTTGTGCCACATCACTATTCTTTTAATTATTTATAGGTGGAAATATTGTAAATATGAATATTCTTCATCAAATACAGAACAACCAACCACAAATACTTTACAACCACAAGACCAAATGCTAATTTTGGAACCTGTTGTAGCTAGAAACCTCTTGATACACACCTCTCATACAGATAAGTTTTTCTTTCTTTCTTTGGTGGTTAACTTTAGATTCTTTCCCTTTTGTTGGAGCAACTTTTATATCACCTACAATACTAACTTCATTAAAACTATTCATGAAGTATCGCAGAAGTCAAGTTCGAAAATTCAATTTAAATTATTGGTCATCATTTTTAAGATATTGTTACAATTGTTTAAATTGTTGGCCACTTTTTACCAATTCTAACAAGCAATTAAAATTGACAATATATAAGCATAGTATGGGGGCCTCGATTCAATGTATATATAAGCAATTTCGGCAGTTGATTACATAACATAATCCAACTAGAAAACTCTTCAAACAACACATGTTTCTAAAATATCGAAAAAGACACTTGTTGCCAATGTAATAGATACTACAAAGCAAAACAAATTGCTTGGACAATTCTTATCCTACTATCAGAGGTTTGTTAAGGGAAGATTGATCTAAGAGAACTGCCTCGGCCGATACTGTCTTGGATTTCTACCATTTGAAGTATAAAAGACCAAGACAGTATCAGCCGAGGCAGCAGCTAATCTACTGGAGCACTGAGAAATGATATGATCTTCAGCTAATCTATAAATAATTTAGGAGTTTCTATTTTTTCTTTTTAAAGAAGGGATCAATTATACTATTCGCTATATAATATATTGAAGACTACTTCAACACAACCAATAAGTCTAATCAATTATACGTCTTAATGGAAAAAATTATAATTAAAGTAGATAAATACTTATACATTGGTCGACCTCAATCCCGATACCTCTTCTTAATTGAAAAACTTAGGCCCTCAACTTTAGGAGTCAACCTTAGCACTTGAGTAAGATCTCAGTAGAAAATACTTAGGTAGTTTGAAAACCTTAAATTATTAATTATCACAATGTCATTCCCTCAGATTAGAACAAGACCTCGCTATGCCAATGTATCACAAGATTATGATGACACAAAGCCACAAACTTTAGAACATGCAAAATAAAAATTATAAAAAAGAACAAGACATGGGAGCTCACCAGCCTTCCATAAGATAAAAAAGTTATAGGAATTAAGTGGGTCTATAAGATATAACATAACTTTGATAGAACAATACAGAAATACAAAGTAAGACTTCTAGTAAAAGGATACTCACAATAGTTTAGGTTCGACTACAATGTGACATTTGCTCCGATAGCCCAACTCAACGCAATACAGACACTTATCTCACTAGTTGTACAGAAAAAGTGGAAGATATTTTAGCTAGATGTGAAGTCAGTATTCCTAAATGGGTACCTTGAAGAAAAATCTATGTGGAGCAACCATATGAATAGTACATTGTATAGAGTTTATATCATGAAGACTCATACTATTTTGGAGTCATTCAATATAGTAATTGATGATTTCCATAATTTTACAGATAACACATAGGAAGAGAAAATCATCAATCTAATGAGATTGAAATGAGTAAGGATATACAACTTCCAAATATAGGAGAAAGAAAAAGTATTGTTCTGCCAATTATTACAACACTTGTAACAACACCTTCTGTTGTTTTAACCGATGTTGCAACATCCAGTCACAAAGGAAGAAATTAATAGTTTGATATCTCTAAAATAGTTAGGAAGGAACCACCTAGCAAAATCGATAGAATCATCTTATCGATCAAATCATTGGAGGTATCTCTGAAGGAATACAAACAATAGATAAGATGAAGGTAAACTACAGAGATGTAGTAAGTGATATGGATTGGGCTACGTTATGTTGATGATATAGAAAGCACTACTGGAGGATGCTTTTACCTTGGAAACAATCAAATTTGCAAGTACAACAGAAAGCAAAACTCTATTTTATTATCCTTTGTTGAATATAAATATATTGTTGTAGGTAGTTGCTGTTCTCAATTATTGCGGATGTAATAAAAGTAGGAAGATTATAGGATAGGTCAAGATCTTTTATGTGTTTACTGTGATAATTCTAGTGCTATAAACATCTATAAGAACTTTTTCCAGCATTCAAGGACCAAACACATAGACATAGGTCACCTTTTTCATGTAGAATTTAGTTGAGAGAAAGATTGTTACTATATGATATGTTGCTACAACTATGGCAGAACATTATCATGCATTCTGTAGAATAGTAGAAAATCATGCATTTTATTGTTGGTACTTCATTAGTCATGCTACATTATATTTCATCTTCATGACTACTTCTGTTTTTTTCTCCATCAATCGATGTGCTATCTTGCAAAATCATTTGTCAACAAAAGTGCATCGTTATAGTGTATGTCTCCCAGAATATTTTGTGTTGTTTTTCATATGGTGTGGAGTTATCAATAAGTAGTATGGTCATATATAGTCTTTAAATATATAGAAAACCCTCTACCATGTGAAAAAAGCTACCCTTGTACTCTAGTGAAAATCTACTAACCAGCTAAATCTATTCTTTATCTTATTTCAATTCAACACAAAGTGTTGTGAATAATTTGGGATAATAATAGTTCATGAAAAATTGATAATGATTATTGTTACAGATCAAAAATTGATTATTAACACCATGAAATCAATCATCATGTTTTTTGTTTTTTTGGTGGGATTCGCAAGGTATATATTCTTAGTATTAGCCATCATTCTTTGTTATATCTTAAGAACATTCCTTAATGTATAAGAGGTGATTGGGCAAGCTGATTGATTTGATTTTGTAACAAAATATGAATAGTGACCAATCTCTCAACAACCTTCTTTTTTGTGGAAGGCGTGTGAATGTGGAGTTGGAAATTGAATTGACAATCAATGTTTTTGGAGTGATATTGATATAAGAATTGGACGAGAATTAGGTCTACACTTTGATTTGTGGGCATTTAAGTTTGGGTATTGAGACATTCTCTATTTATGACTTAATTTCACTCCTCCACCCTCTGTCGTATTTTTCCTATCCCTATTTCCCTGAAACAATTGTGAAGAACGACATATAATGGTGAAAATAGGGAGTGAAACCCTTGTATCTATGGTAGAAAGAATTTGGGGAAAAAACAAGTTAAGGGATGCTCTGGGGTTTCATCATCAAACCCCAAGCAACATAGAAATGTTGAGGAAATCCCTACATTACCCACCTCACTGCATGTGGTGTACCCAACTGACACTGTAGTTTATTATCCTTCTTATGCACTACCATTTGCACACTGGTGGATACATTCCATGGATCCAGTTTTGTTGAAGCTATAGGTGAGGCTAATAATGTTCATTTGCCCTCTCCAACATTGGCAAATACCATACATGGACCCAGTTTCTCTCGCACTGAAGGGAAAACTACTGGTGTTCACTCACAAGAGGCGAAGTCCAATTCACACGAGTTTGTTTCAGAAGTAGAATCACCTCACAACACAATTAACATGGTTTCCTAAAAGGATATTAATGTAATTACATCCACAAGAAACACTCTAGTTGCAGAGGAGGTTCACTCTCAGCTAATTTCATCATCACCGACCAGATTCCTTCGCTACCAACATATGTTATCCCAAGTGAAACGCTCTTTATTTTTTCTGGGCTCAAGAAAAGGAAGCAGCATGTAAGTTTTCATTCAGATTTAAACCTGGTCCTACTTACTCCAAATGGTAAAAAAGGTTGTTGAAGCAAAGGGGCTCCTTGAGTTCTTTAAGTTGTATTTCCTCTATTCCATCTATTTTCACTTCAGAGAGAGTTTCTAATTTAAAGGAGGCATCTAATTTGGAGGAAGTATTCAATTGTGACATGAGATAAGTAATTCATACTCTACTATTTTTTATACTACTGAAATAAAAAGATTTGGAGAACTATATTCATCAAAAAATTCATTCTGAGAGAAGAATTCACATGTTTGATCATCACAAATGGGGTATTGTGGATCTTTTAGAGTCAGGAGGTGGGTTATTAGGAACTGTCACCAAGGTTGTTCCATATGGGAGCCCTATTGTTCATAATTTTTTCAATCTTATGGTTGGAAACATTAATAAGAAGCAGCCAAGTATGGAACGTATTTGTTAGGAAGAAGGTTCTTATATTTTCTCCTGAGGTTATTAATGAATATTTTTAATCACCTAATGTTGAGGATAACAGTGTGCTAGAAGATATGAATGAAATTGCTATGAAACTCAGTGTTTTTGTAAAAATATGGACAAGTGTCAAGAAATTTCGAGCTAAAGCCTTGACTTTGAAGTACGCAATTTTGTACAAGATTGCAACCTATAACACTAACCACCAATACCACAGTGGTGGTAAAGGATAAGGCTATTCTATTGTTATGCATTTGTACAGGATGACCTTACAACATTAGGAAGCTCATATTTGATATTGTGGCCAAATAAGATGGAGTGCAAAGCACTTATGGTATACTTTTCTTTCACTTTTTGATTTATAGTGTTTTAACATCTCAAGGTTCGGTTAAGAAGGCCTCTGAAGTTCTAGATCAACTAAGGCCCTCTTTATGCATATCTCCTAAGCTACTTGGAAGAAAACATGTTGATGATCAGTCCAAATCTGATAAAGGCAAACAACTTGTCTAGGGTGGTGCTCTTAGTGTTCCAACAATTCCAGCCACCCTTAGAGTCTGAACTTGTGGAGAGCAGATTCAAAAATAGACTAGCAAATACTAGAAGTTTCTCAAGCTCATTACACAATTAGCCCAGCTTGGACCCACTACGGAGACTGCTGATACTTCATCCAGTTTTGATGGGGATGACAACCATTTGATCTCTATGAGTCAAAAAAAGGGAGAAACAAGTGCAAAGACGCATGAAAGCTAGCATGGAGAAGCAAGTACATAGGGGGAGCTTGGTGAGGAGGAGCAAGTGGATAATCAAAATAAACAAAATTCAAAATAAACAAAATTGAAGACATTTAAATAATTAACAATTTATTGTTTAGTTAACGACTGTTGTGTCACCCTAGATGATTTGCTACATTGATCATGTTGCTTTTTGTGATGTTAGATATATATATATTTTTTTAATGAACCATGCATGGGGAGTTTACAAGTCTAAAGACTTGATGTGCCATGATGTATTATGCGCAGTGTTTCAATATGCCTCATAATGGTGTATCTGATTGTTCTTAAATTATTAAACCTACAAGTTATTTTTAGTCGGAGCACAAGAATGTTTTAACAAAAAGTGTTAAAGAGGAAGATTGTTAATACCCCGTGTTGGCATTTCTAGATATTGTGAAGAAATAACTTTAAATAGTGGATAGTGTTGCAAGTGATGTTACAACACTGACGATGTAAGATTTAATTAATTGTATTTAGTCTGTGCAGGTTTTCTTAATTCAAAGATATTGAAAATAATTGTCAGAAATATTTTGTGCAAATATATTGTAGGAAAATGTGTTCAAATAGAAGAGATGTGTTGGACTTGGTGTGATAAGGGAACAAAAGATCTTGGTGGATCTTCAAAGACAAGGCAACGATTTAGAAAAGGATCAATTTATGATATATAGCTATCTACATCCGATTTGAGATGGGATCATTTCTAGCATTAAAGTGCTGCATTAAAAAAAAGTATTAAGCTAGAAGAAACATATGGATAAATAATATTGTGTCACTAGTGATTTAAGATTGAGGCGAGTCAACTCATATTCATTCTTTAGGAAAAGAAGGTGAAGGCATTCGAGAGGAAAGAAAACATTAGCCTTCCAAAGGAGTTTAAAGTTCAAAGGAGTTCAATAATGTTAATCAAGTCGAGGGGATCTCTCAATAATATCTAATCGGTGGAATACAAAAAAATAGCATCAATTTGAGAGGGGAGTCTTTAAATTGCTCTAAGTCTATATATTTTATATTGTAGTTGGCACAAATTATTGAATTGTTCTATCCCTCGCACATATAGGATATTCATATCAGGTTAAAAATTAAAAATTATTGTCTGATTTTTTTATTTTAATTGTGTATTTCAACTTGATGTTACAACACTCAAAATAACACTAATTAATCAAGTTAAAATTAATTAAAAAACTGGGCAACCCCTTGGTAAAGAACTTCTAGCAAATTTCTGAAGATTCTCAGATTTCCCTACAAAGCCTCCAGGTTGTGTAGTAGACTATTTCCATTGCTGCTGATGTTGAGGCGGCGATCACAAAGGTGCATGGTTTCTCCCATGATGCAAAATAGACGGTCAAGGTGATTTTTGACGGTGGGCTAATTGCACTTTAAGTCATATAACTTTTGACCTGTTGTAATTTTGGTCCCTATATTTCAATGTAGTCCCGTTAGATTTTTTTCCTCATTTTTGGTTATTTCATAAGAAAATAGGCAATAAAATCAATTTTGGTCGTTAGTCATCAAGTGGGAGGGAAAATTAGGCGGCAAATGACTATTTTTTGGAGGGAATTGATAAAGAAACAACCATTAAAGGTTGGAAAGGTTAAGAAATACTATTCTTCATCATTTTTGCCACTTTCAAGTTCCAAAGTAGTGGAAAAATAATAAAAAAAAAAAAATATCTTCATCAACATAGTCAAAAATATTTTGCCACTGTGAAAATGTGCTTTATTAAGAACTTTCAAGATATTTTTTTTTTTAGAAATATAATTTAAAATAGGTGAAGTAGTTATGTTAAGTATATATATATTTTTATATATATAGTAAGTTACTAAGATCACAAAAAAAGAGTAGGGGTATTCATTTGGTAAAATTGAGTTGAGCCAAACTGAAATTTTGGTAAATCAAAAATTCATTATGCCAAAATATAATGCCAAATACCAAAACAAATTAATCGACTTGAATCATTTTTGTTTTTTTGATTCCATTTGTTAAAAAAATTAAACTAAAACAATAGAATAATTGAGAACAAAATAACTAATGTGTTATATCTTTTTTGGATTTTATTTTCATTGAAACTCTTTTATACGAGTGTCGCCGATTGAGTCAAACTAAAAAAAACTCAGTACATATCAAAAAATCTAATTTAGTATTTAATATCAATTTTTTTCAAAAATGGGTATATATTTGATTTGGTTTTAAAAAACCATACAGATTATAATTTTTACATAGTTTACAAATATTCTTTAATATTTCTATATTTATTACATATTTTTATACTAATTTTTACTTTTGTGTTTACCAAACTAAAAAAGAAATAAACAAGAAATGCAATCATGATGTTATTTAATTTTTAATTTTATTATTATTTTAAGAAAAAAATGGTTAACCAAGTTATCTAATAAAACAACCAAAAATGATTCAATTGATTAAGTTAGTTTGGTATTTGGTATTGCATTTTGCTATGCTGAATATTTGGTTTACTAAAATATTAATTCGGTTCAATTTAGTTTTACCAAACGAATACTCTTACTCTTTTTTTGTTTTTTTACAAAATCACTAATATATATATATATATATATATATATTTAACTTCATTGCTTCACCTATTTTAAATTATAATTTTGAAAAAATAAATCATTAGTCTTGAAAGTTTTAGGTCGAGCAGATTTTCACTTTGGAGTATCATCTGTGATTATATTATTGAAAATATTTTATTTTTTTGGCGGGGGGAGGGGGGGGGGGGTTTTGTTACTAAACTTGTAAGATCATCTAAACTATAAGACTAAAAATACAACTTTTTATCACATGCTCTACACATGGCTATTTTTGGTCACATGACTTTGTGGCCACATGCTCTGAACGTAGCTTTTTCCATCAAATTTTTTGACAAAAAGAACAAAAGTTGCAAACAAAATTATTTTATGGGACATAAAGTGATAGTGTGGAACAAAAACTACAACAAACCAAAAGTTATGAGACCAAAATTATTGTTTGGAAATGGGTTACCCGGGTAATTTTTCTAGAATTGGCAAAATTGTAAAATTCATCTATATTAATCTAGGCAGCGTTTTTATTTATGAGCTCACCAATTTACATGCATTAGCTTTCAAAAAAATTTAATTTTAATCCAATTTTACCCGAAAAATTTAATTTCTCTCCGAGCTTGCTTATGTGGCTTGGAATTTGGGGTTTTAGGGAAAATAAAGGATGCGACAATTATGTGGATAAAAAATAAAATAAAATAAATTACCCATGTGACTTCTATGTGTGCATATACATACATATACATATATATATGGTCATTTATATACACATATATAAAATATATAGTATATATAATATATGTAGTCATTTATACATGTATATGAGTACATATATATACATATGTCTTGGGTTTTTGATAAGGAGGAAAAGGAAGATGGGTTTTGGGGAGGAGGGTGGGGTGAAGAGGGAAACAGTTTCGGCCGAGGGTTGTTCTAGTTAAGGAGAGGTTGGGGAGGGTGGGCAGGGGAGAGGTGGTGCTAGTTGGGGAGTTGGGTTTTGAGAGGAGTTGGGAGAGTGGAAGAGGAAGGGAAGAGGAAGAGGTTTCAGGGACAGGATGTGGGGGAGGGGTGGTGCTGGTTGGGGAGAGTTGGGGTTTCATGAAGTAGAAGATCAAGTTTTGACTTTTTTTTTTAATTTTTTAATTTTTTGTTTGACTAATTATATAATTATTTAAATATTTGTCTAAATTACTTTTTTATTTTGTTTATTTAAATTTTGAATTCAAATATGTATTTTAATTTTAAGTAAAAAAAATATTAACATTATTTGGTTTTATCCGATTTTTGATCAGACTAAAATGCCCATTTAATATATTAATTTTAATACCAATAATATAATTAATATACATTAATATTTCCTTGAAAAAAGCTTCAGGTTAATTCGTCAATAAGTCTATTAGGATCATTTAGTGATACTTGGATGATTTTAAAAAGAGAACTCCAATGATACAAGGAGACTAAAGGTAGAAGGAAATTGGATTAGCTCTTTCTATCCTTCTTTCTCTTCCTATTCAATCCTTTATTTTTCTTTTCGATTTTCTCCTATTACTTCTCTATTTCTCCATGTTGATTTTTTTTTATTAATTTTGGGACTACATAAAGTAATCATTCACAGTTTTACATCACAATTATTTTTCTTGAATTTTGGTAGTCACAGATTTGATCTTTTTTAATTCGTGTATCAGTTTATGGGTTTTCTCTAATTAAATCAAAAATATTGTAAATATTACACAACTATGCTACACAATTATGTTTCTTGAGTTTTGGTAGTTAAAGATTTGATCTTTCCTTTATTTGTGTACTTATGTCCATATAATGAAGTAACATCGATCGGATTTGAATCTTGATGGGGAAATTTCACATTCTATAGGCCAGCTTAAAGCCCTTCTCTCCAGATAAATTCACACTCTTTTTTTTTTTTAAGTTTTCTTTTCGTTAGTAATTTTTTTTTGTGAATTTTGTATTTGACATTTAAATACAAAAAGTGATTGTCCTGTGTATTCAGAATTAATTTTGATAAATAAATGGTCCCATTTTTGTTTTTATTTTTTCCATTAGAGTTTTCATGGAGGAGTAACCCTATTCTTAAATGTTCAAAGGTGTTATATTGTTGATTATTTAAGTGCAAATTTTAAGTCAAAGATTTTTTGCTCAAGATTAATCAAAGTCATTATGTTATTGATTATTTAGATTAGTATTCAAAGTGAAGCATGTTTTGATTTCTTAACATAGATTGATGTAGAATAATGATGTGCCCGGTCAAGCACAAGAAATCAAAATAATTATTTTTGGAACTATTACTACTTATATTGGAAAAAATAATTGAGGGTGGGTCAAATATTGGAACTGCATTTACTTTTATTTTTCTCAATCCTTTTAAAAGATTTTTTTATTGAATAAATATAGAGAATTAATAAATATTTGTCTACATATTTCTATATATTTCTTCATTAGATACTCTTTGTTTCCTTTTGCAATTAGACTTATTTGGAAACTGTTAATGTATCAACAATATTTCATATCAATTCATCATTAGTAAAGTAAATTTAGTAATACTTTTTTAATATAGATTTTGAAAGATTATTAGTTTTAATTATTTAAGTACTCAAAATACATTTATAAGTTCCATTTTCTATTTGCATGGGCATTATATGACTTTACAACATGTTTTTTTCTCTCATTCTTATTGTATTTTAGCCTGAATTAAGGGACTATAGGAAAGCTATAAGTCTTTGTTGACTATAATTTAGAGGCTCATTATTCTTAGTTTTGTTTTGTCATCTGATATAGGTTATTTTATGCTACATGAAGTAATACTTTCCTTGAGAGTAGGACTAACCAATAATTCAAGTTCTGAACTTCTTTAGAATATACAATGCATTAATAATTCTTTATATCAAATTCTTCATCAGGTAAAATAAATTTAATATTGAATTTCTTAATATAAATTTAGGGAGATGTTTACTTTTAACTATTTAAGTATTTCAAATACATATATGATACTAATATAAATAATTTTGTATTTTTTGTGCTACTATCACGTATATCGATAGAGGAATCTTAATAAAATAAAAAAGAGTTATTCCAATCTAAGTACTATACAAAGGCTGGAATATATAGTTAAAGTAAAGAATGATAAGAAAATTCACATGTCACATTGTTTTTTAAAACTCAAATGATTCCATGTGTTTGAGAAGGTTTGTATTTTAAAGTTTTTAAGTAAATATAGTATGTTGAAGTAAGTTTTTTACTTTACTAAAATCTAGAATATTTGATTTTTTTTAGATTCAATACTTTATGAATTTGTATGTTCAAAAATACATGAGTTGAAAAAAATGTCCACTTGCATTGATTGTGTTGCTGTAAGTTTTGAGTATAAAGTGTAAAGAGATACAAGAGAAACTATATGATGATCAACAAGCTCAAGATCCACCACATTTGACCTCATGAGTATTTCGAGCAACTAGAGGTTTTGAAAGATCAATTATTTAAGAAGGAAATATTTGAAAGTGTACTTGTAATGTTCATATAATTAAATTTCAGAAGAGAAGATAGCCACATGCTCATAAGTTGATAATTTTGAAGTATGAGTATAAAATTACAATGCCAAATCACTTGGATAGGTTTTTTTACATTGAACTTCTTGATCGAGAAAAGTTATGACTTAGTTGCAAAATATATGATGCATGGACTTGAAATATGATATCCATTATTGTGCTTTCACAATATGACTATGTGGAGATAAGAACTTGAAATAATTCTTTCATGGTGGATGAAAAGTGCAAATATCATTATTCACGATCATATTATGAAAGCATAATAAAAGATAAAGATGGATAACCAACTTATAGAAGAAATAAAAATAGATTCATAGTTCAAGTTCACAATGCACAATTGAACAATCATTGGGTAATACCTTTCAATCAATATCTTTTATCAAGATATGTTCAAAAGTGATAGTAGTAATACCGCAAATGTATTAGGTATCGTTTTTGACCTAATATATTGTGCACAAATACATTTTGAGTGCAAGTACAAATATTTTTCACCTAAGTAATATATTATATATTATTAACGGTAACTAATATTGTATTTTTATTAGGAAAATATAATATTAAAGTAGGATTCACTATAGCACAAAATTCTAATATCTAACAATTAGGTGATTTAAAAAAAATATTCCAACAGTCAAGTATTTAAAGAAAAATAATTTAATAACTTGTAGTAGTCATACTCAATTAAAGTAATTCAATAACATTATGCATAGACAATAGTACATAGAATAATATGCAAAAAATGACAAATGATTTTATAGATCCTTCAATAATTGATATGTAATCTATATAAATTTTAATTCTAGAACCTAATCTATTCACTTATTTCCACATGTATTTATCATTAAATAAAAATTTTAACTAAATTATAATTTTATTTATGTTGATAAAAAGGATATTTTTTATCATTTGTCTAGTACATTTATATTTTTTATTAATAAAATTACAAGAAATAAAATTTTACAATGAAGATTATCCATTTTAATTTAGACATAAATAATTTCCTGTTAGACTTTACTTTGTCATGACAATTAATAAAGTTAAAAAATAATTTCAAATATTTGTGTCTATTTATCTCATTCAGTATTTTCTCATGGTATTTTATATATTACTCTCTTTAGAGGATCTTCAATGTCTACAATCAAAATATTGATTAAACCAGACATCGCAAATATAAAAACAAAACATAGACTAAAAAATATTATGTACAAATAAATTTTAAGTGGCACTAACATTTTTCACCTAAGTATTATTTATATATTATTAATAGTAACTCATATTATATTTTTATTAGGAAACTACAATGTTGAAGCAGGATTCATAGAGGCACAAATTTTTGATACCTAACGATCAAGTAATGTAAAATAATTTCTATTATTCAATTAACTAAAGAAAAATAATTTGGTCACTTATGATGGTCATACGAAAGTTTCATAATTTTATGTATTAGTAGTATGTATCCTTGAATATTTGATATACATTTCACTATTTTTTTTATTTCTAAAATCTAATCCTTTCACTTAGTTCTATGTGTATTTATGATTGAAGGAAATTTTAGCTAAATTGTAATTTTATTTATGTTTAAAAATAGAATTTTTTTACTAATAATTATTTATCTTGTTTAATTCTTTCAATTTTAACTAATGTTGTATTGTAAATTGTTTTTGTAATAAATCATTATATATTCTTTGGAAATATTTTTTTCTCTAAATTAATTTCATTTCATCTTCTTTTTCTTGAGTTTATATATATGTAATTAATAAAATTACAAGAAATAAAATTTTAAAAATTATAAGTATCATTTTTGTATAACATAAACTACATGATTTCAAAGTTATTGATATTCATCAAAGTTATTTTATTACTTAGATTTTATCCTACATTATAAGTAATAAATTTTATTATTAAATAATTTAATTAATTTATTAAAATTATATGAATAGCGTGTTATTTACTAGTTTTACAAAAAGTGTAAATACTAAAATTAAAAACGGCAGATACCAAAAACGAACTCAAAGTTTTATCCTCCATATTAGTTGCTTATTCTGCGGCCAAGAAGATAAAACTCCAACGTATTATTTATCCACTATCCTTGGCAAAGAAACTAGCTATTTTGAAGATTCTCAAATTTCCCTTCAAAGCCTTCAACTTGTGTAGTCGATTTCGGTTGCTACTCATGTTTAGGAAATTACAAGTCACGCGTTTCCTCGATTCAACTCATTTTAATCCGATGTTGAATCCTTCCAACCCCCCCCCCCCCCCCCGCCCCCACGCCACCCCCAACAAAAAAAAAAAGCATTATTGGAACAGAAAAATATTTTGTTGACCTAAGATCAACAACCAGTGTGGAAGAAGCAATCAAACAAGAGAAGAATTTCCTCCAAAATGTGAAAGAGAGAAGAGAGAATTTTCTCCGGATATGCAAATGGGCTACTAGCAAATTTGTCCCACAATATAATGGAGCCTAGTTTAAAATAACCATTGTTTGCTTATGGATTGAACTTTGGAAGGCAAACCCAAATAGTGCGATGAACATGTATTAAGAGTGACTCTATATTTGTAAGACCAGGAAAATTTTCTTTTACATATATATTGTTGGAATTGTTAAATATTATATTTATTTGAGCATCAGATGTTATATCAATAAGGTGACGATGTGGAGTTACAACTACATTCGGATATTAACTAAAGCAGGTAAATAGTAATGATGGTATTCAACCCGAAATCTTAGAATGTGATTCACTTACATATTATACCTGTATATTAAATAGATAATTACCAAATAGGGTGGCTGAGAATGAAGAAACAAAATGTGAAGAAAGAAGAAGAGAAGAGAAGAAAGTTGACGATAAACCAAGAGAAAGAAAATTGGGCAACAAAGAATTCAACACGCAAATACGAATTATTCAGCCAAATTGAGCCAAATTCTTTTGTCCAGTTATAGAATGTAATTATCTAAATTGCAATAGTGGTTTGGAAATAAAAAAAGAAGAAAAGATTGACATTGGGTGTTCAAGTGGTTTGTTTAAAGGGTTATTGCTTTTATAACAAATGACAATTGGATTTATATAGATATACACGTCTATATTCATGCATTGGGGTTTATGAAACTTATGGACAATTGAATTGTTCCACAATAAGGATTATGAGTTATGAAGCGAATACAGTAACTTGTGGGACTATATAATAGAATTCTTTCGAGTAGGAAGCATATATATATATTAGATTAAAGGTATTAAAATATTGTTAATTATTGGAGTTCATTCTCTATAATTTCGACTATTTTTCTAAATTTATTTTTAAATAATTTTAGATATTTGTAAAGTCGCATAAAAGATATTTGACGAGTGTGACTTCATAAGTATTGTTGTTTGCAAGCAAGTGACATTTCACTTTTTCAGTGTATAAAATTATACCTATAGCATTTTGGTGTATTGAGAACTATGATTTTTTTGGTGGATCAAATATGTTTATATTATATATTCAACCATGAAATTGGGCTTCATAAATGAGATTTGTGTGTTTATGTGTTTCTAAGAATAAAATTTTCATTGTGAATGCATTGCTCTTTGAGACTAATATTGAGACAGGCTATTCCGGAGTAAGCCAGGGCACTTGAAACAAACTAAGGTTAAGTGTTGGTTTGTGACCTAAAATATAGAAGTGAAGTCTGACACGTGATACAAGACAAGGGGGTTAAGTGTTCCACTTGACCCGAATTGCCTTGTATGCGGTGTTTTTTAGGGTGAATATTCATTAGTTTCATATGGTTATTTAATTTATTATCTTGTACTTAGTTTCTTTCAGTGGTTATGTAATTTGAACTATTAGTTTATTATTATTATTCTTTTGTACATTACATAAATATTTTTTAGGTTGCTTGATCTAACTACTTGAGTATGAGATTATTTACTGGGTTATTGTGTTTATAATTTTACCAATATTTTTCAATTTTTGAGGTATAGTTGCTTGAAAAAAATTCTTGGAGTACCAAGAAGACTATAAAAGGAGTTCAAGCTTAGTTAGTTACTTTATATTTAGAATTGTTTAACTTGATGAACTTGAATATTGAGAATTTATCACTTTTTTGTGAGTTAGTGGTTGAATTTAGAAATAACTATGTCTATACAAATTATAAAGTTTATTTGTCCATTGTAATATAATGATTTAGAATTTTAAAAGTAATTTTAGTTAATGTTGGACTATATAGAAAATATTGGATTAGCTTTGCAGGCTTTCAGAATGTTGCCTAGTACTTGCGACAGTTGTTATGATTTCGAGGAGTGACAATTATAGTTGTATCAGAGTCGATCTGGGGGGGGGGGTGTATTATCGAAGCAGAGGCTCGGTCAAATGTATACGGAGGGCAAACTTGGAGTGTGGAAGAATACGGCAAGGACGTCTCCAATTTGGGTGATTGTGACATCAAATAAGTAAGTACAATGAACTACCCTATCTGTTGGGTTCGCTATAATCGCAGGGGTATACCCAATGGTTCGAAAATGATTTTAATAATTGCGCTTATTTAAATGAATATATAAATAAATATTAAATTCGGATTATACCTTCCGTACACTCCAGTTGTTGTAGGGAATGAAGCAATTAATTGTTTATCCTGGACTATCAGAACTCGCAAGGATCCAAGTGTCTCTCCTCTATCAAGTCCACAATATGGAAGAGCAAGATCAATCAAAAGAATTCGCTAGTATTCTTTTATTTGTTTACTAATCTAAAATTGAAGTAAATTTTCAAGAACAATAAAGATTGATTCTTTAAGTTTTTGAAACAATAATATGAAAATAATAGCAAGAAACTGATTTTCTTTTTCTTTCTTTTCTTTTCTTGAAGAGTAACATAGAAGATTTTAAACAAAATAATTTTTTGCTCAATTTTTTTGAATTATTTATGTTATTTTCATCCCTCATATATATAGGGATGAAAATTTTAATCTCTTTCCAACTTTTGAAAAGTTTTTCAATTTTGAATTATTTCAAAATCTTATATTGGAAGGATTCCAAATCTTCCAAAAACTCTTCTCTTTTCACTCTCATATTGTATATGGACTAGTTTGAGACTACATTAATCATCAAAATTGTCTACATACATTGTTGATATTAATTTGAACTTTTAAAATAATATCAAGATAGATATATATCATATATATATATACTATAATTATATTTATATATAAATTAAATTTTAGTGGCCGATTTTATCCCATAAAATCGGTCACTATATTTATTTATCTATAAATATGTTAATTAAATAAATTATATTTATTAAATTTATTTTCTTTATATTTTAGTGGACTTTTTAAGTGATCTACATTAATTTTGGGCTCGGACTAAAAAAATCCTCAAATCAATTCAATTGATTCAATCTAAATTTAATCAGTTCAATTAATCAATTTAATTTACTCCAATTGGGCTTCCTAATCAAATTAAGTCTAATTAAATAATCCACTTACTTAATTAAATAATTTAATTTAACCATTAAATTAAATAAAACCCTTAATTAATTAATTAATTAATCAGTATTCATTAATTAATTTTCAACCATTGGATAAAATTTAAAATTATAAATGTTACATTTCATAAAGATGTGTGACCCTCTTAGGTTCACTACTAAACTAGTAGTGGGCTTACAAATTTGCAACTTATGAATAACAATTATTTTAATAATTAATTCAATTAATTAATCCACTTGAAATCAACTCCTTAATTCCAAGAACCTATCTATCCATGAAAACACCTAGCAAGTAATCATGGTAAACTAGTTTTAGGTAAAATAGCGAGCAAACCTATTTCAGTTGGCAGTACCATACACGTACGATCCTTTCCACAACCAATCTCCTCATTGAATTTAGGGCATGGATTATAAGTTGAAAAGCTAAATGATTCAATAACTGTAATTCCATTTCAAGTTCCATTGATTCTTGATGAATCATGATTCATCATACCTTGGCCAAGGTCTTTGAATCACGAATTATTAAAATATAGGAGATTCTCTTGTTTAAAAAGATAAGTATTGAATTGTATGTTAGCCACTAACAAACCTCCATGCGCATCAGTGCAACACCCAATATACCCCCTTTATGATTGTCAATAATCAGAAGATATTTCAAAGTGATGCAGGATGCACACAAGGCTACTATCGTGCCTCAAGTTTGAGGACTAGTCGTGTACTATCGCAACATATAAATTCTTGTTTCGACAAGCAAAGCCTCCAACTAAAAATTTCTTGTAGGCAATGTTCAGTGTACTTGTTCCCTAACAAGCACTCACATACATGCACTTACATCTCTACGCTAATGCCAATGGAATGTGACATCCTCATCTCATGAGCATGCATCATATGTGTGACTCTTACTGAACTATTTGATGTCCCATCTAAAAAAAGCTCTCGATTTAGAACTTATTTAAGACCAAAGCCTTAGAGGCATGTTCCATGATCGCCATTATATGCACGACCATGCCCATAGCTAAATTTGGTCTAAGGACTTTATATAATGTGCAGAAATAAAAGATGTAAGATATAAGATAAAAAAATATATTTTTATTAATATAATTCCCAATAAGATTATTTTTACAAAAGTAAAAGAGTATAATACACCCAATCCAATTAGGGCGTCGGGCATCCTACTCTAACAATCTCCCACTTGCCCTAGCTCTAATTGCCCATGTATCTAAGGTCTATCTTCTCAAGATGCCCGTCGAATATCTTCTGTGCTAAAGGCTTAGTAAGTGGATCTGCTACATTTTCTGCTGAGGTAACTCCATCCACAATGACGTCGCCTTTACCAATGATCTCTTTGATCAAGTGATATCATCTCATTATGTGTTTGAATCATTGATGAGATCTTGCCTCTTTTGCTTGCGCAATGGCTCCATTATTATCACAGTAAATTATAACTGGATCAACAACAGATGGAACTGCACCCAACCCTTGGATGAAGTTTCTAATCCAAACAACTTCTTTTGATGCATCTGATGCAGCAATATATTCAGCTTTGATGGTAGAGTCTGCAATCGTCTCTTTTTTGGAACTCTTCCAACTAACCTCACCACCATTCAGGGTGAATATGTATTCAGACATGGACTTTGAGTCATCTATATCGGACTGAAAACTAGAGTCTGTATATCCCTCCAGTTCTAGTTCTCATTTTCCGTATATCAAAAATATATCCTTAATCCTTCTCAAGTACTTGAGGATCATCTTAATGACTTTTTAGTGTTCTTCCCCTGGATTAGACTGATATCTGTTCATGACACTCAGAGCATGTGCTATATCAAGCCTTGTATATAATATTGCATATATTATGTTCCCTATTGCAAAAGCATAACGTATGCGAGCTATCTTTTCTCTCTCTTTAGGTGTTTTGGGAGATATAACCTTAGAGAGTGAAACCCATGACTCATAGGTAGAAATCTTATCTTGGATTCCTCCATACTAAATCTTTTTAGCACTTTGTCTATATACATGGATTGAGATAGTCTGATCATTCTTCTAAATCTATCTCTATAGATCTTTATCTCTAGGATAAAATATGCATCTTCCAAGTCCTTTATGGAAAACTGATTAGATTACTAGGTCCTCGTTGACTGCAACATCCCTACATCATTCTCAATGAGTAGGATGTCATCAACGTAGAGAACAACAAATGTAACTACACTCCCACTAACCTTCTTATAGACACATGGTTCATCCGGGTTCTTATGACAATCAAACATTTTGATCATTTTATCAAATTGAATGTTCCAACTCCTTGAAGCTTGTTTGAGTTCAGAAACAGATCTCTGGAGCTTGCAAACCTTTAGCTCGCTCTCACTGGATGTGAAGCCTTCTGGATGTTTCATATAGATATCATCCTTAAGTTTCCATTAAGAAAAGTAGTCTTCACATCCATTTGTCATATCTCATAATTATAATATGCAGATATGGCCAGCAGTATCCATATGGATTTAAGCATCACTACCGGTGAAAAAGTTTTCTCATAATCAATTCATTACTTCTAAGTATAACCTTTTGCTACCAATCATGCCTTCTAAGTCGCTACATCTCCATCTACTCCAAACTTCCGCTTGTAGACCCATTTGCAATCAATGGGAATAATTTTCTATGGTGGGCCCACATACATCTGTATGAATCAAATTCAATAGATGTTTGGCTCGCTCCACTTATCCAACAAATGGAGATTTGGTCATCTTTCCTTTAAGGCAGGATTCACATGTTGGCAGTTTTTGTTCTTTCATTAGATCAAGCAATTGTGCCAATTTGTTAATCTTTTTCTCAGAAATATGTCCTAATTTTACGTGTCACAAGCTCATGGAATTATGATTATCTAATTTTTTTTTTATTTTGTTAAATTGTGAAAATGGGATTATGGGGAGTAATAGTATATAAACAATTCATCAAAAAATCAGAATAGATAAAATCAGGACATTTGAAAATAGAATAATTTCCTTTATCAATGGTAAATCTAAAACCTTCTCTATCCAAAACTATAATAGAGATAATGTTCTTAATAATATTTGGAACAAAAAGATAATTATTTATAACTATTACATAACCATTCTCTAAAGCTAGATTAGTAGTCCCTATAGCTAATGCAACAACTTTTGCTCCATTCCCCATTCTAAGGATCGTCTCTCCTCCATCCAACTTCCTACTTCTTGCCATCATCTGCAAATAATTGCAGATATGTAAGCTACAACCAGTATCTAATACCCAAGAAGTATTGTTAACTGACAAGTTAACTTCAACAAAATACATACTTGAACTCTTCAGGCTTGCAAGATACTTCTTGCAATTCCTCTTCCAATGCCTTGGTTTGCCGCAGTAATGTCACTTGTCATTGGCTTGAGAATAAACCTTCTTTACACCACCCTTAGCCTTCACCTTGTTGGGTTTGGAGGAACCCTTTCCTTTCTTCTTTTCTTTCTTGGGCTTTTTAGCCTTTGATCCAGAAGAAGATCCAACAAGTATAACCGACTTGTCCTTTTTCATGGTGGACTCAGCCATCTTTAACATGTTCACAAGTATAGCGAGACTAGTCTCTATGTTGTGCATGTTAGAGTTGACAACAAAGGTGTAAAATGATGGAGGCAAAGACTGCAGCAAAGGTCCGTATAGAGTTCATTTTCCACAACAACTCTAATGGACGCCAGCCTTTTAATAAGGGCTATCATCTTCAATCCATGATCATGGACTGAAGAGCCCTCGGTCATAGATTAAATCAAATAAATATTGAGAAATTATGAAAATTCCCGATAAATTAGATTAGTGAGAACAAAAATAATACACACAAATTTGATAATAGAATTCGGCCAATTGTGTCTACGTCTTCGGACCTGCTGCAGATCGTTTTACTAAATGGAGAAAAAACATAAAAGTGTTTATAACATTTACAACTCACAACCCACACAAGAATTTTTCATCACAAAATTCTTTCACAAGCTTTCTCTTAAGCTTTTCTCTCAAACTCTCTCTAATTCTCTAATTTTGGAATACTTTACAAATAAGAGCTAATGGGGTTTATATAGGTTTAAAAAATATGGGTTGGTAGAATTTATACAAGAATATGCACATATGCTACACAATCAAAAACTTTTAGATGTGATAGATTTGTCTCTTTTCCATTTCATACCTCCTCTAGTATTATGTACTCTAATGGAACTAATTGGCCTCGGTTGATCAAGTAAGCTGTTGTGCTGATTGCTTCGGTCTAGAACTATTTCGGTAGACCTGACTGTATACGAATACTTTTAGCTCTTTCTGTCAATGTTTGGTTCATACACTCAGTTACACCATTGTGTTGAGGCGTACCCGAGATAGTTCTCTCCATTCTGATTCTGTGCTCATAGCAGAACTTCTTAAATTTTGTGTCTTCATATTCACCACCATTGTTGGTTCTAAGCCTTTTAATCTTGAGACCCGTCTCATTTTCAACCATAGCTTTCCATGTCCTAAAAACCTCAAACACTTCAGACTTATTCTTTAGAAAGTAAACTCATACCTTCCGAGAGTGATCATCAATGAAAGTCACAAAATAGTATTTCCCACCAATGGATAAGATGGTCGTTGGTCCCCAAAATCAAAGTGAACAAGCTCTAACCTTTCCTTGTTTAGGGTTCTGCTATTTGTTTGAAAGTTGACCCTCTTTTGCTTTCTAAGTATGCAATATTCGCATATGTCTATTTCAATTGACTGTAGAAATGGAAGTTTTCCCTTCGAGTACATAATCTTTATCCCCTTTTTCACTCATGTGGCCTAATCTCTAGTGCCATAGATTTGGAGTTTCATTATCTGCTACAACTGCAATCAAATAGCGTCCATCTGCTATCATGTAAAGAGTACCACTCTTCTTGCCTCGAATAACCGTTATTGCGCTTTTTGAAATCTTCCAATCATCACCATGGAAGACTGTGGTGTAGACTTCGCTAGCCAATTGTCCTACTAAAATTAAGTTCTTTCACAGGTCAGGGATATGTCTGATATCCTTCAGCTCCCAAATAGACCCATTTAACTTAATCTTCACTACACTTTTGCCAATAATAGCACATAGTTGATCATCACCAAGATATACCTTTCCAAGGTTTTCAGGGACATACCTCTCGAAAAATTCTTTATGCGAAGTAGCATGGAATGATGCTGCAGAGTCTAACATCCAAGACTTCTCCTTGCTCTCTAAAGAGCATATCAACGCATCATCTCCTCATAAGGTTAAAGTAATATTTACTTCTGTCTTCGCCTCTTGGTCTTTCGGTGCATTTTTGCATTAATTTTTGTAGTGCTCGATCTTCCCGCAGTTCTAACACTCAATGATTTTCGAGCTATGAGAATTATTGAGATTCCTGGACTTGGACCTCCTATCTTTTGATCTACTTCGGTAGTTCAATCTGTCACGTCCATTCTCTTTAGTTGAATTTCTTCCTCTTGATTTTGTATGCAAAATCGAAGAGGTTGATAATTCACCTAACTCTCTCCATTGGATCTCTTCACTGGGAACCAAATTATGAACATTGTCAAATTTCAACTTATTACTTCCCGACGAGCTACTCACAGCTGTGACAGTAGTATTCCAACTTTCTAGTAGAGATGACAAAAGTATCAATGCTCGTACTTTTTTATCAAATTCAATTCCAAATGAACTTAATTGGGTTGTGACTGTGTTAAGTTCATTGAGATGTTGAGCTACTGATACACCTTCCGTCATCCGTAAATTGAACAAACACCTTATCAAGTGGACTTTATTTGAATCCGATGGCTTCTCATACATACTGGAAAGAACCGCCATAAGACCCGCCGTGGTCTTTTTCTTTGCTATGTTGAAAACAATATTGCGGGATAATGTCAATCGGATAACTCCAAAGACTTGTCTGTCGAGAATATTCTAGTCTTTTTCATTCATAGCCTCTGGCTTCTTCCCTGATAGAGGTTGATACAAGCTTTTTTGATACAGATAATCCTCTATCTGCATTTTTCATAACAAAAAATCTACGCCATTGTATTTCTCGAGTTTCACCTTCCCTTCATCAATAGCCATCGCTCTCACTCGAATCTGACTTCCTTTGGATCGTTTTTGACTATTTCTGGAGCTCTAATACCATTTGTTGGGAAATTATGAAAATTCCTAATAAATCAAATTAGTGAGAATGAAAATAATACGCATAAATTTGATAATGGAGTTCGGTCAAATTCTCCGAACCTGTTGTAGATTGTTTTACTAAAGGGAGAAAAAATATACAAGTATTTACAACACTTACAACTCATAACTCACACAAGAATTGTTTTTCACAAAATTCTTTCACAAGCTTTCTGTTAAACTTTTCTCACAAACTCTCTCTAATTATCTAATTTTAGGATTCTTTACAAATGAGAGTAAAGGGGGTTTATATAGGTTTAAAAAACATGGGTTGGTGAAATTTAAGCAAGAAATTAGGTTAGACACATTAATTGATAATTGTCTAATTTAGTCAGCTTTCATTTTTTACTAAAAAATATTTAGCCATTTTCTTGACATATAATTGTCAGCCTTTTTAACGAGAATCCATTAATCATTTGATAGCTTGAATTTGTGCATATGAGACCTTATTGCTGACCACAAAAGGAGTTTTGTTGTTATTAATCAATTGCCCCGAGTGTCTTGATATTCATGGAGAAAATGCATCAAATTGTCCAAACCATCAATATTCACCCTTGTGAAAATAATAATATC
Source organism: Paulownia fortunei (assembly GCA_019321725.1). Taxonomy (NCBI): domain Eukaryota; kingdom Viridiplantae; phylum Streptophyta; class Magnoliopsida; order Lamiales; family Paulowniaceae; genus Paulownia; species Paulownia fortunei. The sequence goes on from CM033123.1 coordinate 13,911,858, forward strand.
ATCCCACATATGCAAGGTGCACGATCAAGGGTCCGCCTGAAGCAAATTTTAGTTTAGCATTGTGAGAAATGAGATGATAGATTCCTTTTGAAAGACTCTATACTGCTAAAGTAAAGAGTGCTGGGGATCAATTAGGTTAACTTGTACTTGCAAGTTCTTGTGTGTGAATAGAGATATATTCTTAAAACTTGAGTATTTATTAAGTTATAATGAATTATTTAAGACTGAACCAAATATAGGCCTGAATAGTTAATTTTTGTATATTATATCAATAAAAAATATATATTTACATTTTTCAATTGTAAAATTACTGTAAATATATATATATATATCTCTAAATTTGTTTACTAATATAAAAAATATATATGTAATAATATAAAATTATGATATAACACCATTAACAAGATAAAATCCTACCAGACATGAAATCTATTGTAAAAAAAGAAAAAAAGTAACAACTTTCCCAAAAAGTAAAATTAATCAATCATTTTCAAAATAAAACCAAACATGCAACATATTCTATAATATAATTTCTCAAAATATTTTTCTCTAAACACTCCACAACAAAACCAATATAACCTTAGTTTCTCTTATGTGAGCATGACTATTCAATCAGTGATGTTGTTTCTTTCATGGAAATTCAGTGATTTGCTAGCTCAAAACTATTTTCATTTTTTTTTTAGTTCTGTTATTGGTAGTTTTTTCGATTTATAAATTTCTTTTTTTTATCATAGTCGCATAGTAATGACAAACTACTTTGGCTATATATATTATGTTCTTAGCTATACCACACCATATAGTTAGTTATATAGTATTATATTTTTGAATTTAATATTATCCTTTTGTTACCGATAACACTACATAAAACTTGTCCTTGCTCTTTTGATATAAACCTAGAGTGCTTGGCAGTTGTTGAGATCATTTTTCATTTATATTTCAGATTTTGAAGAAAATTAGTTTGGTTCAAGCGAAGTTGAAAGTCTTACCTGTGGAGAGAAATTGAAACGCAGAAAGATTTATTGAAAACTATTGTTTACTATTTAAATTTAATGTTCTTAGTGTGTAGAATCTATGTTTTGGGAAGTACTTGAAAGATATGTAATAGACTTCTAAGTGTAGCTTGGGAATTAATTGTGTGGCTAAAGCATTTAATTTGATTTATGAGCCTTGTACACTTTATAACTAAGTGTGCAGAGATTGTAAATGATTAGTACATGCACAACAATTGCACTTACTTTTGAGCCTTGTACACTTGAAATTGGCATTAGCTTTGTAAAGTGACAACATAAGCCACAATTAATAGGTCCACCAATGTTGCCCTGCGGCCACGGCGGATGAAGGGTTTGATTCTTTTTAGATGTAGGAGCATCGCATGCATGCCTGCTGGCCTCTCTCGAGGTTTTATCCGTGCTTAAGATAGGTCCAGAGGAATAAAATAACTGATACGAACGTCCGACCCAAATGTGCACTACTCGTCCACCTAATTTACCACAGGACTGAACCAGAAGAGAAGGCTTGTTCTCTCCCATGATTAGTTTGGAGCCCAAAGGGCTCTGGGAACCTGGAAAAAAAAAAAAAAAAAGGTCCAGCAATGTTAGTATGCATACCAGCATTTTAGAGATAATTTTAATTTTGATCACTTAACTATATTACTAATTAATTTTGGTACCCTAAGTTCATGCCGTGTCAATTTTGGTTCCTAAAATTTAAAAATTTAATCAAAATTGGTCCCAATCATTAACATCTCATTAGTTTTCTAACAAAAAGTAACGCACAGTTCATTTTCATCAGTTTTGGAGGGAAATTTGGCGGCAAAATATTAGCATTTCAGCCTTGGCAGCTAAGAATCTCTGCGGAGCAGAGAAAAATAGGAGATAGAGCTTTGGTTCAATAAGAGTTTCAGCATTTCAGGCTCAACCTTCATGACACCACCATAATAGATATTTGAAATAAAACATGTAGCTTCCCCAATTGGATCTACATAACAAATCGATTAAAATAAATATAATTAGAGGCTGAAATTAAAATTTACCAATAAAAAACACTCAATGAAAACTGTCAATTAACAAAAATTCAAAAATTGACAAAGCAGCAATAAAAGTATATTTAAGATAGCAATTTTCTAATCAGAAATTATCCACAGCATTTCACTTTATGACTCAAAAGTCCAGTAGAGTGCTAAAATAAATAGCATAAAATTCCACAAGATTATGAATGCAGCATTAAAATCCAATCCACCACCAACAACACATCTTACTAATGATCCAACCAAGAGTTTGGCAAAAATTCTCTATATAAACATCACACATTGACTTGCTGTTCTTCACAAACACTTAAAAGTACTCAAAGTGCTCCTATTACTTTTCTGTCAATTAAAATCCTCTAACTACAATGGCTAGAATGATCAAGTCCATGTCCATGGTGCTCATCGCCTCCATGTTGATGGTGGCAGTTGTCCCCAAAGCGAGGCGGTCATAGGATGTGGCACCGTCCTGTCAGACCTGAAGTCATGCCTACCCTACCTGACCAACAAAGGTTCGCTAGGCGATTGCTGTGATGGGGTTAAGAGCCTAAATACTGCAGCCAAAACCAAAGAAGACAGACAAAGCGTGTGCGGCTGCCTGAAATCCCTTGCAAGTTCATATTCTGGATTAGACCTCAAGAAGGCTGCAGAACTCCCTGGGCAATGTGGTATCAGCGTTCCCTACCAGATCAGCCCTTCCACTGATTGTTCCAAGTAAGTAAATGTCTTGATCTTATCTTAAAGTTTTTTGAAAATTTTATTTCTCGGAGATAAATTGCATATAAGAAAGGTAATGAATTGGCATTTTTTGTGTTATGTTGTATTTTGCAGGGTGAAGTGATCTGTAGTTTGGAGGACACTATATATTTCCAGTTGCAGTCTCTATATATACTATAATAAATAAAATGTTTAAGCCCTATCGGTAGTTATACCGAGAAGGCAGATAGAGAAATATTATATATCTCTGGCTATTTAACTATCTCTTTTCACCTCCCATCAGTTGCACTAATGTTCATCTAATAAAATCAATTATAACAACTCTTATTAAAAAATTAAGAGATGTGAAGAAAAATAAATGTTGGTGAATAATAAATAACATAACTCATTTATCTTATTTTCTTGCCACGCTGGGTTGTACTTCTTCTGGTCACTTGTATTAATCCATGGGGCAATATAACTTTTATATTAGAGTTAGAGATGTTGCGGTATTACTTTAATTATGAAAGTAAATTTTCTTTTTAAAAAAATAATATTTTATTTTAGAATGTCTAGGAAAAAAGATAATGCATTTGGAGTATTGGCCATGCGAAATTTGGAAAAATAAGAAAACGAGTAATAATGTTGCCAAAAACAAAATGCAACAATCCATGCGCAATTCAAAATTATAAAAATAAAAAGCATTAAATGTTCTCTTCTTTACGATATAGTATTTAGACCAAGCAAAAGGAATTTTCGCAGTTCAAGTCTCACGATCAGCTAATTATTAAAAAAAATATTATAGACATTTGAAGAATTTGTTTGAATGATTAAATATTAAATACTCCTCCTGTCTAACTGCATATAAGTATAGAAAAGGACTCCATGCAATTGAATTCGAAAGAGGATACTACTTTCATTTGAAGAGATGGTTAGAATTACTAAATATTAAATGTCTTTTTCATTGAATTTCTTAGAAGTGGTCAATCAGTAGAAGAATATGATAATTTCTTAGTAAATAAATGCTAATTACTTTCTTTTCCAAGTGGTTAATATAATGCAAATAAATCAGGACCATCCGACACCGACAATTAATTTGTGATTTTGGTAATGAAAATGTTATTTTCAACATCATCAGTTCAAACTCTTTTAAAATTTAGGAAATTACCTGTAAGTCACACAACATCAGGACAAAGTTGATCACCATAACTATGGCCACTCGATGCTTAAGTTTACAGGATTTTTCATTATATGTATATATAATATATATATATTCGATATAACCTATTTTACAGATAAAGAAATCATAATAGAAATGATAATATGGTTGACATGAAACCTCAAATAATTTTTCAATATATTTATATATGTAAATAAATATAAAAAACTGCAGAATGTACATTGTAGAGTTTATGAAAATATGAAGCTGAGTTCAATGAATTTGAAAATTTATAGAAATTTGTACAGATATTGAACAATGTTTGCAGAAAGATGTGCAGAGATATTGATCATTTAAGACATACTTTCTTTCTGAAGATGTGTGTTTTGCATGTAGTAAGATATCAGACAACTCTGATATCCCTTCTTGGATGTCTGCATCTCTTTATACACACTTTGAAAATTATTGTGCAGACTTCAAGGAATTCCTTGGGAGTCAGAAATCATGCGTGCTTTGAATTTGCTCCTTCAATAATTTCCTCTTTTCCAGAACTTGTATGGGCAGTTCTCACTGTGGAATCTTATCAGAATTCGTCTTTTGGTTTTTGTGGTTGGTCTTATCATATGGATTTGAAAGATTTGAATTCCTTTTTATTTTTTTAAGTCTTTTGTACATCATGCTTACATAATATTTATAACAATAATAGTTCACAATTAAATTTATGGAATTAGACTAAAAATTCCAAAAACAGTCATCTTCATTGTTGTTTGCTAGTTGACTCAAAATGAGAAACTTACTTTGCCACATTTATGTTCTTGTATAATTTTCTCTACTTCCTCAACTGAAGGCTACTAGGCTATAAGTAAACTTAATAAACTACATATGAAACCAAAGTTTGTATAATCGATTCCCAAATCTTATCTTCAGGATTTTCTTATAATCATAATGGGTATAAGACATGCCTTTATCTATAGGATTCATTGTAATATTTTTTGGTTTAATTCTGAAAAACAATAATCTCTTTATATGAAGACTCTAGAGGAAGACTGATTTCTCTTCATTGACTTCCCTTTCAGTGATGAATGTTTCGTAGCTTTTCTTTTTGGTATTTTCAACGTTATGTGTAGGGTTGAGAGAGGACCATGCTCCTTTTACTGAAATGTGAAAAGGTGTCTTCAATCAAACTATTAATCGTTGAGTCACAATTCTTCACTACCCAACACAATTTGAATAGTTAAATTATTTGATTTAATGATTTAGAATAAATATAATGTGAACGATAAAATTATTCTAAGTCTTTTATTATATTGGCTATACCATTATATTATCATTATATAAAAATTAAAAAGAGTCATGCCAGTTGTATGTCAATATCTCAACAAACTTCCTTAGATGTTGATTTGGGAGAAATCCGTATACCTAAGTCCAAGTCTAAATGATCTCGAGAATAATCCCCGTTCTTTTAACATGCTCATTAAAAATCTTGGGTGGCAATTCTTTTGTTAAAGAATCGGCAACCATGAGGTTGGTGCTATTATATTCAATTGACACTCTTTATTTTTGAACTTTTTTTTAACTGTAAATTATTTAATTTCCATATATTTAGCACCTTGTAGTTTTTTGAATTGCGAAGTTGTCACAATAAATTTTCATCATTTTACTACTAGACAAATCAAAGCTTTGAAATAAAAATCCGCTTCCATAAACTATGAATTGTAGCCTCAAAGCAAGCCACAAATTCAACCTCCATAATCGATGCAATAATGATAGGTTGCTTCGCACCTTTCGCAAAATTGGCCCTCCAGCTAATAAAACAATTAACCAAATGTGGATATTCTTGTATTAACACATCCAACATAGTCTAAATTTGAATAGACAATCACATTTTTAATAGTCAAACCTCCTATAAGTGATATTGTAGTTTTTCGTTTCTTGAAAGTATATGAGAACATCCTTGGCAGCTTTCCAATGATCTAGTCTTAGATTATTTTGTTATTTGCTCAATATTCCAACACTAAAGTAGACGTTGGGTTTGATACAAGTTTGAAAGTACATCAAACTCCCAAGAACATATGCACAAGGAATTCTCTTCGTTTATTCTTGTTCAAATTAATTATTTGGGCACTGCATAATGCCAAATTTTTCCCCTTTCTCAATTGGAAGTATTCTTGTTGAACATTTATTCAATAGATATTTCTATAACTTTATCAAAGTAAGCTTTCTTAGATAACCTTAATAATATTTGTGATCTATCACCAAAATATTTCAATTCCTTATCGTATAGGTTATCTCTCACATATCCTTCATTTCAAAGGTCCTAAAAAGAAAATTCATCGTTTCATATAATAAATTAAGATCATTAGTAGTAAGTAGAATCTAATTAACATATAGGACAACAAAAAGAAACTTGTTCCCGCTGACCTTTATATATATACATCGATCAACAATCTTTTCTTTAAGTTCAAAAGAAGTTATGACATCATTAAACTTGAGATACTACTGTTGGAAACTTATTGTAGTCCATATATTGACTTTTTTAGCATACGTACCATCTATTCCTTTTCTTTTATTGAAAAGTCTTCAAGTTAGTTCATAGAGACCTCTTAATCCAAACTCCCCTTAAGAAAAATAGTTTTAACATTCATTTGGTGTAATTCTAAGTCATAATAAGCCACTAAAGCCATAATGATCCTAAGTGAGTCTTTATAGAGTCCGGTGAAAAAATCTCTTTAAATCTTTAGCAACAAGTGTAGCTTTATGTCGTTAAATATTGCCATTTGAGTCTCACTTTGTCTTAAAGACCCATTTACGATCAACTCTTTTACTTCATTTTGATACATCTTGATTTTGATCCATAGATTGGCAATTATACACTTAATAGAATCATCACATTTGAAGACTTAGAAAACGAAATTGAATCTTCGTCAATTCCTAAGTCAAGTTATGACTCTTGTAGATAAATCATATAAACATTAGGAACAACATATTTCCTTTCTCTATGAGATCTTCTTAATGTTGTTCCTTGTGATTCATCTATTATAGGATCATCATTGACAATTTTAAGATGATACGATTGATCTATTACTTGTTGTTCTTGATTATGATGAAATTTCATAGACAACAACTTGAGAAGTATGGTATAGAACTTCTACCCTAACGTCTTCATTACACACATCATATTGTTATTTTCTCCCACTTGTTTCACTATTTTCAATTTAGTAAAATCTATAACCTTTAGATTTTTTTGGATATCCAATAAAGAAACTAATGATCGTTCTAAAATTAATTTCTTTTTATGTGGATTATAAATTTTTACTTTTACAGGAGAATTCCAAACATGAAGGTATTTTAAAGTAGGTTTTATTTTAGTTCATAGTTCAAAAGGGGTCAACTACCTAACTAGGAACCCTATTCAATAAATATACTATGGTTCTCAATGCATAAACCCACCAAGATATAGGTAAAAAGATTAATAACTTAATATACTCCTCACCATTTCTAATAATGTAAGGTTAAGCTTTTTTGCTAAACTGTTCTATTCTAGTATATCAAGCATACTATATTGTGCATATATGGCACATTTTCAAGAAATTTAGCAAATAGACCCAAACACTACCTTAATTCATCATAATTTCCACAATACTCACCACCTCTATCCGACCTAATGATTTTCATTTTTTTATCTAATTTATCTCTCATCTTCATGAATGTACACGTCAAGGGTGTTCGATAATTGAGATTTTTTATGCAAAAAATAAATATAACCATAATATGAAAAATCATTAATAAAAGTGATGAAATACTTTTCTCCACTAAAAGATGGAGTATCAAAATGTCTCTATATGTCAGTGTGTATGATTTCAAGAAGTTGAGTCCTTTTCTTTTAATACAAGCAACACACATTCCATGGTCAATGAAATCCAAATTTTGGAGATTTTCATTCTTCACTAATCCTTGTAATCTTTCTTTGGAAACATGATATAAATGTTTTGCCACAAGTAAGCAGAGTTTTCATCAACTAAACTGCGTTTATTTTCAATACTATGACGTAAGGTCATTATGGTCTTAATAAAAGTATTATCATGCTTAAATTTATAAAGATCATCACATAAAATTCCTAAACATAAATTTGGCTATTCTTGTACAAACTAAAAGATCCAATCTAAATTTAAAAGAGAATCCTACTACCTCAAGTTTCAGTAAAAAACCTAAAGGAAAAATTACAAATTTAGTCCCGTAACTATATGGGGTATGGCAATATTAGTCCCGTTCAAATCCAATTTGGCAAAAAAAACTTCTAATTTTTAAAACCTCTTAGTTTGAGTCCAATTTTAGTCAGAAATTGGATTTTTGACTAGAAAAAAATCACGTGAGGTACACGTGAGGGCCCGTCCTATGTGGCACCTACATGGAAGATAAAGAAAGATGCTCCTCTCTACCTCTTTGCAACATCATCGCCCAACTGGAAAAAATGCCATATCGGATTATAAAATGGAGGGAAATTGCTAGTCTGATGGCAATACCCACTCTCTCACATGCTATCTTATCCCAAAAAAAAGGTTCAAAATATCTTTGATATTTGAGAAACTTTAATCCCTTAATCTCTCAAAATCCCTAAGCTAAGACTTTCTTCTCCCAAGCCAAATTTTCCAATGAGTCCATAAAATTCCAAAAAACCCTAGATGATAATGCTTTAGTGAAAAATACCACAAGCAATGGTGTTTCTTAGACATAAGAGACATGAGGCCTTTGCCCCCACCACTGTACTATAAGTTAACTGATTCAAAAAATATTCTATTTTTAGTGTAATAGTGTGAGTTTAGTTTAATAATCACATGGATAATATTTGAAAATATGTTATTTTTGTTGTTTCTATGAAAACCCCTACTTTTTAATGGGCATGGACCACAACCTATTTAAAAAATATGAAGCAATGGTCCCCCCATGATGTTTAATGTTTAGAAAAGTGAACAAATGGACTGCACGTTGATTATTTTTGTATTAAAATATATTAATTATTATTTTTAGTTTTTTATGTTTACGATGTTTCTTATTTTGAAACATGTGTATTTTATTTTGTAATGGTCCCGTAACTGTATTAATATATTTTTTTATTTTTTTTTAATTTGTTTTGTTTGTAGATCCAAAAGGATGTGTTTTACCACCAAGAGACATGCACTTCATGATGACATACTTCTGTTTAGACAGATCTCACTGAGGGAAATTTGCATCCACCACCTATGAGATTTTATTCTTTTGCATCCACCTCCTTAAGGTTTGAGTTTTTGGAAAGACCTCCTCTCTATCATTATTTGGCCAACATTTATGATAGAAGTAAAAGAACATAATACCCCCATCGCAATACATGTGAAATCAAATGCCTACTTTCAAAATATTAAGGAGGAGTTATTTTTTTAAATGCACAGTTCTCAGGAAAAAAATAAAAAGATATCAAAATTTAAATTCTGAGACTCTCATCAGCAATATAAAGAGTATATATTAATTCGATGTATGGAAAATTCGGGCATACTCATTCAAAACTTTAAAATGATAGAGTTTTCGAAATAAATGGTTTTCAAAATGAAGTGAGAGACCTAATTTTAAATGGTTTAAATTGTAAGACCATCTTTACCAATATAGTTTATCAATTAACTTTGACAAATAGAAAAAAATATATATTTTCAAATCATCAATTGGGATTATTTTTTTTACAAAATGCATTATACATACAATTAGTATATACTGTTTATACATACAATTAAAGATGGATGGAGAATTAGTCTCTCACTTTTCCATTATACTATGCTTCTAAATAATAATTCCCATTTATTTTATCTAAAGCTATGGATTTCTTTTTCACATATATTTGACTACATGTCTTTTGGTCTTTTAAAAATCTTTATTAAAGCCTTTGACCAAATGCTACTAGAAGGAAAGTCTTTGCCAAAAATAAACATCGGGATAGGTTGATGCCGAGGACCAATGTGGATGCAAACCCCCCACTTTTAGCTGCTCTCTTTGTTTATTCCATGAAAGCCCAAAAAATATTTTAAATGGAAATTGTCCCACTTGTGCTGGTCTGAAACACATCTTTGCAAAAATATAAAGCATAAATACAGGTTAACCAAAAATACTTCATCAAAGGACAGAATTGAGGAAATTGCCCTGAAAATGAAAGAATTAAAATCCAGCAAAAGCAATAAAGCACGTAACAGAAAGGGAAAAAGATAACCTCTTTCTTTGCACACCAGTACCTATTTTTCCTTCCTCAACCGCTGAAACTACAGCCCGCTTGTCCTTTTTAACCCAATGACCTAAACTTCCTCTAGAATCGACAAACAAGGAAACTGATAACACAATTTTTACAACAGGCAATATTAAAATTGAGCCCACCACACGAAAGCAACAACACAAGAAAATTCAAAGAGTATACATAATATGGATTTCTTACCACCGCAGCTCCAACTTTTCTTCGTCTTTAATCTCAAAGGTGCTCTCGAAAATGCTAGGGTTTTAGAGGGAGTGCCACGGCGGTTGAGAGCAAGAGTATAAGGAGTGAAAATCTAAGTCAGAATCTGCATTTTAGTATTTTTTACTGAATTTTTCTACGTTTTTTTCAGTTCTCAGTGTGTGTGGTGATGAAATTCGGGGGCGTCGGAGACCGCAGATACTTTGTAGGTGGAATGGGTGGACTGCGTAAAACGGCAATTTAAATGGTAGGGGCTTGTGTTGGCACCTAATTATGTTTGTTTCTTTACCAATTTGCCCTTTAATTATTAATTTTTTTTTCATTCTTTTGGTATTATAGTAGTTTAGACTATGAGTTATTTACATCATTCACCTAAATAATCAATGATAAATCGTTCAAGGTTTTTGTATTTAATGTTGAAGATTTTCTGGTGTAAGTATAAGAGTCTTATCGCTAAATCATAAATTTTGTTATTATCCATTACTTTGGTTATGCATTATGGAGGAAGGTTTGTTACACTACCTCATCTATAATATGTTTGGGGGGGGGGAGGGGAAGTCTATGCTTGACTAGATAGATCCATGTAATTTGTGTAGTGCCAATTTAAATTGTGGAGTGATAGAGTAGGTGTAGAAGGGATTAAGAGATTTTACATCATAGTTAATAGAGGCTTTAAATTATTGGGTAATGATAATGATGTCAAAAATTGGGCTAAAAAATATGTTTTTTTGTAGAGATGCATATATATAGAACATGAAACCCTAGTAATCCATAGACAACAAGATTCCACTATGGATGACTTAAATAAAATGATGAATGAGATAGTGAGAGAGAAGATGATGTCATGAGTGAGAGAGATGGTGAATGGATAAGGTCAATTTGGTGGATGTGGGTGAGGAAAATGGTAGTGAGTAGGCTAAAGAGGCTAGTTATGGGGTCATGGGTGAGGGAGATGGTGGTGAGCAGGGTGAAGGGGATATTGGGGTTGTAGGAGAGGTTGGTGGTTTAGAGGTTAGTGGTTTAGAGTAGGGTGAAGAGGTTGATCTTAAGGCTATGGGTGAGGGAGATGTTGGTAAGAAAGATACTGCTAATGATGACAATGAAGCCCCGAATCATTGTGATTTAGATTCATTGTTAGATAGTGATTATAATATGGACAATGATAGTACTAAAGATGATGAATTGTGGAAAAGAAATGTAGACCATGAAGATGGGGAGGAGTTGGGAGGTGATACAGAGAACATAGTCGATAATTCTATTGATAGCAGTGAGGGCAATGGTGAGGAGGATGTTGTTGATAATAGTTTTGATTTTGATGAGTTTAAGGCATCTGATGAGGATGAAGAAGGGGTTGTGCATCCAGTGTTCAATCTTGTAATGGTATTTGATCCAGTGTTTGAGATATGTATGATATTTGGGACAAAGATAGTGTTTAAGAAAGTTGTCCAATCTTATGTAATAAGAATAAAAAAAACACTAAAATTCATTAAAAATGATAAGAAAATAGTGTATGCTAGATGTGTTGGGGAGGAATGTCGGTGGAGGATAAATGCCCTTAAGATGAAGGATAAGATTACATTCCAAATTAGTGAATACAACCCTAACCATTCATGCCCACCAACCTTTTATGTTAAAAATGTCAAAACAAATTGGATTAGTGAAAGTTACATTAAAAAATTCCAGTCAGATAAAAAAAAAGTTATGGTTTTTAGAGTTGACATCATTAATGATATTAGGGTCCACGTGTCAAAGGATCAAGCCTATAGAGCAAAAAGAAAGGTTTTATCAATGATTGAGGGCAATTCTGACATCCAATATTCAAAATTGTTGGACTATGTTGAGGAACTTAGAAAAACTAACCTTAGGTCCACCATTGTTTTAGGTAATAAGGAGTAGAATGAAGATGATAGGTTCAATAAATTTTATGTTTGTTTTGATGCTTTGAAGCAAGGATTCTTGGCAAGTTGTAGGCCAATTATTGGGGTAGATGGTTGTCACCTCAAAGGTCCACATAGTGGGGTATTGCTAACTGCTATAGGGATTGATCCAAACAATAATCTTTACCCAATAGCATATGCAATTATATGTAGGGAGTGTAGGAAGACCTGAGAATGGTTTTTAACAGTATTGAAGCAAGATTTGAATATTGTCAGATATGATAAGTACACTTTAATGTCTGACAAACAGAAGGGGCTAATTCAGGCCTTCCATGAAGTGTTCTCTAACTCAGACCACATATTTTGTGTAAGACACTTGCATAATAATTTTAAGAATGCTGGTTTTAGGTGTATTATGTAGGGCAACCCAGGCTAGTACTGAAGGTGAGTTTAAATTGAGAATGAATGAGATGAAGAGCTTGAGTAAATCTACATGGGACTGGTTTCATGACAAACCTTCATCCTAGTGGTCTAATTCTTATTTTAGTAAGCACCCCAAATGTGACATGTTTCTAAATAATGTTTGTGAAAGCTTCAATGCCAACATTTTAGATGTTAGAGAGAAACCAATCATAACAATGTTGGAGTAGATTAGGTAATTTCTCATGAAAAGATTTCAAGAAAAGAGGGATAGGGTTGATGCAAAATGGAAAAGAAAGTTGTGTCCTAAATAAAAATAATAATAATAGACAAACATATGGAGAATGTGTCTAACTGTATCCTTATCAAGGTAGATGATAGGCATTATCAAATATCATGCTTTGATGGTAGCCAATACAATGTGGACTTGAAGAAGTTTAGTTGCACATGTAGGTTGTAGGGGTTGAGTGACATTCCATGTAAATATGTTGTCACATCATTGTCAACCACAATGGTTTGCCAGAGGATTATGTGCATAGATGTTATACTATTGACGCATATAAAAATGTATATGCACATCCAATCATGCCTATTAATGGTGAGTAGCTTTGGGGTAAGATAATGTACATCCCTCATTTACCTCCCAAATTTGAAAGGGGTGTGGATAGACCTTATAGGGCAAGAAGAAGGGAGTCTGATGAGCCCAATGTTAAGCAAAGAAAGAGGAGGAGAGGAAAATGTGTGCAAAAGCTTAAAAGATAAGAATCAACTATGAAGTGCAGGACTTATGGAACCCCAGGACACAACTTTACAACATATCCACAAAAAGCGAACTGAAGCTGCCACTTTTGAGAATCTATTTGAACAAATTTGTGACAAGGGATGTACTATTTGAACAAAATGCTATAGATAGGCTAAGAAAAAAATTGATGGTAATTTTTTTTAATTATTTATAAAATTTAGTAAAGTATTGTGTAATCTATATACAAAATTATATTATTTATAGGTGATGAAGAAAAATAATATTGCTAATGAGTCTGTAACATACATTGGTGGTGATGGTGACATTGGAAGAAAAGTAAGCAACTTTCAAGTTTTTGGGTGCCTCTGGCTTGTTTTTTTGTTTCTTAACTATTTTTTTTTTGTTTTAAATAGGTGCGAAGAATAGTGGTTCTAAAAAGAGTGCATCATACACTGGTGGTGGCATTAGAAAAACAGTAAGCAAGTTCCAAGCTTTTGATTGCATATAATTTGTTTTCTTATTTTCCTTGCTTTTTATTTTTTATTTTGGTTTCAAGATAGGTTGCAGGCAGCCAATCAAAAACTAGTACTGCCAAAAAGAGTGCAACATGAATTGGTTGTGACATTGGAAAAGCAGTAAAAATAATTCAAGCTTTTGAGTGCATGTAACTTGTTATAACTTGTTTTCTTATTTTCCTTGATTGTTCTTTTGTTTTTCTTAAAATAGGTTGGAGGTGGTCAACCAAAACCATTCATACCTCCAAGGATAGAAAACCCTACCGTAGCTTCAATATACCTACCTCCACCTCCACCTCTAGTGAGGCCACTTATTTCACCATCTTCCACACATTTTGGATTAGAGAATGAAGAAGATGAATTTGAAGTGCATTTGCGTGACTTGCGAGTGCAATTGAGTTAGACAGCAAGTTCATTTCAATAGGTTGGTCCTTCAATGTACCAACAACTTTAGATGTCAAAACCAATATGATGTCAACCATTCCAGAACCACCTCCACTACAAACAAGGATTCAAACCTGGGCACCTCTACTAATTATTGGTGGACATTTTAGTCCATGTTTTATATCCAAACCTTATTAGCTCATAATATTCTGAAATAGAGAAGGCAATTATAGTGGACGGAGGGCAAAAGTTCTTAGACTTGTCTCAACTAAGTCAAACTAGTGGGAAATGAAATAATGGTGATAAGAAAGTGAAGTAGTCTGATTGTTTTTGTCTCTAAGAGCAGTAATCTGATTTTATGAATGGTACTGATATTAGATTTTTTATGTATATGGCTAGACATAAGTCCAATATGTGAATATTTTTATCCTGTTTTTGATGTAAATGTCTCTTTTTTGAATGGTTATATCATCCTATTTTTTATGTAAATGGCTAGAACAGAAGTTTGATTTGAATAGTTGTGCCATTCTGACTTTGATGTAAATGACTGTGCCATTCTGTTTTTTTATGTAAATGGTTGTGACATTCTAGTTTTGATGCAAGTGGATGTGTTATTCTGATTTTGATGTGAATTGCCATAAAGTTTGATTTTTTATATAAACAAACTTGGGATTATGTATTTCAATAGCAATACAGGGGATTTTGTTTTTGCTCAATGCACTTGGTATTATGTTTATGTTTGTAAATATGAGCACTTGATATTGTGTTTATGTTGTAAATGGTTGCACTTGGGATTGTGCTTCAAATCAATTTATATACACGTCATATACAAGTTGTATGTTCCATTGAAATTAACTTATTGATGCAAATACAAAGATAAAACTTAATCTAAAACACACTTGCAAAATCAAATTAAATGTTCCACATTTGAAAGTAGATTCAACAAACAATATATACACCTGCATACTTAACATTGTCAATTAGTACAACACATTGTCATTACACTTGATAATATTTAACATTATCAATTACTACAATGCATTACTTCTACATCATCTCTTCAACTTAACATACAAAAACCTACACTACATCATGGAGTCATCTTCAAGCTTGAACCTTCAATATCCTTGATACCAGTACTCTAAAAAACTTTGCATATCCAACAAAAAAAGAAAAAAATAAAAGGCATCAAATCTACTAGCTTAAGAAATTTTGTGTTGTTGGATTTCAACTTTCTATTCTCATCCTTCATTTCATTTATCCTCCTCAGTAAGCCCGGAATTATTAGTCTATCCCTATGGCATATTGGAGGATTCCCTCAAGCAAAAAATCTACAGCCTACTCTCTGCAATTTTAAAACAAGAAAATATTACTACATTGTATAAACCTTGTATAAAGTTTTAATAATATGAGTACAATATTATACTGTGAAAATTACTCAGTATAGCACAAGAAAATTAAAGTTATGTTTTTATCCCAAAATCTATCCAAAAATCAACATAAAATCAGTTTTTTTAATTTTCAATTATTCTAGAAATCAACACAAAAAAAAAAAAACATTTGAAGTCTTTTTCAGAATTGCATAAAAAAATAAGGGTCTTCAAATTGTGCTTCAAATAACAAACATTTCTTCAGTTTAACATTTTCAAAATTTCTTCCAGTTTAACATTTTCAAAATCTCTTCCAATTTTGATTTTAACAATTAAAAACTTAGTAAAAGTTTACAGCTTATGAAGATTGAAATTTGTTCAAATTTTTAGTTTAAAATGATCGAAACTAACATAAAATAAAGCTTGTCATATGAACATTTTATAAATCAAAGTAGAATCGTTACATTATAGTTCCGACGAGCTTGAAACCTACTCCTAGGTTTTCATTCGTTCATGAGATATGAAGCACAACTCTTCTTCTACAATAGAAGTCCATGAAACCAGTGATATGAGACATCCTCAATAGAGTAGAAGGAATTCCTTCAATTTGGGTGAGATTATCATAGGGTAAGCTATGGTTTTTTCTTTTGATTTGGGGATTTCTTTTCGTGAGAGAGAGGGTGTATATCATGCCAACAGGTTTTCTTCCATTTTAATCCGATGTGGCATTTTTTACAACTGGGCAATGACATGGCAAAAAAGTGGAGGGGAGCATCTTTCTTTCAACGTAGGCGCCACATAGGACGGGCCCTCTCCAGCAATTCAAAACTGGCCAAAATGTGTAAAATCCCCAATTTAATTAAGTCACATGCACCTCATGTGATTGTTTTTGGCCAAAAATTCAATTTCTTACAAAACTTGGACTCAAATTGAGAGGTTTTCAATATTATAAGGTTTTTTGCCAAATTAGATTTGAACGGGAGTAAAGTTTATTTTAAAACATACAAAGGCACAAAGTACAAATCTCACTTTTCTTTTCAAACAACGCTTTACGTTTCAAGCAATCTTTTTTCAATTGTCCAATTATATTTTTGAGAAGATTTAGGAATATGGAGTCCGGAAAGTGAAGTAGAAAAAAATCTTTCAAGAAAAAATTGTAGTTTTCTTGAACTTTAAACGGTAGAATATTGATTTCAGTCCAAATTGGTTCAATTATTGGATGAACAAATTTAGAATTTTGGATGTTTCATTGACGAGAGTTTCGTTGAATAGGATGTGAGTGCAAGGGTGGAATTTATCTGAATTTTATGGTACTTACTTGGAGAGGAGTTGGTTGCTGCTCCTTTGGGAGATTGATTTGTGATGTACATGGATTTCCTAGAAACTAGACTCTTCATAAAATTATTAGGTTCTTTGATAATCTTGGCCGAAAAATATTTTTTTGCAGAGTAGGGTGGCCCTATGGAGTTTTTAGTGCCCTCTGGCTCTCTAGACTTTTTATGCTCATGTATTTTGTTATTTTGTCATTTACTTAGCCCCTAAGACATACACACCAACATGCATACACTCCCTCGACATAAGTACACTTTCAACACATCTTATTTTCAAGATAATCACACATACTATACACTTTTCTCTAGTTTCTCCTCGTTTTTTCTTTATTCTCTCTTTACTCACCACAAAAAATAATCACATATTATACACAAGACACAACACGATTCATACATAAATACACATACAAATACGTAAACACATATACAAATATAGACCCTCTCATGTACACACAAAAAACATCCAAAAAATATAACCCTGTACACATGTACACCAACCACCAACCCACTTTATCTTCCATCAAGAAAAGAATCAGCTTGAAGAAAGATGTGGAATCAGCTAGTTAGTTTATAAAGAAAACACGAGTATCGTGGGATTTTCTCCCCCTATGCAAATGCTTCTAACTTTTGAATCCTTTAGAAATTCCTTCCCCAAGCATGAAGGAGAATAGGTTCGTAGGATTTTAGCTTGGAGTGGTGGATTGATGTTTGTTAATTATTGAGAACTAGAGTTTTTGTTGATGAACCGAATGGTTATGTGTATATTTGGTGATTTTGTGGCTTTAATATTCGCTTTCATGCATTTTTCTATTTTTCATGATTTTTTGTAATTTTTTAATCAAATATGCATATTTTCAAATTTTCATGCATTTCTTATTATTTATGGTTAGTCTTAATGACTTATTGCCTTTTTGTAATTTTTTTTATCATTTGTCCATTTTTTTCTCGATTTTTTATATTTTAAGGCATTTTTGTCGTTTTGCATTATATAGGCACTTTTAACATTTCACCATGAATTTCTTAAGTTTCTAGTAATGTCTAAACACTTCCTATGCATTTTTCATTTTTGGGATATTTTGGAAATTTTCATTATTTTCTAAAGACTAGGGGTATTTTGGTCAACCCCCCTGATGAACACTATCTTCCCCCAAACATTTTAGTGTTCATAAGTATTTTATGACATTCTCTGAATTTTTATGATTTTTTCATATTTTCCACCCACTTTGCTTATTTTTCCCATTTTTAGAAAGAAAAAAGATTATTTCGATCATTTTACCCCACTAGATGTGTATTTTCAACATTCTTGGGTATATTTAAGCATTGTCTGCATTATCATGATTTCTTTATATTTTTTCCTATTTTTTAAACAAATTTTCAAATCACTAGGAGCATTTATGCCATTTTGATCCTTGGGGGGTATTTTTTACTATTTTCAAAATTTAAGGGCATAATTATCTTTTTGGACCCCAAAAAATTTTTCAAGTCAAACTCTATTTCTAGGTCATTATGATCATACTTGCACACATACTTAATCATTTTACCCATTGAAAGGTATTTTGGCCGTTTTAGTAAGTCTAGCCATAGAGGGGGATATAGTTGGATATTTTATGCATTTTTAGACCTAATCTTGCATTTTAGCCCCTCAAAAAATGTACTTTTGTATTTCTATCCAAGGACGGTATTTTGATCATTTCATATATCCCAAAGAGCATTTTAGTCATTTCATAAGCCATTTAGCCTATCAAGGCTACTTTAGACAATTATAAGTATTTTAACATGCTTAGTCATTTTAGAGATATTTTTTACACTTGAGTCATTTAAACACTTTTCATATTTTTACTTGCCTTCCACACTTGGATATTTTCTCATGCATCCTCGTATTTATAGAATTCATGCATTGAAATCACTTGCTTTATGTAATTATTTACACTAACCATAACATCTTTTGCATTTGCATCCAGATATGTAGGCTTGTATCCCCAGATGCACATACATTTTAATTGTCAATACAATGTATAAATATCTATACTATATGTATCATTTTTGTGATTCAAATGTTTTCATCCCCCGACTTTGGGATCTTCATCATACTGATGTTCCTTCCAATTTTCATGACTGATGTGGAATCACCTTTTATTTGTAGGGTTGATGAGCTATGAGACTGATGAGCTGTAGAGCTTATGGGCTACAGAGCTACAAAGTTGTAGGCTATAAAGTTGTGAAGCTGCAGGGCTGCAGATTTGGAAAGCTAGTAAGTCACTATATATATCACGAACAAGCGTTAGGGGCGCCGGGATAGCCTAACGAAGACCTTTCGACGCTCAAGTCCATAAGCTGAGTGGATGAATTAAATCAGAAATTAGAGAGTACTTAAAACTTAATTGATTGTGTACCTTTCAATTATGAAATAAAGAAATATTTATAGTTGTAAGATCATAGGGTATAATCCTATGTGGAGCGGTGCATGCACCAAATGGATCTTCTAGTCCTATTGGGCTGAATTTATCATATTAACCTCTTCAAATTATTTTATCGGGCTTGCTTTATTGGATCAAATCTTTGTTCCGGTCCATAATCTAGATGAACTTTTGGACCTTAGCTTCTTGGGCCTATTTTAGGCTCAAGGCACATCATAATCCCCCCACTCTTGGTCAAGCCTCACGTAGGGAGGGTTGGCCGAGAGTAGAGAATATTGGAATGGTCACCTTTTGAGGTGAATAACTTAGGGCAGATCACCTCTTGGGGTGAGCAACTTAGGGCAGGTCATCTCTTGAGGTGAGTATTTTCGGGTTGTATTCCTTATCCATTTTAGAATATCTCCACCTTGATATCTATTTGTTGAGTTGTTGGCTAGGTGTACCAACATAAGCCCCCATTTCGCAGAGCTAAAAAAAATTCTCATTTGTGTGGCTGACAATAGCTTTCTTGGCTTTATAGTTTCACAGAGTTGTTTCCAATGTATAATTTGGCTTTCAATGACTAGAAAGAAGAATGAGCATTGGTGAAGGATAATCATTGTCAATGTCTTTTCATGTTGTCACTGTAGGCAAGGATCCAGTAGAGGATCAACAAGGATTTAGATTGAGTTATTGGTTGGGCTTTGTGGTTGTTGTCGCTAGTCGGTTTAAGTCTCAACCTGAACTTAGTGATTCGTATTGCTTTCAAAAAATGTGTAGCCCATTTTTAGAGATTGCACAAATTTTTAATATGTAGACAATGAAAATACTTAGAT